>CM070480.1:48553841-48953841 GCA_036324585.1 Champsocephalus esox | reverse complement strand
CCTCTGCTCTTCTGTAATGGATTGACAGTCTCGAGTCGTGACTTGTTGACAGAACTTCGAATTGCAGGGAAGGCCCATAGCCTTTGCAGCTATTTCTTTGCCACCTTTGGCCTTGCCATTCCTTTGAGATGTTTTTTCCTGGATTCATTTTGCTTCCATGTTTCTGGGCTGAGGTATTTATGTTGTTTCCTTTTGACCATATTGTTTTCATACATCCTCTAGATGAAGACCATAATGTTCTGAAGTTGCTGCCAGACTGTCTTCATTTTCAGGGAGAGAGGACTCATCAGAGGATGGATTGTAGTTTGGGTCAATGATAACATCATCATCATCTAAGTCTTCTTCATGGTGTGGACGGGTCTGCTTGGCATCTTCAGCAACACTCTCTTCTTCAATGAGAGTGTTTAAGTTATTGTCTGCTCCATCTGATACAGGGTCTTGGCCTGGTACATGCTGCTCCATCTCTTTAACAACGGTCTCATTTTCATTGGATGAATCCTGATCGGTGTCTGAAAAGTCAAGTGCATCTCCTACCAAAAAGGAGTAGGCGTACGGTCACAACTATGATCATTATTAAAAAATGTTTTGTAATTGCACTGTGGTCCTATGTATTAATACATTAAAGCTATTTTTGATGAATATCATTTGGCCAAATTCAATTAAAAAAACATGTAATCTTTCCTAATAAGATGGAAATGTAATGTGGAAAAATGAGACAATAATACAATATTAAGAATTGAAACAGACAAACGCAAAATGTACTTTTTCTAATTCATAATTATGCAGTAATTGTAACCGTTACTTTTGAAAGGTTAGATTAGTTTTTAGATTAGTCTTTATTGTCCCAGAAGGGAATGTGTGCATGCTTCATGGAGCTACAGTAGCTATATTAGCTACAGTAACTATAGTACCTACAGTATAGCTTCGGTAGCTACAGTAACTATACATTGTGAAAGTAAAAGACTAAATAACTACACAACATTTATAGCCCAGCCTATAGTATAGTAAACATCACTTCCCAATAGGGGACAAGCCCTGAACCATGAAAATAACTTAATTTATCTGTTAATTTTTTCTTTTTCTTGAAGTAGCCATTTTGTAAAGCTTGTCAAATGGCCTAAGTCACAAGACAATATGACTTAAGCCATTATGTTTTTTAAATATATGGCCTAAGTCACACTCTTGACATAGGCCATTATACTATCAGGGTAGGAACAGCACTATCCTTTCAATAAGGATGTAGGCAATTTTACCAGAGGTGGCCAGCATCAAGAAGAGATGATTTAGGCAAAAAAACCATTTTCTCCAAAATATGACTTCGGCCATTAGTTTAAGAAGGTGACGATATGCACCTTCTTCACCTGGCAGACCTTCCACTTGAGTCAAGTCGAGTGAATCAGCATTTTCTATGTCAGTTATCCATTTCGTAACTTTGGCAAGGAATGAGTTTATGTGCGTACTTCTCGGCTGATACCATTTCTCATCGTCTTCTTTTCTTGCGCTCTCATCCAACATTTGCGCATATGAGACATGCAAGGCTTTAAAATCAACCGAAAGTTCGTTAAACTTCAACATGTTCCCTTTGACTTCATCCAGATATTCCTTATCTGTCATTAGGTTGCTCACAATGTTCATTCTCCTTGTTAAATGCGAAGCTTTTCCTGATCTTGATGAGCGCAGCTGCGCCGCAGCCTCATCCATGTCTTTAACAGGTGGCAAGTCCACCTCATTAGAACTCGCCATTTTAATCCAATATAAACTTCCAAAAAGTCTTCAAAAATATTTAGAAACAGTTCTTGTGGCTCCGTTATCCTTGTATTTTCAACACTTAACTCAGGTTACTTCATACGTTCATTTATAAGAGGCTGTATTTCACCGCTGCTCTCTTTTTCTTCGTCACAGAAAGGTTGACAAATAAAAGATTCACTGTCCATAAACACAAATATCAGCGGTGAAATCTGTTTCTAAACATTTCAGGTATTTCTTCCAAACGAATAATCCTTCAGTGATGTTTGATCTGAAAGCGCATACCTCCTCTGAAGTGTTTCTTTGTTTGCTCCGACACGCGTTTGCTCCGCCACGGGTCGGCGTTTCCTTTGTCTTAGATTCCTACGATCCCTTTGATCCTCCAATAGTCCTCGTGTTTCCAATCACAGCTCGTCATTGACTAATTGTAGTGGCCAAAATCCCGAAAGGTTTTTCTTGTAACCTTCACCTCAACAGTTAATGTTCTTGCCCACATATAGAGCTTGGGCCTCGGAAGCAGTGTCAGACTCGCAGTACAAAACCCACTGGACGTTTTTGTTGCTTTTCAAGGTTTATTTCCAGCAAAACATAAAACAAAATACGAAAACAATATTTAACATAAACTTAAACATCAGATCCTAATAATCTGTCTTTTACTCAGCATAAGGTTGCGTCTGCGTGTCAATGACGGTATTGCTGCTGCCTGCTGCTCTCCCGTCACACACCGCACCTCCAACTTAAAGCCTTAGACCCGCCCCCTTCACCTGAGCCCTGCTGCCCTCTCACTGAAACAGAAAAATGCATTAATCAAGGTTCCAAATAAATCAAAACAAAATAAACTTAAATGCGGCTCCTACACATATAATAAAAAGAGCAAGGGCCCCAAAATAGAGCCCTGTGGAACTCCCTTCTCCAAGGTGACTGGCTCAGAGACAGCATTGAGTACGGTCGGTTAGATAACTCTGAATCCAGCTAATGGCCTTATGACCGAAACGAGACACCAGCATAGCATTAGACATAATGTGGTGATCTACAGTGTCAAATGCTTTGGCCAGGTCAATAAACAATGCAACACAAAAAGGTTTGTTATCCAAAGCAGCCTTAATGTCATCTAAGATTTTCAGACCGGCAGTCACAGTACTGTGCTTTGATCTGAATCCAGATTGCATAGGGTTAAGGATGTTGTGTGAATTTAAAAAGAGCTTTAGCTGAGTAGAAACTAGGGACTCAAGAATCTTTGATAACACAGAAAGATTTGAGATAGGACGATAGTTATTCAACTCGGTGGGGTCACCAGCTTTCAAGAGGGGCGATACCAGAGCTTGCTTCCACACAGCTGGCAGTGTGTGAGTGGACAGGGAGAGGTTAAAATATCAGTAACTGATTGTGCTATAATCTGAGCTGACATTTTTAAAAAGAAAGGGTTGAGGCCATCAGGCCCGGCAGACATTTTAGGGTCAATTGAGTGCAAACCGTGTAAGACCGAGAAAGAAGCTAAATCAAAAACAGGGGAGTTCATCTCTTGCCTAGGGCTGTGAGTACGACCATGCACATCAACAATGTGACCAGCCTTTTTGAAGTGAGCATAAAAGGCATTAGACATATCATTTGTATCTGAAATAAAATAATCACTGACCTTCAGTTTTTGTGGGAAACTAGAAACCTTCTTGTTCTAAAGTGATTTAATTGTTTTCCAGAACTTGGAATGGTCATTAAAACAATCAGTGGTTAAGCTCAGATAGTAATCAGCTTTAGCTTTTTTAATAATGGCTGAACATTTATTTCTGAGGACACGAAAAAGAAGCCAGTCATGACTAGTGTTAGACTTTCTAGCTAAGGACCATTGCTTATTTCGATCATGAATGAGATCAGATAGTTCTCTAGTAAACCATGGAGTGTTCCTATTCCTAACTCTGAATTTTCTAAGGGGGGCATGTCTATTAATAATTGATAAAAAGTTATCAATAAAGAATTGGACAGCAACATCGACGGATGGAATTAACGCTATGAAGTGCCATTTAACCTCCACCAGATCGTGTAGGAAAGCCTGCTCAGAGAAGTGTTTGAAGCAGCGCCTGAGCACGATAAGGCCCTTGTCTTTGGTCAACTTAGTGATCCTAACGCAAGCAATAGTGCAATGGTCGCTGATATCATTTGGAAAAACACCAACAGACACAAACTTATGAGCTGCATTTGTTAGAATGACATCTATGTGATGGAGGCGTGTGGTGCAGTGGGTTGTGTGTTGGTGTTCGGATCAAGGTTCAAACCCCACTGCAGTCAGCATGTCGTTGTGTCCCTGAGACACTTCACCCCAAATTGCTCCTGTGGGGATTGTTCACAGTATTGAGTATGTAAGTCGCTTTGGATAGAAGCGTCTAACAAGTGACATGTAATGGCAGTCTACACGGACCACTATGCGGTAAGCATGTTGTAACTTCCGGTTGTTGTCGTCACCTCCGGGTATCCCGTGTGCCTGTTCTGTTGCTGATAGCTTATTATCTTAACTTAATCGATCGTTTTAAAACTTTTGATCACGGCAACTGCCTGACGTTGTAATCACACGTTACTACAGCTTAAGCACTCACAACTCTCCTTCTCTTAGCGACTGTAACTCCACAGTTGCCTACACTCTTTTCGGGTTTGCTAAAGGTAGCTACTTTAGCTTGATAGCTAGCCATGGCTCTTTCCCCACCCTCGGGTGCTATTTCCTGCTCTAACCGTCTCATGTTTGGTTACTTCCCGGCCTCTTTACTTTACTGGTACCGATACATGTGTTAAATGTTGTATAGTTGTTAGGTTTGAGGCGGAAATCATAGCCATAGAAGCCCGGGTCGCATCTTAGAAAGTAACTCAGCTACAGTAAAGCCCATGTTAGCCAGTGCGGACCGGCAAAAGGTAGCTCCTATTAGCCGTCCCCCGGCAACTCCCGAGCAGCAGGGAGACTGGGTGACTGTTCAGAAGGGGCATAACGTGAAACCCGTAGGTCCCCACCGACCCGTTCACGTATCTAACAGATATTCCCCACTCAGCGAGACACCCGCGGAGAAGCCAACTCTGGTTATTGGTAGCTCTATTATTAGACACGTGAATTTAGAGACCGAAGCCTCCACAGTCACATGCATTCCGGGGGCCAGAGTGGGCGACGTTGAGGCGCATCTTAAACTGCTGGCTAAAAATAAACGTACATACCGTAGGATTGTTATTCACGTCGGTGGTAATGATGTTCGTTTACGTCAATCAGAATGCACCAAAGTTAATGTGGAGTCGGTGTGTAGTTATGCTAAAACAATGTCGGACACCGTAATCTTCTCTGGTCCCCTCCCCAATCTGATCAATGATGACATGTATAGCCGCATGTCATCATTTCAGTGCTGGTTGTCTTAGTGGTGCCCAGCAAACAATGTGGGCTTCGTAAATAATTGGACAGCCTTCTGGGGAAAACCTGGTCTGATTAAGAGAAACGGCATTCATCCTACTTTGAAAGGTGCAGATCTCATTTCGGCAAACATTTCAGGGCTTTGTGGACTTAATCCATGACAAACTGGAGTTGAGACCAGGAGGCGGAGTCGCAGTCTTACACGCTTCTCTGCGCTCTCTCCTAGGCAGTCATCCATAGGAATCCCCAACCCAATAAAATACCCAATATTAGCGGTGTGTGTGTCTGCCCAAGGACAATTGAAGGTAAACCTAATAGAGGTGTCATACTTAATAACCTAATAAAAGTAAATGTAACAACTACTACAGTGCAACAAAACAGGAAGATTAAATGTGGTCTCTTAAACATAAGATCTCTAGCATCTAAAGCAATATTGGTAAATGATTTAATATCAGATTATAATATTGATATATGCTGTCTCACTGAAACTTGGTTGAGACATGAAGAATATGTCAGCATAAATGAGGCCACTCCACCCAGCCATATCAACACTCATATTGCTCGAGGCACGGGCCGAGGAGGTGGAGTTGCAGCAATCTTTGACTCAAGTTTACTTATCAATACTAAACCAAAATTAAATTATACCTCCTTTGAAAGCCTCGTTTTTAGTCTTACGCATCCGACCTGAAAAACTTTGCAGCCAATCTTATTTGTTACAGTGTATCGTGCACCAGGTCCTTGTTCAGAATTCTTATCAGAGTTTTTATCAACTTTGGTTCTTAAAACAGACAAAGTAATTATCGTAGGTGACTTTAATATTCATGTTGACGATGATAAAAATAGCCTTCCTGTTGCATTTAACTCGAGATTAGATTCTGTTGGTTTCTGTCAGAGTGTAAATAAACCAACCCACTGCTATAATCACACTCTCGACCTTGTTCTGACTTACGGTATTGAAATTGAGCAACTATTAGTCGAACCGCATAATCCTGCTTTATCTGACCATTTCTTAGTAACTTTTGAAGTACTGTTACTAGACTACAAAGCATTAGTCAAAAGCTCTTGCAGCAGAAACCTATCTGTTAGTGCTATAGCCACATTTAAGGAAGAGATTCCACCAATACTTAACTCGATAGCATGTCTGCATGTAGGGGAGGAAACTTATACAAAATGTACACCACCCCAAATTGATCATGTTGTTGATAGTGCTATAGATGCGCTGCGAATAAAATTAGACTCTGTTGCTCCTTTGAAAAAGAAGAAAATAAAACAACATAGATTAGCTCCATGGCATAATGCCGAAACCCGCAAAATAAAGCAAAAGTCTAGACAACTTGAAAGGATATGGCGTTTCACTAAACTTGAAGAATCTTGTTTAATCTGGCATATTACTCTCAATGAATATAAGAAAGCACTGCCTAAAGCGAGAGCAGCCTACTACTCCTCATTAATAGATGAGAATAAGAATAATGCAAGATTTCTTTTCAGCACTGTAGCCAGGCTGACAGAGAGCCACAGCTCCATTGAGCCTTCTATTCCCATAGCACTCAGTAGTAAGGATTTTATGTGCTTTTTTAACGATAAAATTGTTACTCTTAGAAACAAAATGAATGACCTCTTGCCTTTGACCAGTATAGTGTTATCAACAGCTCCCGGAAACGTAGTTCTAATATTACACTAGATAGTAAACTAGAATGCTTTTCAGCCATAAACCTTGAACAATTACATTCAATGATCCTCTCTTCTAAACCATCAACGTGCATGTTAGACCCAATTCCAACTAAGCTGTTGAAGGAAGTTTTTCCATTAATTAGCACTTCTTTATTAAATATTATGAATATGTCTTTATTATCAGGCTATGTTCCACAATCATTCAAAGTAGCAGTGATAAAACCGCTTCTTAAAAAGCACAACCTCGATCCAGAGGTTTTAGCCAACTATAGACCTATTTCTAATCTTCCGTTCCTCTCAAAGATTCTTGAGAAAGCGGTCGCAAAACAGTTGTGTGATTACTTAAAAAACAATGATTTATTTGAAGATTTTCAGTCTGGCTTTAGAACACTGAGAACAGTGCACAGGGCTCAGTGCTTGGACCTATTTTGTTCACATTATATATGCTTCCGTTAGGCAATATTATAAGGAATCATTCTGTAAACTTTCACTGTTATGCGGATGATACTCAACTATATTTATCAATCAAGCCTGATGAAATTAATCATCGAAATAAAATTCAAGACTGCCTCAAGGACTTAAAAACGTGGATGACCTTAAATGTTTTGATGTTAAACACGACCAAAACTGAAGTTATTGTACTTGGCCCGAAGAATCTACGAAACAAATTATCTAAAGATATACTAAATGAAGCTTAGCGCAAGTTCAATAAGGAAGACCTAACACGAGTCACTTACACGTCACTCTATGGCTCCCTTCCCCCCTCATTAAATATGAGGGCGTCACCCCTCAGCAGCCAATAGCTGCACATGCTAAATTCCTTAAATGCCTGCTCTTCCTCCCTGTCAGTTGTCATTTGCAGATGACCGCAAACAGTAGCAGTAATACTACTCCTCCTCGTGAGAAAAACAAACAAACAGAAAAACTAGCGCAAGATGTCCAACTCGGATAATTCAGACGAACCTGGTATGGATATCTTTGATCCCGGTTCGACTCCCCACAGTGGCCAATCATCGGAGGTAGACTTCCTCATCGCCCGACTCCGACATCCCCACAGCTCCAGGCCTCACTCTCTCGCAGCTCCGAGAGCTCTCGGATCAGGTCTCCAGCACAGCTCCCCAGCCCGGGGAAGCAGCCCCAAGCAGCTCCCCAGGACGCGGAGGAAAAAGGACCAGGAAATCGAGCCCTCCAGGACCCCGTCCGCCTCCCAAGTCCACCCCTTCCCAGGCTCACCAGGCCGGGAGCGGGGGAGAGTAGCGTGGCCAGCGCCCTGCAATCCCTGGATAGCTCCATAAGAGCCATCGATGCTCGCCTTCAGGGCATTGAAGACTCCAGCACAGGAGCGTCAACGTCTGTCGCACTCAGAGCAGCGCTCGCTGCCCCAGTCCCGCTGGGGTTTTCAGGTCAGGGTTATCCACGCATCCCAGCGGCAGCTCATCCTTATTCTCTGGCTTCGGCCATCCCAGCCCCCCCTGCAGGTAGGCCTTTTATTTCCCAAGCCGCTAACATCTCCACACGGCTTAGGTCAACAATTCTTGAAGGGAAGGATGTTAACCTGCTTAGCCTTATTCTGCCCTCCCCGGAGTGCGATAAAGCCATCGCCACAGGAGGACATATCACCGCCGTCTTTAAGACCGCAGACCCCAGGCTCATCAGAGACATCAGCGTAGGGCAATTTATGGTAACTTTCGGCATCTTCCGTGACGTAATCTGCTCCGACTACCCTGAGAGAAGAGTAGAATTAGATGAATACATGGCCATTATCGGAGATATCAACCTTAGATACGGGAAATCCATCTTCTACCAGTATCACAAAAGCTTTTCTAGTAAAGCAGCGCTTCCCCTAGCGCATACTGTAGCAATATCCACCTCGACTGGTCAGTGATGGACATCGAGCTGCTCGTGATGGCTACCGGTGGGCAATCCGCTATTTCCTGCAACAGCTGTGGAGTGCAGGGCCACATCGCTGCCCTCTGCCCATCAGTGCCTTTCTCCGCGCCCAGAGCCTCTCACATGCAGTATTCCGGAATCGATAGACCAAATCGTCAGGTGCCCATGAGATATGAAGATAAACTCTGTGCTAGATTCAACGAAAATGTTTGTACTCACCCCTAATGTTCATTTCTTCATATCTGTAGTTTCTGCAGGGAGGCACACCCGAAGTCCGTATGCCCCAGGCGCAACCAAAAACTAGTAGCTCTGCGCCAGAAACCTCGTGGTGGAAAAACATTCTGAAACATCACCCCTCCACTCCCATTAACATCCCTCATCCACCTACCCAGATTCCGTGTTCGTGGACTATGTCCTGTCAGGGCTCTCCCAAGGCTTCAGGGTAGAGGTCCACTGATCTCCCACAGTTACTTTCGTAGCAAAAAATCTTCAGCTAGCCGCTAAAGAACATAACATAGTCTCCCAGCTCATCGACAAAGAACTCCAAAAAGGATATATAATCGGTCCCTTTAGCTCCTCCCCCTTCCCAGTGTTCCGTTCAAATCCCATCGGAATAGCCACACGCAAGTACTCCGAAAAGAAAAGGCTGATTTTCGATCTGTCCGCTCCCCGTTCCGGCCCATTTTGCAGCGTCAATATTATCATCCCTTCAGAGGAGTTTTCCCTTCACTATGCCTCAGTGGACAATGCAATCAAAGTGATTAAGTTCTCAGGGCACGGAGCGTGGCTCTCCAAAGCGGACATTACTGATGCCTTCAAAATCATTCCTATTCACCCGTCCCAGTGGAATCTGTTCGGCATTCATTTCATTTCATTTCAAACCTTTATTTAACCAGATTGGTCCCATTGAGATCATAGATCTCTTTTTCAAGGGAGACCGGCATTAAGTGGGAGTCCAAATTTTATTTCGCCGTTCGCCTAACCTTCGGGTGCAGAAGCGGCCCCTGCATTTTTAACTCCTTCTCGGAAGCGCTCTGCTGAACATAGTTAGAATCCCCTCCGTCCTTCACCTATTGGACGACTTCCTCCTCATAGATCCGCCACAGGACAGCTCAGGGACCTCACTAGGCAAACTAAAACACTGCTTTCAGGAGTTAGGCGTCCCCCTCTCCAAGGAGAAAACGTTAGGTCCCAACATGAGCTTAGAGTTCTTAGGCATCACCCTCGACTCCATAGAGATGAAGGCATCTCTCCCCTCAGACAAACTGCAGCGCATCCAGGACATCACCAAATCATACTGCGAGCAACACATAATCACAAAACAACAGTTGCTCTCCCTTCTAGGACACCTCAACTTCGCCATGCGCGTCATCCCCCAGGGGCGCTCGTTCATCTCCCGCCTCCTGGACACAGCCTCAGCGGTAGACAATCTTCATGACCGCGTTCTGCTAGACGAAGGCTGCCGCTCAGACTTACGTTTCTGGTCTCTCCTGCTCGCCCACTGGAACGGAGTTACTTTTTTCTATGATGACCTCGCGTGTTCCTCCGACTCAATCAGGTTTTTCACGGATGCCGCCCCATCCGTGGGTTTTGGGGGTTTCTTTCAGGGCGAGTGGTTCGCAGGGTCCTGGCCCCCGTCATTACCTAATCATGCCTCATCCTCCGCTCTGCACGAGATATTCCCGATCGCTGTTGCATGCCACGTATGGGGTCACCTGTGGTTCCGTAAACGCATCTCGGTGCTGTGCGACAACCAATCAGTGGTTGAAATAATCAATAAGGCGCGCTCCCAGTGCAGCGACATCATGCCATTCATGAGAAGCATTACGCGTTCCTCCATAATCCACAACTTCATCATCACAGCTCGCCACATCCCCGGTCACCTCAATGTCGTCGCTGACTCCCTCTCTCGCTTTCATTTCCAGACATTCCGGAGCCTCTGCCCGGAAGCCAGCTCACAACCAGTCGGAATCCCTCCACTTCATCTCCTCTCTCTGCACTAATTAAGAGTCCCCTAGCTCGGCACCTCGGTTAAACTCATCCTTAAAGGGCTGTATAAGACATTTCCCCCCGCTGCAGACCCGAGGCTCCCCATCACGCTCCCCGTTCTGCACCTCATGCTGTCCACACTCAGGAAAGGATTATTCTCCCCCTACATCGCTGCTCGATGCCGTATTCCTACTAGCCTTCTACGCGCTCCTCCGACCCGGTGAAGTCACCACAGCTTCCCTCACGTTCGACCCCAGTCAAGACGCCTGCCTCTCCGACCTAATCTTTAACACCAACCACTTTAGTCTTAGCCTCAACCACTCCAAATGCGGAGGAGCCTGCTCAGTCGTGTGTGTGTGTGTGTGTGTGTGTGTGTGTGTGTGTGTGTGTGTGTGTGTGTGTGTGTGTGTGTGTGTGTGTGTGTGTGTGTGTGTGTGTGTGTGTGTGTGTGTGTGTGTGTGTGTGTGTTGGATCGTTGGAACTATGTGCAGCTCAAGGCATATATGCTCTGCCTGGACGCTGCAATCATGTTGCGCACACTATCAGTGCTGAGTGTGCTGACTTTTCGTACAATGTCCCACTGTCTGGCTTCCTGCATAAAGTCAAGTGCTCGGCGCAGTTGTCGGCGAAATGTCGCTCCTCTGTTTTATTGTCTGACAGGTACGTATCTCTCCTCTGTGACAGTGTTTAAACTTTCAGCCGCGGACGCGGAGTTTCTGAAGATGGACATTAGACATTTTTTTAATAAAAAAGACGGCAATTCTCAAGTGGTGGCTCACACAACAACCCCAGAGCCACCACCGGAGCCAGGTGAACAAGGTATGTAAATGTCAGTAAACTTCCAAGATATGTCAACATGTAAGCAAAGCATAAATTATAGCTACGTTGACGTTACTTTGAATCGCGGGGGTAAGCTAAACCGTTAGCAAGTAGCTATAGCTAGCCAGATATATTAAATAAACACTTTGTCATACAATCTAAATGTTGTGTTTTTTAGCATTACTTGGTGATTTCAAAGAAAGCTCTCTGGGAAATGTTGACTTACTGTCAGTGTTCGACATGAAGCTAGAAGCTACCTTACAGTACACAGTTGATCCTGAGTCCTGTCAGTTAAAGTGTTTCATAGTTAGCTTAGCTTAGCATCAAACTAGCACTGAAATATATGGATATTATGTGACAGTATTTCTGAGAAAAAGACAGCTGAAATGGTGGCATAGCACTGCTTTACGTGTCGACAGCATGTTTGAACGTATTTGCAGCAGTAAATGTGGCTGTCTGGCCACTGACGTTGCCATAACAACACCTGCATTTAAATGTGCAACCTCTTTTTGTGACAGATTTTGCAAGAAATGATAATTCTTCTGATTGATATTTCCTATTCACAGCTAGTTTATATGTGAACATTATGAGATGGACAGCCAGCTAACAAGCTTGTTATACACATATTTCAGATCAAAGCTAATCCAGTGGGGCTCCTGAAAGGGGCAAGGGACACTATGCTCCCAAATATTAAGCCTTGACCCCCATCTTAAAATTGATATGATCAAAAAAATATCTGCATTGTCGGAGGCCTTTTTTCCTCATTATCATGTCAAATTGTACAGCTTTCCTTCGTGTTGAATGCAGAAAGATGACTATATTAGAGTATTAAGTGAAAATGACTATATTAAAGTTTTAAGTGAATATATTAAGTTAATTACTCAAACTGCATTTGTATAGGAATGATTCTGTCCTATTGGCAGATAACTACTCTAACAGTGATATCGACAAGAGGTTTCCAATGTAAATTTACATTTTGTGACAGTGTGGTGACACTCATTTTAATGAAGACACATTTGTGTATCTTGAAATTCATTTATTTGACAGAGCTGGAAACTGATTGACTTACATACTTGTTTGCGTTTACCTACACAGTCATCACAGATGATGAGCCACACAGAGTAGAGGATGAAGAAAGGAGAACAGGAGAAAGGGACACACAAGAAGGAGATACAACAGACAAGAACGACAATGGAGACAACAATGAACAGGAACACCAGAACAGACAAGAGTCAATGAGTAACATGACTGATTTAGGGACTGCAGATACAGGGCCAAGGCAAGGGAGACATCACTGCTTTCCATCCAGCATATTTGGCCAGCAAAAGAGATCATTTCAACCGCAAACAGCAAGAGATGAGGGAAGCAGAAAGTGATGAGGGATTATTATTTCCTCCTTCCATCCCTTTTTCTGTTTAATCTGATTACTAACAACTTCTAATAATTTGACATAGTTTATGATTTAATTGGAAAATGAAGTAGTTTTAAATAATAAACCCGTTTCTGATTCTGATTCTTTGATTTCTTTTTGACATCTGGGTGTTGAGAGATGTATCCATATCTCTTAATGTTGCTCTCAAAGTGCACAAGATTGATGCTTTTAACTTCAATATTTAAAAAACATCTTCCTGGGGGACCCCAGCGGAGGCGAGTTCCCCCCAAAATAGCACTTTATCTCTGCTTATGTAACTCCGGTGTAGTGTCCCCTCGGCAACAGATCACTCAGAGCTGGTGATTACTTTCCTGCATTTCAATGGACAGCATATAAAAAGGACACGTGAGCTGCATTGCTTAAGAGATCCTCTCATGATATCTCTTTTACAAAATAAGTGTCCAGTCAACAACAAAACATCAGTGATCGTAGAGTGGTAGTATATTTTTCACAAGCAATGTGAAACATTAAACTTATACAAACTGGTGTACAAAACTGGCATACCTGCGTTGATCTCCTGGAGTGTCTCTACTCTACATCTCTTGTCCACCATCAGAGATTCCAAACATTTCAGAAACAGCTAGAAGTAGGGGACAAACAACTTGTTCGCTGGGCATGTCAACAACCTCCCTGCTTTGATCAAGCCTTTAGGGAGCCTTTCAGCCCCTCTAGCAAAGGGACTGGAACATTCAGTACCATCTACATGCTGTCATGTTCCAGACACTGCTCTCAACCACTCAGGGCTTCCAGACACTGCTCTCAACCACTCTGGCCTGCACAAATACCTGCAGAAAGAAACACTTGACTTGGTGCAGGCAGTAGATTACAAAACAGCAGTTGAGAACACACTGAAAAGTTACCGAAGTAACGAGAAAGCACATGAGGTCTATGACAAGACCAAGGCCCTGTGCAATGATCTTGATATTCCCGAAAATGTGACACAGAGGAAGAAGCGTAGAAACATGGAAGACTTTGTAGTCGAGGCATCATGTGGAGCAATGTGAAACATTACACATAAATAAACTGGTGTACAAAACTCACATACCTGCATTTCAATGGACAGCATAAAAGGACACTGAGCTGGGTTCTGGTGCTCAGATTAGCTATTGATGATCACGTTGATAAATCATAAAACAAATAGCCAATCACACAGAACACATGTTGCTGTGACTGTGAGCATTAAAGAATTAACATTAAACTAAACAAACACAACAGTACGTTATTGTCCTTGTAAAATAAAAACATACATTGTGTCAACCGAGATAATACAGGCACCTTACCCTCAAGAGATCCTCACGTGCTTTGAGAATCTCCCACAATCCATTGCCGTAACAAAGCTAATGCAGGCACACGTTTGTGACACCAGATGGCGCAATTGTGTATGTGCGTGTGGGGAGTCTTGCAGTAGAACATTCGACTGTAGCGCCGCCACTGTGGGCTAAGCCCCGGATGTTTCCAGGTCCAGGCGACGCCCCTGGTGATAGCCTTAGAGGGCTGTGCCATTTACTCATAGAAGCTGGGTTACAGTAGGTAACCTCAGTGTAACGGAGGTAATCTCTGGGGCCATAGATCTCGGCCTCCGTTACGGATTGTGTAGCTTCATTGGTGGCGAAGTGTATGAAGTGTGAGCATCTGTCTGTGTTTTAGTTTGTCTGTCTGTTTGCTGGTTTTATGTTGAAAAGTGTTCCCTTTCCCCAGTTCTTTTGCTTCTGATTGTGTGCACCTGTGTTGTCTCCTCCCCCCTCACCTGTGTCCTGTTGGTTTGATTAGTGTGGGTGTGTATTTAGGCTCTGTTGCCTTGTTGTCTGTTTGGAGGCCGGTAGTGTGGTGGCTGGTGACTGTGCGGACAGGAGCAGCAGATTGAGGTTGTGTCATATCATATGTGTTTGAGTTAATAAATGCCCACACCGGGTTGTATTTTTGGACGTTCTGCCTCTGCCTCCTTGCTTGGTTGGGCCGCTCAATTGTCAGCTTCACAATTGGTGTCAGAAGTGGGATTGACCAAGTGAGGAGGTGAAAATGCAGAGAGGAAAGAAGAGCGACCAAAGAGAGGAGCCAGATGACGGTGTGGCTATGCCTGGAGATGACCAGGGGGCCACGGCTGGTCAACCAGGGGACAGGATTGACCAACTGAAGGAGATGATGAAGTCATTCATGCGATATCAGAAGCAGGACGAGGGCCGTTTGAGAAACATGGAGGAGCAGATATCCATGATAAAAGAGGAACGGAGACTCCGGAGGCAAGACGGCAGATTGGCTGAGGAGCTCGACCGCATCAACGTCTGGTATGGCCCAAAGAGACCCAAAGAGAAAGGAAAGTGATGCAGCGGATCAAAGAGTACCGCATGGAGCTCCAGTAGCAGGACCGGCAAAAGCAACAGAAGGAGGAGCGCATCATGGAGCGTCAGCTGCTGGAGGGACAGAGACAGAGGGGAAGCAGAAACCTATGAAGTGTGTGCATCTGTCTGTGTTTTAGTTTGTCTGTCTCTGTTTGCTGGTTTTATGTTGAAAAGTGTTCCCTTTCCCCATCTCTGTTGCTGCTGATTGTGTGCACCTGGTGCCCTGTGTTGTCTCCTCCCCCCTCACCTGTGTCCTGTTGGTTTGATTAGTGTGGGTGTGTATTTAGGCTCTGTTGCCCTGTCTGTTTGGAGGCTGGTAGTGTGGTGGCTGGTGACTGTGCGAACAGGGGCAGCAGATTGAGGCTGTGTCATATCATATGTGTTTGAGTTAATAAATGCCCACACCGGGTTGTATTTTTGGACGTTCTGCCTCTGCCTCCTTGCTTGGTCGGGCCGCTCAGTTGTCAGCTTCACACTCAGTTTTCTGTCTGCGTTGTGTTTTGTCTTTTTTAGATCTGTCTTTGGTTTCCTGTCTTGCCTGTTGCTGTCTGTCTGTTTTCCCTCCTACCTAACTACCCGATTGTGTTCACCTGGTGCCCCTGTGTGTTCTCCTCCCTCCTCACCGGTGTCTTGTTTGTGTGATTAGTCTTGTGTGTATTTAAGTTCTGGTTTTTCTGTCTGTCATTGTTGGTTCGTCGTTTGTCTGGGACTGTGTTCACCGGGGAGTGTTCTGTTTGTCCGTGTATCCTTGAAATAAAGGTATTTTCAGTGTTATCTGCATTTGGGTCCTGCTTGCTTCGCTCACCTGTAACAGAACCAACCAACCAAAGATGGACCCAGCAGACGTACAATCAGGGTTGGGAGGGTTGCTTTGTAAATGTAATCAGTTACTGATTACTGAATACATGGCTCTGAAAGTAATCCGAATACAGTTACAGTTACGTGTTTTAAAAACGTAATCAGATTACTTTTGGATTACTTTCTTTTTCCATCACAGATGGTATGTTTTGGTGAACAGGAGACACAAAAAGCAAAAGGAAACTGAACGTGTTTTTACTGTTTTAATGGCGTATCAAGAGCACAACTGAAACATCACATCTGAAACGATGTAACAACATAATACACTTTGTGGGGATACAGCTTGGAATGTGAGGAGAGTGAGGGACACGGCTTAGAACGGGCGTGTCGCCTTCTGTCCTGCCAGTGTTGGCAGGAAATGAATTAAAATGTCGAACTCGGACTTCATTTTAAGGACATTTCGGCCAGGGGTGTAGAGATATATTTGTTTAAGCACCGGATTGGCAAAACAGGAGAGTGTGTGCACCAGTCTGCCTTGATCTATGAATTCATGTCCGTGACACTCACAGTATCTGCTGCCCACAGCTGTTTTATAGAAGGAACACCACCTTCACTTCATGAAACCTCTGCAGCGCCAGGAGGCAGCGGGAGGGTTAACTCAGCCTCTGAGAAGACGAGCGTGCAGTGCCTTTCACGCACCGCCTTTCACGCACCGCCTTTCACGCACCGCCTTCGCTGTGTTTACCTTCAGAATCATAAGGCTAAAGAGCGACCGCAGGCTGATGTGTTTTAACCACACACACCTCTACACACACACGACTTAAACGCAGACTTTTGTTCCTCCATGTTTCGTTGTTATTGTTTCACTGAGCGGACCCGCCCCTTTTTTTTCGCTCCCTTTTTTGGTCCATCTGCGGCAGTAAACATGTTTGTGCGCTGTGATGATTCGGCTGTACCTTTAGTAATGAATATTACATGTTGTGAGGAAATCTTTCCACCAATAATTCCAATAAGTAATCCAAAATGTATTCACTTCAGGTTTACGAAAGTAACTGTAATCAGATTACTCGTTTTTCAAATGTAACGCGAGCTGAATACAGTTACTTGATTTTTGTATTCTGATTACGTAACGCCGTTACATGTATTCCGTTACAACCCAACCCTGCATACAATCCAATGTGCTTTAAAAACGACTGTCGATATGTCTCCAGTAGTGAAGAGAGGCAGTCAATTATATCAACGGCAGGCCAAGAAGTAACCTCAAGGCCCTGGTTAAAGGAGTTACTACCCGAGTGGTTGGAGGACTTTTTCGGTAGCTTTGAGGTCAAACCTGTTTCCCGGCCTGCTAGCCCCTGGCATGCTAGCCCCCTGCCGGCCACAGTTCCCAACAAAGCTCCTTTCAAGGACCCTTTCGATGGGTCTCGTCTGGCCTTTGGAGGAACTCTGAGCCTCCACAAGGCTTCAAGGCAGCATGGAAGGAAACGCAAGGTCAGGATTCCAGCCCCGGCAGCCATGGTGCCGGCTCCGGTCCTAGCCCCAGTAGCCATGGTTCCGGCTCCGGTACCGGCCCCATCAGCCATGGTCCCTCCTCTAGTCCCTTCTCCAGTCCCTTCCCTAGTCCCTTCCCTAGTCCCTTCTCAATACCCCTCTCTAGTCCCTTCCCAAGTCCCTTCTCTAGTCCCTTCTCCAGTTTCCTCTCAAGTCCACCCTCAAGTCTCCTCTCGAGTTCCCTCTCGAGTCCCCTCTCAAGTCATCTCTCGAGTTCCCTCTCAAGTTCCCTCTCGAGTTCCCTCTCGAGTCCCCTCTCGAGTCCCCTCTCAAGTCTCCTCTCGAGTCTCCTCTCAAGTTCCCTCTTGAGTCCCCTTTCAAATCACCTCTCGAGTCCCCTCTCAAGTCCCTACTCCATGTCCTGTGCCGTTGGAGGCCCCGCCGACTACTCTTCTGCCGGGGGTCCTGCCAATTCTATGTTCTGTGCCGTTGGAGGTCCCACCGACTACTCTTCTGCCGGGGGTCCTGCCAACCCTATGTCCTGTGCCGTTGGAGGTCCTGCCGACAACTCTTCTGCCGGGGGTCCTGCCAACTACATGTCCTGTGTCATTGGAGGTCCCGCTGAGAGTCCTGCCAATCCCATGTCTTGTTCCGTTGGAGGTCCCGCCGTCACCTGTCTCGCCGGGGGTCCTGCCAACTCCTGGTCCTCTTCCGTGGGGGATCCTGCCGAAGCCTGTCCCACCGGCTCTGGTTCCTGTCCGGCCGACACCGGGTCCTGCCCGGCCTCCGGAGCTGTTCCGTCAGCGCCTTCCTGCCCGTCCTCCGGAGTTTTCCCGTCGCTGCCTTCTTCGCCCTCGGGCCCGGCCCCCTGAGTGCCGTGGTCTTCGCCCTCGATTCCGGCCACCTGAGTGCCGCGGTCTTCGCCCTCGAGCCCGGCCCCCTGACTTTCTCGGGCCGCTGTCTTCACCCTCATGCTCGGCCCCCTGAGTTCGCCCCCTGTGGCCTTCGCCCCTCCATGGACTCTGCCTTGCCCCCGGGCCGTCCACCCGAGACACCCTCCATGGACTCTGCTTTACCCCCGGGTCGTCCACCCAAGACACCCTCCATGGACTCTGCTTTTCCCCCGGGTCGTCCGCCCGAGACCCCATCCATGGTCTCTGCCTTTCCCCCGAGCCGTCCGCCCGAGATCCCTTCCGGGCTCTCTGCTGTGCTCCTGACCCCCTCCACCCACACTGGTGGTCCTAGTTATGTGTATAGTTGATATGTCAATAAAGCTTTGAAAATCTTGAAATCTTGAAAGGGATGTGCAAAATAGCAATTATATACAGTTTTTAATGAACTATTAGTAGAGAATAACGAGTAATGAATATGCTTTATAAATGTTTAGTCTTCTCAAGCACCAACTATCAAATATCTCTCCTGATTGTTGGCACTTGACCTTCCCTGAATTTTACTCAGGTGTAACTAAAGTCTGATTTAAGTGTTGTTTATATTTCACATCATTAATCAGAATCTGCAATAATATAATAATAAATGTAGTGGAGTAAAAATACCAGGTCAACCTCTGAATTGTAGTGGAGTAGAATTACAAAGTAACAATGAGCTGTCATGTGGGTATATATTAATGCTGCCCATTATGGATACAAGCGATTTTCACCCATTTAGTAATTACATGTTTTATGTATGTATGTTTACAGGATTTGAAAAATGTTTTTTTGTTCTGAGAAAAATGTCAGAATTCTGACTTTAATCTAAGAATTCTTAAATGTTTTGGAGACACTAAAAAAAAACACAAGAATATATATTTATGACTTCTATTTATTTTGTTCGAGAAAGTTACTGGTGCGCCAAGGAGGAAGTGGAGCACACAGGAGACAACCATTTAATTGCAGCCTGTTATGTTTATGTGGGTCAATGACAGTGCATACATTCGGACTCAGACTTCATTTTAAGGACATTTCGACCAGTGGTGTAGAGATATTTGTTTAAGCACCGGATTGGCAAAACAGGAGAGTCTGTAAACCAGTCTGCCTTGATCTATGAATTCATGCCCATGACTCTCACAGTATCTGCTGCCCACAGCTGTTTTATAGAAGGAAAATAATACTCAGAACACACTCACAGAGCGAGCTGAGCAGAGCACAAGCAGACTCACATCATGCCCCCTGGTGACTGGACTTCTCCTTCATAAAACGAGCAATAGGGAGAATAATCGGGCAGTTCGATGTGTGGATGTGTAGAAGTGTGTGTGTATGTACTGTAGAGATGTGTGGTTAAAACCAGTGGCGAACGGTCAGGGCCTTCAAGGTATTCAGAGAATACCCTGGAACACTCAGATAAAATAAACAAAAAATCGATATAAATAAAATGTAATAAAATGTATATAAAATGAAAAATGAGAATGGTATCTGTGTGTTGATCTGTAATATTACAGTGTTACGTTGATTTGTTTGTCCTTCTCGGACCATGCTCTACACATTTCAGTGGTTTTGTGTTTGAAATGAAAGCAACCAATCAGATCTTGTTCTGGGTCTATTCTACATCCTTGATCGAATGCCCTGGCCGTTGCACTGAATGAGAGCGTACGTTTGGACTGACAGTTTGATCAACCAATCATATTTGTAGCCAATGGGCGTATTCTTTCAACATGACTCCAGGGCAGGTTAGGTGTTCAGCATTAGAAGTCATAGATTACATTACATTACTTTGCATTTAGCTGAGGCTTTTATCCAAAGCGACTTACAATAAGTGCATTCGACCACAAACTTGAAGAAAACAGAATCATAAAGTACATCAGGTTTCATAGAGCCAAACATTTCAAGTGCTACTCAACTGGCTTCAGGTAAGCTAGTCCTTTATTCGTATATAAGTGCTTTGTTAGCAATTATTTGTTAGTAATTCTATCGCTCGAAGTGGAGTCGAAAGAGATAAAGTATCTACATATATTATGAGCAAGTAAAAAAGTTTGTAAATTCGTGTTTATCGGTCATGGAACCGGAAACCCTCAAGTTACCTCACTAACTCAGAGTTAACCCTGAAGTTAGGGTCAGGCCATCCTGTGCTATTTGGCCAGTAATACAAACAGAAAGTTTGTCTCAATAATCAGTGCTTAGAGTTTAAGAAAGAGATGTAAATATATTTGATATTATTAATCTTTTTGTATTTGAGTGATTTCTTTTTTTCAGGTATTTGTTTTGCATTTGTTGAAGGTGTTTCACATTAACAGATTATACATGTACACATAACCCCCCGATTAGCTCCGACAAATATATCGTGGAAATTCGTTCTCGATAAATGCTTCATTCAACATGTTTTAGGAATCAAAAATATCTTCAAATAATATTAAACAGAAGTGTAAACACGAATTTACAAACTTTATTACTTGCTCATAATATATGTAGATACTTTATTTAGATTTTATTTGTATAAACAACTATTACAATTGTATTGTATCACATTACTGGTGACATGACATCAGCTTTTGTGTAATGTTTTCAGGAAATTATTCAGATGTAGAATAAAACTGCTCCTGTAAAAAGTCTGTTATGTGTATGTTTACTTATTTAGGAGCTGCTGATTACAATTCTAACCGATTAAGTGTGTACAAATTCTAGCTCTTAATATAAATACTTCCAAGGGGAAGTTTTAAGGGGGGTTTAATCACATTGGGCCTCACCTTGGCGACTATGGCTGCGAGGGAGTGCGGTCGTCTTTCCACCAGAAGGTTGTGGGTTCGATCCCAGCCCATGCAGTCAACATGTCGATGTATCCTTGGGCAAGATACTTAACCCTGAACTGCTCCCGATGGCATGGCCAACGGTGTGTGAATGTGTATGCGTGTTAGTTCCTAGAGTGATATACACTGCTCTGTATGAATGGGTGTGAATGGGTGAATGACATGTAGTATGTAAAGCGCTTTGAGGGGTCTTAAAGACTGGATAAAGCGCTATATAAGTACAGTCCATTTACCTTGTTCATATAATATAAATGTCAAAATCCTTACGGTTTAAAGTCAACACTTTGTCATTGTGTAATACATATGAAAGTGCTGGAACAGAGCCAGCACATGAACACTATGAGGACTGGATGCTATGCATTCTTGCCCCAGGCTGCTCTTGATGTAAATCAGAACTTTAATCAGCATCTCCACTCTACCCACGCCAACTTTGGCCACATATGGCAAACTGTCATCATCATAGGCTAATTTACAGCCGGGAATCACAACCACATGCGACTCTATGCGATCCTGCCTAACAGAGCAGAATAACGTAGAGCAGGAGACAGATGGAGAAAGAAGCAGAGAGGAGAAGAAAAAGGGAAAGAAAACGGGGAGGATGGCAGGATGCTGAGCTATAATGGGACATACGCACGCACGCGCACAAACATACGCACGCACACACAGCAAAAGGGCATAATAATGCATGGGTGGGTGTTACATTTGATGCAGCTCGCTGGGCTTTTAATTTCAGATGAGATTCAGCTGGAACTGTAACAACACTGGAGCCGATTGGTTGAGCTGTCTGCCAGTCATGCCGAACCGGAGTGGCGGGCGGACCTCTGTCCCCGCGCTCTGAGGGCACACAGCGAGCCCAGAGCAGCGCGTGAACAGCTGGCGTCCGCATTCTCTTCTCCAGTTAAATATGTTCTGAAGAATGCCTAGCTTCACTGCTGTTTCGTACTAGTTTACCGAACACATTGAGTTTAGAGAGTTCTTGTTACTATGGTATGTTTTGTATCAGTTGCCCTCCGCGTGTTGTTTGAGAACAGCTGGAGCTAGAGCTCTATTCGTGGTGCTGAAAGCCTCGAGCCGAGAGGAGAGCAGAGGTTCACCCCTCCGGACCAACATGAGGAGGAAGAGGCTCTCTGCGGCGGGCTTTCTGCTCGCCTGCAAACTAGGAATGTTTCTCAGGTAAGGCCAAGGCTACATTGTGGCAATATAAATGACATGGCGTATGGTTTCTTTCTGAACCTACATTGTTTCTGAATGATTTGAAATGGATAAATAATTTGGAAATAGGCCTATCAATAGTTTATCAAAGTTCACACAGACAGTAAAACCTTTGAAATCTTCGAGACTTGACTACATCTTACGTTTAAAGTATACTAATTGTTGAATGTGTTCTCGTTTATTTTTATCCAAATGTCATAACCAGTGAAATACTTCAATTTACTTTACCTATCTTTTTATTTTCGTGAAATGTTAATTAGGCATGCTCGCTGTGTTATACATACTGTATGTACTGTGGTTGTTAGCAAGGCCCCCATGACGTGCCCCGGGTGTTCATGCACATGTTTATAGTGCCCAAACGGTGGGTTTGCAACTTCGGTTCCAGTAAAGTGATGACTGGGCCAATACATATTTTGCCCATCAACTTACATTTGGATAAGATATTTTATTTTAAAGAGGATTCTTTATTAAACCCCAAGGGGAAATTCAGTTGTCCGCTCCATTGTATACACATTACAAATAAACACATGCATCTGACCCATAGCCTGTGAACTTTCCGTGCGGGTTCACCTTGCGCTTTATCAATTGAATCGCTGTGAACATTAGTTTGAGATGTTGACGGGTTGGCCGAACCTTTTACCCCACAGTCAAACAACTTAATTTGCTTCGCCATCGTTTGTAAAACAAACACACGGCGCACCGCGCACGCGAGTGAACGTGCATCGGCTTCTGGCTCCGTAATCACACCAATGCACGTGCAATTTAAGTATCAGGTTCCGACTGCTCACAACAATAATTAAATATCACTCTTAATACAACAAGTAATTAACATTTATCTATTTTGGGGTGCACATTTTGCTGTTTGCTGTCCTTGTTTCTTTATGTTAAAAACGGGTTGCCACTGATGGCAACCAAAGATTGACAGGTATAATCAGCTAAGACAATGGTCTTCTTTAGTGTTCACTACGCACAAGAGCAGACAACAAACTAGTACATTAATAGCTGCTCATTCAGTAGTTATTAAATGAGAAGCCAACAGTCACCATGATGAAGTTACTGTTTAAGGACATTACAGGCAAAAAATATCGTTTTTTCATGTAGCCTACTTGTTATTTTGGTCTATTTTGCTTCCAAGTTTTCTTTCACTCTAGTGGAAATAAAACTTCCAAGAAACACATATAAATGGTGTTCGTTTTACCATGTCTGAATTCATCTATAGATTTAAAGCTAATCTGAATTTAAACATAACATTTCAGGGGAAAATACTGACTATCTGGGGAAGTTGTGAGGTGATGTGTTTGTTAGTTGTATCCGTTTCACCTGCAATGCCTGGGTAACTGCATGCAAATTAGCGCATTTTAATTAGGCCTAATTAACGCCTGATTTGCATATCAATGTGGCGATTGTGATGACGTTATTAGATACACATTGTACTGTATTCACCTTTAGTTTCTCCCCTTAAGTACAGTACATTAGTCTGTAAGCCCATGATCAGGGGCGCCGCCAGGGATTTTGGGCCTCATGAAAATATATCACATCGGGCCCCACCACCAGGCACCGGCCCAACAAGTCCTCCAACTCATACGACCAAATAGGTCGATTGTTTAAGCACCTTGGATCAGTGGTTCCCAACCTTTTTTTTTACCAAGGCACCCCTGAAAATATTTCTCGACCCCAAGGCACCCCAACTTTTTGTAGATTTAAAAACCACTTCAGAGCTTAAACTAAAAACAATAAATACACCATAAATTGGTTTTCAAATGTGTATGTAATTGAATAGAATAGGGCTGCAACCAACGACTAATTTGATAATCGATTAATGAAACGATTAATCGACTATTCGGACTGTTACTGTATGCCTTGCACAATTTCTCAAACGCTCTCATTTAGCCATCAACTTTTAGATTTAGCTTGAGGTTGTTTTAGGCATGTGGAAACTAACAATGAAGACAGTAAAGATGAATACTTGATTAAAAAATACATATATTATTAAATTAACTAAACACATTTTGAACAAAATTAACATTGCTGTTTATTTAAATTAAATAAATATTATTTCACATCAAAAGAAACAACAATGTTTTAACAAATGGTATTAAATAATGTGAAGACAGAACTGTAAACAGAATAGCTGAAACTTTAACAAAATAAATAACTCAGTTTCCTCAAATCATTAACCCGTGTTTGTATTATGTAGTTAACTCTGTGTGGTGCTGCTAGCACACAGAACACCTGACGTGGAAACGTTACTCTGGACGGGGCTACAGAGCTGCTAGAAAGACAGTCCAACCCGGTGCATTCCTCCGTCTGGATGTGGAGCACTTTTGCTAAATGTTTAGACACATTGCTCATGTTACCGCCCTGACATGCTAAACTCTCAACCTGATCTCACCAGAATGCGTGACTCCACCACGACTCCTTAACACCACAATGCGTGGTGGAGTCACACACTTTGTTACATTTGCGTGTCGCAAACAACCCCAATGTAAAGTGAATGAGGCTCCTTTGTCGTGGTGCACACACGCATTTCTACAACGGCCCGCAGTGAGCTTTTATTCTATACAACGTTTTTAAAATCTAATATAAGCTTGTAGTAACTCACGGGAGGCTTCTTTTATTTTATTTGTATTCATAATAATTTTTATTTTTCGTCAGAATGTAAAAAATACATTAGTTACGAATTTGTGTTTTCAAAAAACAGTGCATTGTGTGTAATGCAACTGTGATTTTTATGAAATTAGTTCGTTTTTAAGGAAGGCCAGAGCTTCAGCTGCGTCAAATAGATTGTTCCCTTCAGTTAACGTTATTTAAAAGATAATGATCATGTCCTCTGTATTGTATTACGAGCGTCCATTCCCATTGGATAACGGAGAATTGTACACCCGGAAGTAAGTAACCTATTCTCCTTACTGTCGATTGATTTTACAGTGATATCTGCACTACTCATCGACTAAAAAACACCAAATTGTCCTTGTTAATTACACAACATTGATTGGTTTGAATTGTGTGCAATACTTTTGTATTTTCCCCCTTCGATTCAGAGAAACAAATATTTGTTCGGAGTTTTTGGACGTCAGAAGACACTACACTACCCAGAATCCTCAGCTATCGTTGCAGATATCACTGTAAAATCAATCGACAGTAAGGAGAATAGGCTACTTACTTCCGGGTATAAAATTCTCCGTTATCCAATGGGAATGGACGCTCGTAATACAATACAGAGGACATGATAATTATCTTTTAAATAACGTTAACTGAAGGGAACAATCTATTTGACACAGCTGAAGCTCTGGCCTTCCTTAAAAACGAACTAATTTAATAAAAATCACAGTTGCATTACACACAATGCACTGTTTTTTGAGAACACAAATTCGTAACTAATGTAATTTTTACATTCTGACGAAAAATAAAAATTATTATGAATACAAATAAAATAAAAGAAGCCTCCCGTGAGTTACGACAAGCTTATAGTAGATTTTAAAAACGTTGTATAGAATAAAAGCTCACTGCGGGCCGTTGTAGAAATGCGTGTGTGCACCACGACAAAGGAGCCTCATTCACTTTACATTGGGGTTGTTTGCGTGGGGCCGACACGCACATGTAACAAAGTTCGTGACTCCACCACGCATTGTGGTGTTAAGGAGTCGTGGTGGAGTCACGCATTCTGGTGAGATCAGGTTGTAAACTCTTCTTGCACTTTAGGTCACGAGCATTCTCCACATCGAGACGGGTAAAGTTTAACCACACCTCGGAGCACGTTCTCTCCGCCACCTCCGCAGTGTGTTGCTGCATGTAGCAGCCGCGTGTGTGTGAACTGCCCCGCCCCCTCGCACACAGACGGGAGAGAGATCTCGTCTGATCGAAAATACATCATAGACGCATTTGTTTGTCTTTTTGCATATCAGAAACGAGCTGGCGACACTAAGACTGCGATATAATGTTTTTGTAGCAATAATACATGACATATATTTTTTAAATGTCTCCAGTACCGATAAAAAGACCAATAACGTTGGAGCTTAACGGCGCGTAAAACACACGTGATGACGTCACCAACGAATCGACGACTGAATTAGTTGGCAACTAACTTGGTAATCGATTTTAATCGATTAAGCCATAGAATAGAACATTTTATAGAACAAATAATGTATTCACACATAATAACAAGAACCAGACTAAAAATGTCAGCACCATTTCTATGATGAATTATTATTATAAACAGGCCTACTAAGTCGGCTCTTTTGTTTTGGCTGAAAATAGTAGGCTGTGTAAAAACACGAATACATATCAATACAGTTATTATTTTACATTTGGATTTCAAATGAGGCAGGCCTATGATCACTTAGATAAAATAATAACTTAATAGAATTGGAGGGATGAAACAATGCCCTCTGACCTGACTGTGGTCATGTGACTCATCAACCACATCCCAAATATGAAACATTCTGCATTTCGCTATCCAGATAATACTGATTGACAAAGTCATAAATCATACAAGAAAGGCACACAAATTAACATCCAAACATAAACATTTCTCAGACCGTTACGCGGTGCTAGTGCGACACTTGTGCCTGCTTTTGTGAGCAGAGTCTCTCAATGCGGGGGGGATAGTGGACAGCGCAACGCGGAGGTCCTGCTCCACTGACAGCCGGGTGCGGGTCTTGTTTTTGACATATGCGAGTGAGGAAACCGCCAGCTCGCACAAGTAGGAGGTTGGAAACTGTAAAAGCACCTTGATGCCACTCTCTGAGAGGGATGGATACTCGTGTCCCTCAAGCAGACAAAATATATCCAGACGTAGTCCCCGAGATTCAGTTTCAGGGAGCGGTCCATAGATAGCTCTGCGAGTTCATCCTGAGCTCTGCTGTTTAAACTTGTGGCTGATATTAATGACAGAGGATTAAACGGATCCCGGAGCCAATCGAAGTCTTCATTCATAGGAGGGAAATATGACTCAAACCTCTCCTCCAGCACTCGCTACAACTTGTAGAAAGAATGCTGTCTTGTGTGCTGGGTCACTGGATGTCAGCGGAAACATTTCAATGTTTTTCTTGGCGACTTTATTTTGACAGTCTTTATTTTGACAGTCTTAACTTGGATCGGAAACCATTGAGTTTGTCTGTGGCTGTCAGGATATTCTCATTCTTCCCTTGCATTCTGATGCTGAGGTCATTGAGGTGGCTAAACATATCTGCCAGATATGCAAGCTTCACCCACCACGATTCATCATCCATGTGTTCTTTGTAGGGTAAGTCGTGCTCATTTGCAAATGCAACAAGTTTGTCACGGAGCTCGGAGCCACGGGACAGCACCTTGCCCCGTGACAGCCAGCGGACCTCCGTGTGCAGTAAAAGGCCATGGTGCTCAGCCCCCATCTCATTGCACAATGTGCTGAACAACCGCGACTTCAGCAGACGGGACTTGATGTAGTTCACTATTTTCACAGCTTGTTCTAATACTGCAGTGAGGTCTGGTGGCATAGCTTTGGCAACAAGGGCTTCTCGGTGTGACATGCAGTGGGTTATCTGTACATCGGGATTGACCTGTCTCACTTTATTTACAAAGCCGTTCACCCTCCCCGTCATTGAGGCAGCCCCGTCGGTGCTAATGCTCCGGCACATCCCCCAGTGTAGACCCTGTTCTGTCAGGTAATCAGCTGTGGTCTTGTACATTTCCTCTCCGGTTGCATTTGTGTGTAACTCTTTGCAAAAAAAGAAGTTCTCCTCAATGGATTCTCCGTCAACATATATCACGTTGGTAATGAGTTGACAGTGGCCACTTATGTCTGTTGAATCATCAACTTGCAGAGCGAATTTGCCACTTCTCTGTATTTTTTCAGTTAGGACAGTTTCTATGTCTACTGACATGTCATCGATGCGACGTTTGATTGTATTGTTAGATAATGGAATGTTATCGATTTCTTTAGTAGCATCTGGCCCTATCATTACCCTGACAATTTCCTTACATGCCGGTAGAATGAGGTTTTCCGCGACAGTGTGGGCCTGTTTTGCCTTGGCGATGAACTCAGCAACCAAATAGCTGGCCTCTTGTGCTTTGTCAGAGACAGGTAGAGACGAAAGCATACGTTGACTCTGCTTCTCATTTTGTGATTTCAGTCTCTGGAAATACTCAATGTCCTTGGAATTATAAGAAGGATGTTTTGTGCTAAAGTGTCTTGCTAGTTTACAGATGTAGCGCTTCGTTTCAGACGCCTACCCGGGCGGGTCCGTGATCGGCCCCCCCGCAGGACTTGAAACGCCCCCTTGATAAATACATTTAATTATAATGAAACCAGCAGCAATGGATCATGGATCCACCAGGGGGAGCCGTGAAAAGCTGCCACACTGGAACTCATGTGAAATAAACAGCTGATGTACAGGGATCTGATATAGCGGATATTTGTTAAGATCCATATATGTCACGGATAGGATCATATTCTGTGCTTAAGTAAGAGACATGTAATAATTTACTAAACATCACCATGTTTTTATTTCACAAAATAATGTTTAATTCACGTTGGCGTAAGTACAAAACCATCGCTATGTTTTTAGATCAGGAAATGCATCCAGGGTCAAACAAACGATGTTCGATCGTGATCCTCGCGATCATTTAATGTACCATATGTTCGCGAGTTGAAATGAATGCACTACATTTAATCCACGTGAGTTTACAACAACAAAAATAATCGCTTTGTTTTTATATCACATCCGACCGGGGGAAACTGCAGCGGCTCTCACTACCGATCATCCCTACCCACGGGCAAACAATAATATGTACAGTGTTCATAGTTTACTGTATTATTAGTGTCTAATATTACTGCTATAATAGTCACACATTGAGTTGTTGAAATCAGACCGTCGTTTTTTTTAAACGCTCCGAATGAAACGGCAGCTCTCAGGTGATCAGCTGTGTGTACACAATAACATATGCATAGTAATTTAATACCTTCCAACACACATTGTAAGAACAGTTCTGTTTCATATGAGTGTTGAGAGCTGTATCCACAAATCTACTAATTTTGCCCTCAGTGCACCAGATTGATGCATTTAACTTCAATTTAAATAAAAACATCTTCTGTTGTAACAACAATAACATTATAAATAGTAACATAGCATGGTATTGCACATTTACTGTAGCTTTGAGTGTTACTGGTCTGAGATTTTTTCATTACATGAATGAAGGTGACTGAGGCTTTTTAATATAGACTTTTCAGTGTCCCACATTAGGAAAACAGATTGTCTGAGACAACTTGGCACTAAGAGTACTAATATGTCTTCCATTTATTTTATGAGTTTAATATCTGCATGTTCTCTTTTGGTTTGATTAGGACACATCCTGGGGATTTCAGAATGTTACTCGATTTTGATTTATTGTATCGGCTTCATGTCGCAATATATTCCCGAAGTCTGAAATGCAAAATGTTTCCACATTAGGGCAATTCACCCTACATTTAATCATTTTGTTTATTTTTAACGAAATAAATGTGGTTTAATCCATCATGAAATTAATGTAGGCTATTTACTTAGTACATATCTGACATTAACGATTAACACACTGTTCATACTGCTCACAGGCTGATATCTAGTGTATTCATACCCCTCACTGTTTATTCATCATTCAATTCATTCTATATTTTATTCTGTAGATTGTGAACATTACTTTTCACTTTACTGCTTGTTGCACCTGGTTAAAAGCTAAACTGCATTTCGTTGTCTCAGTACCTGTAATCTGTGCAATAACAATAAAGTTGAATCTAATCTTGAGCAGGAACTAATGTAGGCTATTTACTAGTACATATCTGACATTAACGATTAAACACGTTTGTGCATTCTTTATGAATGCAAACCGAGTCATTTAGTTTCTTTTTAACGAAATAAATGTGATTTAATCCACATAATTTACTGTGTTAATTGTTAACTGTACAGTAGTATTGTTTAACTTGAAGGTGCCTGATGTGAACATTTCCAGAATGTATTGTCTTCACTTTTTAAATGCCTCTGTGATGTGCTGCCCGTTCACCAGCCCAACCCCCCCATGTGGCCTATGTATGTTGGGGACCCTTTGTTTAAAACTAATTGGCCATCGGAATGTGTGTCACATTCCACAGCTCTCCTCCCCCCTCCTGTGATTCCCCCGCACACATGGGAGATCGCTCTTCTGAAGAGAGCGGAAATAATGATATTGCAAGTTAGAAACGTAAAATGCATTTTGACAGACACTTGGGGGAAATATGCTGCATTTTGAATGTCCGATAGTCCTTCATTAACACCTTAGTCCGTCTCGTCTCATCAACGAAAACTAAATATACATGACATACTTTGTTTTAGTAGATTTATCATGAGAGCAAAAGGAGAATATCCGTGTGTAACAGTGAAAATGTATGTAACGTATTCATCATAATTAATTATATTTATTTCGTTTGGATGTAGGATTTTTGACTTTGTTTAGAGCAGTGATCTTCTACTATATGAACATTTTGGACCCAAAATCACAAAAAAAACGTAAAAACAGATTTTGAAAATGATTTTATTTTTCATAACACAAACATACACAACGAAACCATTTAAAAGCTGGAAATATATACATGGGATGTGACTATGATAATGTGAAAGTTTGATTGAGGTAGCATGGGATTTCATTCTGATAAGGCAAAAGTGTTATTATAAATATAATACAAATATATATATACACACATTATGTACAACAATCTGTTTTTTCTGTCTTTATCTGTGCCACGCTTCAAAGCGGTTTCTGTCAACTACGACACAGAGGACAACATCACAGATTCCTCCTCCTCCATGTCAAAAAACAAGCTTAAAGCTTGACTCACGTTCAGAGTTCTCTTCATCATAGTTGAGTCTTCACAACTCTAAATCTATCTAACTATATCTAAATTATCAATGTTTGTCTGTCACTTTACTTCAATCGCAGTCTCCCGCAGCCTCTCTTCGTCTCCCGCCGCCTGTCTTCGTATATCTTCGTCTCTCTCCATTTCCTGCCGTCTCTCTTCGTCTCCCGCCGCCTGTCTTCGTATATCTTCGTCTCTCTCCATTTCCCGCCGTCCCTCTTCGTCTCGTTTCGTCTCGTTTCGTATCACTCCGTTTAACTGATTACCTCACCCCCTCCCTGGTAAATACATCCTGTTGAGCAGAATCTACAGTTTCCAGTATTTTCCGTTTCGTAAAATGATAAAATGCGGCGAAGATATTAAAATATGTGCTTCCATTATTCATACTTCTGAAATATATCTGTATTAACTTTATATCATCGTATGTCCGTGTTTATTGGGTATTTTTGCATGAAACAAAGACTGGCATATAGATGTTTCAAGCCAGTACTTTCGACAGAAATACACATATACATCCTGTTGAGCAGGATCTACAGTTTCCAGTATTTTCCGTTTCGTAAAATGATAAAATACGGCAAAGATATTAAAACATGTGCTTCCATTATTCATACTTCTGAAATATATCTGTATTAACTTTATATCATCGTATGTCCGTGTTTATTGGGTATTTTTGCATGAAACAAAGACTGGCATATAGTTGTTTCAAGCCAGTACTTTCGACAGAAATACACATACATCCTGTTGAGCAGGATCTACAGTTTCCAGTATTTTCCGTTTCGTAAAATGATCAAATACGGCGAAGATATTCGAATATGTGCTTCCATATTTTATACTTTTGAAATGTATTAACTTTATATCATCATATCTCCGTGTTTACTGGGTCTTTTTGCATGAAACAAAGACTGGTATATAGTCTCAAGCCAGTACTTTCGACAGAAACACACGGCAAGGTTGTCCGGACTGTTGTTTTTATGCGGCACCGGCTTGAACAGGTCATGTGATCTGATCACGCCGGTGTGACGGTCGACTCCAAAGGGTTAATATTAAATACATATAAGTATTTTTACAACTTGTATTTAGAAATACTCTGCTGTAATTATTGATGCATACATGTGTTCATCCATTTAATGTGGCATCTGCTATAATGGGGTTAATGTATTATATTACTTAAATACAATACATTATAATATATGATATGATAATTACATTTTAGTTTTATTCATTTCTTATTTCATAGTTTCTCATTATTATTATTTTTATCGCTCATTTTATTTTTGATTTTATTAATCTGTGTGAATCTGTGCTGTCCTGTTTTTCACTCTCACCCTGTTACTATTTGAACAACTGAATTTCCCCACGGGATTAATAAAGGTCCATCTTATCTTATCTTAATGTATACGTTGATTTACTTCAATCTACTGTACAATATTACAGGAAATATACTACATAAAGCAAACTATATACTTTATTTGATCTAAAATATTGATTTTTCTACAACGCCCATTGTGTATTTTGTGAATGAAGCGCCATCTCATGGTTAAATCCTGTAATTGAACAAATGGGGAAATTGGGCAACGCCCTCTAGCAATTTGGCAACACCCCCAGCCACTGGCATCCGCTGGGTTTTTGACTGGGACACACCCATTTGAGTCTGATCTGGAGTGCTACATCTGTACTTGGCACCATTCCTTCGTTGGATGATTTTTCCCTGCAGATTAGGCACTCTGGCGTCGGGCAGTCAGCATCCCCAGTTCAGGAGAAACCATACCGAAGGTAGCTTTCGCTGTACTGTCTGCTTTTAGACTTCTTTTGCACTGCTGTTCCATCATGTTCTGTCACCCCTGCCTGTGTTGTTGAGGGCTGGGGTGCTTCTTTATTTATTGTCACTACGTAACGATCCATCTTATAATTATTTGGCGCCAGGATAAAAAGTTGCTCTGCACACCGTAAACAATGACGGCTGACGTAAATCATGAGAATTTAAGCAGTTTAATATTTATAAATCCGAGCAATATATCTTTTATTAGCTTATGAACTCCATTGTACATGTAATAAAATAAAGTGTATATGAAGTGAAGTTTATAAAGTGAGAAAAAAATGTGGAACATAAAAATACGTTTTTTTGCGGCACACTTGGACAGTGGTTCCCAACCACACCGGTTGGGAACCACTGCCATAGATTACGACCCATAGCCACGTTTTAAAGTGTAGCACCTCTAGTGGTCGTGTAAGAAACAACATGCTCCCGTTTATTCACAAATAACCCTCTCTGTAAAATCCTAAATTGTAGCATAGTTTGCCATTAAAAGCTTTTTGATTAGATTTCTAGCAAGAAGTGTATATTGTACTTTTATAAAACGGACAAGTCAAATCAAGCAATCTGATTGGTTCTTAGCCGTGATATACTGAGCGTATACCACAGGTAGAATTGTAAGTTACTTTTCACAACAAGTCAGTATCCCTCCACGTCTGAGAAAAACAGTATACCTTTGGGCTGAAAAGCAAACTGCCTGCAGATTGCTTGATTTGACTTGTCAGTTTTATAAATATATTTACTACGGCTGTCAGTCGATTAAAATATTTAATCCTGATTAATTGCATGATTGTCCATAGTTAATCGCGATTAATCGCAAATTAATCGCACATTTTTTATCTGTTCTAAATGTACATAGAGGAATACGTTTTTAATACTCTTATCAACATATGAGTGGAGAAATATGCTTTATGCTAAAGTTTATTATCATTTGAACAATGACAAATATTCTCATGAATATTAAACACAACCTCTCTCATACAATAATACAATACAAATGGTGTGTGTGTGTGTGTGTGTGCGTGCGTGCGTGCGTGCGTGTGTGTGTGTGTGTGTCTGATGGATCGTTGGAGCTATGTGCAACTCAAGGCATATGCTCGAACGGGAGCTGCCTGGACGCTGCAATCATGTTGCGCACTATCCGTGCTGAGTGTGCTGACTTCTCGTACAATGTCCCGCTGTCTGCTTCCTGCATAAAGTCAAGTGCTCGGCGCAGTTGTGTGGATAGAGCGCTCCTCTGTTTCATTTAAACAGCTCCTTATATCCGTTAGCGCAGCTAGCTAGCACCAGATGCTAACAACAACAATGCACGTAAGGTCTCTCTCTCGCTCGCTCGGGCCACACACACACACACCCTCCCGGTCCTCCCGATGGCCAGTCGGTGCCTGCCAGTGAGCGTGGAAGTGTGGTCTGCCACAAGCGGGCGGCAGGAGCGGGGCTGTCAGCATCAGCTTGTAGATGGTATTTTAAACTCTGAAACTACGGGGCGGCCGAGGAACAGTGGTGCAATCCTTAGATTGCACCACTGCTTTTTGCAGATGATGTGGTTCTAATGGCTTCATCGGTCTGCGACCTTCAGCACTCACTGGATCGGTTCGCAACCGAGTGTGAAGCGGCTGGGATGAGGATCAGCACCTCCAAATCTGAGGCCATGGTTCTCAGCAGGAAACCAATGGACTGTCCACTCCAAGTAGGGAATGAGTCCTTACCCCAAGTGAAGGAGTTCAAGTATCTCGGGGTCTTGTTCTCGAGTGAGGGAACAATGGAGCGTGAGATGGGCCGGAGAATCGGAGCAGCGGGAGCGGTACTGCAGTCGCTTTACCGCACCGTTGTGACGAAAAGGGAGCTGAGCCAGAAGGCAAAGCTCTCTGTCTACCGGGCCATTTTCGTTCCTACCCTCACCTGTGGTCATGAAGGATGGGTCATGACCGAAAGAACGAGATCGCGGATACAAGCGGCCGAGATGGGTTTTCTCCGCCGGGTGGCTGGTGTCTCTCTTAGGGATAAGGTGAGAAGTTCGGTCATCAGGGAGGGACTCGGAATTGAACCGCTCCTCCTTCGCGTCGAAAGGAGCCAGTTGAGGTGGTTCGGGCACCTAGTTAGGATGCCACCTGGGCGCCTCCCTAGGAAGGTGTTCCAGGCACGTCCAGCTGGGAAGAGACCAAGGGGTAGACCTAGGACCAGGTGGAGGGATTATGTCTCTTCTGGCCTGGGAGCGCCTTGGGATCCCCCAGTCAGAGCTGGTTGATGTCGCCAGGGAAAAGAAAGTTTGGGGCTCTCTGCTGGAACTGCTACCCCCGCGACCCGACCACGGATAAGCGGGAGAAGATGGATGGATGGATGGACAGCTGTATCAAGCCTTACGTCACCAAGCATAATGCCAAGCATTGGATGGAGTGGTGTAAAGGAGGTGTAATGTGTAGGTGGCCCAATACTTTTGTCTATATAGTGTATATTTGAGGTTCAGGGAGAGAAAAAGAGATTGTGTGTGTGTGTGTTTTTATGGTGTATAAAGTTAGAAGTCTCGAGTGTTTTACTCCTTTTCTCCCTCTATGTGTCTCAGCGCTTCCTTTGTTATAAATCTCACTTTTAGTTTGAATGTCTGCTAAATGTAACTTTGACATGCTTAATTATTCAGATTTTATGCTGCCTAAAAGTTACAGATACAGTTTTCCAAAAGTTTTGAGGATATAAAGGCAGCTGAGAAGATCAAAGCCAGATTTAATCTTCTTAGAGGGTCACGGGTGAAAGATAAAATCTAACTTATGGTTTGTTATTCAACGGGAGCCGGACAGGATCTGCATCTATTCATGAAAAAAGTCAAAACCTTTGTTTCTCCCTCTGTTTGTATTCCGGTTGTTGTTTCTGTGTCTGAAGGCAGATGGCGATTTGCTATGGTACTTCTATGCAGTGGCGAGCCGTGACTTTTATACCTAGGCCCTCTGACCCCTTCCCTCGAAAAAAAAGAAGAGTTTTTACGTCACAGCGTATACTTCAGCGGAATATCAAAACAGCGGCCCGGGGTGCAAATAAGGAATAGAATTCTGAACACTGATCCGCCATTGTGAAAAATGTAGAGTCACTTTAAATGAGTAATAGGTGTTGAGACCATATCAGAATTAGCATAAGTCAAAATAGGACTTTTGTCTTTTCAGATGCGTTGGCTGAAGGGATAGTGAGAAGAGTTATGTTACAGGAGATGTAGTTGGATTATATGCCACCTTGATTTTGAAGAAATTAAATGACTGGTAACTGCTTGTTCAAACCAGCTACATTTGCCACAATGCCAGAGCGGTTCCCTTCAACAACTACGCAAATGTTTCACTCTAGAGCAGGCATGTCCAAAGTCCATCCAGGGGACAATCACGGTCAGATTTAATACGGCCCGCAGCTTCGGCCTTATCATGTTTTATTATGGCCCGCTAGCACTGTCAAACAGAATACATCTTTAAAATGTAATTCTTTGGAGCGAAATCTGTGCCAAAAGTGTTGATGAATAAAAAAATAAAATTGTATTTAAAAGGTTTGATCCTAAACTTTGAAAAATATAATGATGTATTCATTGCAAGATATAATGTGATCTCTATTAACCGGAAGATGATCTCTCTGTTTTTATGCCTCTCCCTTTCTTTTGCTGCTTGCATCTGCAAATCTGCTACTGATCCATGTCCAATGGCTGTATCTTATAGGTGTTCCACCTGGTCATGCCAATCATGTGTGATTCACTGCAGCAGTGCTCCTTCATTCTTACTTGTGCCTGCCTCCACCTCCAGACTTCCATGTAGATCTACTCTTGTGCTTATCGTCATTCAGAAACATGCGACAGCTGAAGCAGTGGCCCTGAAAAGACCTGGACCAGAGGACGACAGGGTCCAATTGAGTTTGATAATTTGACGAAGGCCTCATTGTACTTGATATTGTTCTTCTGAACATGGGCTAGATCGGTGGGGTTTGGTAGCTTTAGCAAAAAAACTAATTCTGAAGGTGCTTTCCCTCTTGTGGACTTGATGTTACTGCCTCATTCGCCATCTCTTCCCTCTCAATCTCCATATCCTCCCCTTCCATCTCTTTGTCCTCACTTCCTGTCTCTTCATTCTCAATTCCTGTCTTCTTGTCCTCACTTTCTGTCTCCTTGTCCTCACTTCCTATCTCTTTGTCCTCCCTTCCTATCTCTTCATTCTCAATTCCTGTCTCCTTGTCCTCACTTTCTGTCTCCTTGTCCTCACTTTCTGTCTCTTTGTCCTCACTTCCCATCTCTTCATTCTCACTTCCTGTCTCTTTCTCTTCATTCTCTGCGTCTGAACTGCTCTGGCATCATTGTGTTTAGTCTCAGGCTCACCATCTATCAAATACAATTAAGAGAATGTTCTAGAGCTCTTTATAAGGCACTGTTGCTAAGTTTTCAAATAATGAAAGCATTATTAATGTTGTGATCTCCTTTTCACACTATAAAGGAGTTCAAAGATGGAGCTGTCTCCAAAAGAAACATTTTACATATATTCGTATTCTTAAACAGAATGATTAGAATCAGAATTAAGTAACATATACACTTCATTCTTTACTGCTATAAAAACATACAAAGACAACTGAACACTCATACAGTCAGTTACACTTTAGATTGGAGAAGGTTATATCTAGTCATTCATGTGAAAATAAATATGTTGCCTACTTGTATAGAATATGTACAACCTGTGGTAAAGCCTTTGTGAACCAGTTATCTGGCCGTCGTATCCATATTACTCTACAGCCAGTAGGACTTCACCAGATCACCAGCTCTCCATGCGCTCTGACCTGGAGGCTTGGGGTAGCCCCAGCAGCACAGCACAGGTAGAGGCTTTGCATTTATCACTGATTTCAATATTTGTTTGAATGAGTTATTAGTTTACTCCAACTTATGTAGCTGCTTGACATAATCACAGTGCTTCACCTGCAGCTGCCCTGCTGGCACCTTTTATCAGCTGCCTCCTTCAGATCTCTCTCTCTCTGCTTCAGTCTCCTCTGTCTTCAAAGCATTCTTAAGCACAGAAATGTAACATTAGGCTATGCATAAAATAACCAAACGATTACTACATTAACTCATTTGAACAGTAATTCACATCATCATCTCATAACAAAATAAGCTAAGGTGACTACTTGCATTCAGTGACTTGATTTTTAAAATGAAAACAAGGGACATTTTTAGTTTCTTATCTCATTAAAATATGTAATGTTATAACTATTAAAGACAATTCTGTTGCAATGTACGTAGTTGGTGCAGACATACCTCCAAATGTCTGTGCACGTCCCTGGGTCTTTAACGCATCGGCACCAATACAATATGTAAAACACGTCATCACACACATAGCGATATAGAACATAAAAACTTACCCGTCTGTGGTCATACTGTGGAATGAGCTCACACTGAAACGAGATATTCATTCAAAATGTTGCGGGCAAAGTAAAAAAGGTTACAATAATTGTATTGCTGCGAACAAGCACCACACCATTGAAACATCAACTTTGTTACAATTGTATTTCACCTTGCCGGAGGGCTTTCCTTTGCTTCCAGCTGTCAGGTTGTAAACAAAGTCACGTGACTGATGGCAGGTGACAGCGCTGAGCACTGACAAGGTGTGTTTGTATTGCAGCGAGACAATACTAATTGTGGACTTATCATGTTGATAACAGAGGGGCAGGTCAGCCAAAGAGGGAGAACGGGCCGATGCCCGGGCAACATTAGCCCGTACCTGTGCACGTCCCTGGCCTGCATTGTGTTTTGATTTTAGATTGAAAAAGATTGCGTATCCTTGTCTGAGTCTCAGTATGACCCTCATTACTGTCTCTGCTAATGGCCAAAACCCTTCTTTAGCATTTCAGTGGCCCTCGACCCATATATCCTCAAAAATACTTTACAGTTTTGTGTATGTGCAGTGTTACCAACACACACAACCATACAATGTGTGACACATTTGGCTGTGGCATGATCCCCATCACATTTATAATGTATGTCGGAAATAAGGGACCCACAATAGCACAACCCACTATCTGTGTTTCAGATTTAAACAAAATGGGCTGTTTGAATATCTTTAACCACAACCTACTTACTCACCAGCTGTAGTCTAACATGAATTACATTATGTGCTCACTTGTTATCATTGATTTAGTAGCATTAGTTAAAGCAGGAGCAGCAGATTAAATCAGAAAATACATATATTAAATATTGAATATATTCAATACATTACATATATTCAGCCTTTGAATATATAATAGCCTTTGTGTGTGAGAGAGACAGTAGATGTAGATTAAAAGCTCATCCAGTATTGATAAGGATCCGATGTTATGCTGTGTTTCTCTACATTCTTTCCTATTGTTCTCTCGTGTTTTAAAAGCAGGAGATTATAGCAGAGAGGGGGCAGGAAGACGAGGAGAAAAAAGGAATTGCTCAGAGGAGAGAGCATGAGAAAACATGGGGAGAGGTAGTGCTACAGTAACATAAGCAGTTTAGCAGCTGGTTTAAGATTCTCCGAGCTGACAACTCTGCGTGAGTGCAACTGTTAACTGTGCCTTCCAAAGAGAGTGCTCCTGGGAGAGCTGGAGCAAAATGGATAGCCTGCTAAGATTGCAACCCAGTCTCACAGCATTTCGTGTTATAGTCCCAAAATTAATCTATTGATTCGTGTTCACCAACACGATTTCGTCATTTTTTTCGTGTCACACAGAACGATTTTAAAAGCAATGTAAATAATAACAAATTAGAAGGAAAAACAGCTACAAAAAAATATTTCAGTATTCTGACACAGAACGATTTTAGAAGCAATATATTTCTATTGGTAGTATGTTTCATGCCTGCACCAAATAATAACAAATTAGAGGGAAACAAATATTTGAAAAATACAGATTTCAGTATTCTGAGGCTTTGAGCCCCATTTATTTTACTCACAAACGGCCAGGGTCGGCTCCAGAACAAATCGAATGGGGGGGGCAATCATTTACCAAGGGGGGGGCACACACTGCCGTCAACAACCAACACACAAACACCAACGCAACTTCAATTTGAAAAAACATGCTGTAAAGTGTAGTTCACACACATTGCAGGGTGTAGTGCTATTTTCTAGCGCACCTATGACTTGTGCACACATGCACGGTTGTGGTACGACCACCAAAACAGAAACATATGGACATAGGCCACCATATAAAAAGTGTTTTAGGTGGGGGTGGACCTAACCTCCTCTAGGAGGGTCTGGGGGCATGCTCCCCCGGGAAGATTATTTTTTAAATATTGAAGTGAAATGCATCAATCTGGTGCACTTTGAGAGCAAAATTAAGAGATCTATGGTTAGCCTACATCTCTCAGCATCCATATGAAACAGAACTGTAAACAGATTTACTTTTTCTTTATGGATATTTTACTAATCACTCCCCTTTTAAACTGTATTCTTGTGTTACTGTCCTATAGTATTTCATACCAGTTTTTCATTTATTCTCTTATTCTTTAATAACTATAATGATCATATAAAGGTATTCCTCGCAAATACTTGTTTACATAAATGGTGACCAGACAGTTTGAGACCCACTGAGATAACCTACACTAAAGTGAACTATCTAAACACTGAGAGAGTCCTTACCTCACTGAGCTGACGTTATACGATCCTCTCTGTCTGACAGGAGAGGACTTTCCTCCACCTTGGTGTAGAAACAGCTCTTTATATCCGTTAGCATAGCTAGCTAACCAGATGCTAACAACAACATTCCACGTTACCACTCGCGCACTCACAAAATGCGCTCGTGCCACACACACATAGAGCCGAGCTTGAATGAAACACAGAGACCCAGAAGTAGGCTACTTGTACTGTACGTGTAATAACTACGTTGGTCCACAACGTAGGACGTAGTATTTCTACAAAAACGCCTCTGAAATTGTAAGATCCCTACGTTTTTTTTCACCATTCATTCCAATGGCTGGCGTCTATGTCACGTGATCTTCACATTTCTCCCTGCAGAAAAAAAAACATGGCCGAACTTCGTTTTATTCTCGGTGTAAAATGCCTATTTAAAGTTACTTTGGCAATTAAAATGCGTTTTGATGTCATTTGATGCGAGAAATATGAGTTGTTATTTCAGATTATGTGTGCAGTGGATGTACATGATCTGTAGTTTGCTAGTTATTACGAAGATTACTTCAGGAAATGGTGTCTATACAACGTTTTCATTGTTACCAAGGTGGTTGCTAGGGACGCTGCTATCGATATTATTTCAGTTATGTTGTGTAACTGTTTAATGGTGTTATCTTTATTGCTACCCCATTCCCCGTCAAAGTATAGTGTTGCCTAAACATATTAGTTTAACAAAACCCGCATCTAAAATGGTGCAGAAACGTTATTTTCCCCTGTGCAATTCCAGTCTCACATCTCACATCACATCGTCATTAACAAATACCGGAAACAGACCGAAAACCCTTTATTCCGAGTGTGCTTGCTTTTCTCTTTGAAAGTCATCACATAACGGCATTGTAATACACGGTTCGGCTGCATTACATATTACATATCTGCCGTAGTTCTGTATTTATAGAGCCCTGATGAGAAGACTTCTAGACAAACATGAGGAACTGAAAACGTGACGTGGATCATAAATATATCAGCCATTAAACAACATCTTACATTTCTTTTCACACAATACGTCTCCTTGCAGTATCAACACTAATTCGGCTGACTTTTATATTTGATCCAATTGGTAGATAGGCTGTATTTACACCATAAAGGTGCACAGCTGATATAAAGGGACACCTAGTGGTTAAAGCATGTTATTGAATTTCATTTTTTTTATTATTAGATATTAATATAATCCCTATAAAGTATGTTCATTACTCGTTATTCTCTACTAATAGTCAATTAAAGACTGTATATAATGACTATTTTGCACATCCCTTTCAAGATTTCAAGATTTCCTAAGGTTTATTGATATATCATATTCACAAACGGTGTAGTTATGCAATGAATGTAAAACTTTGTGTATTCCTCCAGCAATGTTAACTATGTTGAAGCACTTATTTTAACTGATATTATACATATGTATTATACTCTTATATGATGTATGTAGATAGTATAAGAAATGTGCAGAATATGACAATTTAATGGTGGAGGTACACAAATATTGAAAGATGTCTTGTGATGCACTGTTGAGGAACCTGCGACCCAAGTTTTTCATCTCCGGCCTTGTCAGGTAGTGAATACTCAATAAATAAAGAACACAAAATTATTAAATATAAAACACAGAATTTGTGTGATTATACTAAATGATTTACAAATAAACACCACTGCATATTTACAACTGTTACACATGCTGATGTAACGCAAATGTTCCAACTTGGGATCAATAAAGTATATCTTATCTTAAGATGATCGATGGCTACTGCCATATTTGCAAAATGTGCCTCTGAACCTTGACAAGTGCATGTTTCAGGCTCATCAATGAACAACAGGAGGGGTCACAGACATAAGACCAGCTGTTAAATAAAGCTCTTCTGACCTTAGCTGTCGTGTGGGTATATATTAATGCCCATTATGGGCACAAGCAATTTTCACCCATTTATTAATTACATGTTTTAAATGTGAGTGTCCTGTCCCCTAAACCTCCAGGGGTGTACACAGTTTAATGCTGGCAACTTCTTATTATGGGAAATATGAAAACGTCTTTTAAAACTACAACTCCCAGCAGAGACGTGCCATAGAACATGTTGCAAAACAGAATAGCCAGCATGTGTAGTTCTGGGGACAGGGTGGGGGAGGGGGGACGCGGTGGACCCGTTCAAATCCAGTTTTGGACAGTCTGCCGTGGTTCCATCCCATTTCAAAGTGCTGTTCGACGCTCTGCACACTCTCCAATCACAGAGCTTGAGGACTATCACGGGGTTTGTCAAGCGAAGCGGAGAGAATACTTACTTCCGGGTGTAATATTCTGTAAAGCAAATGAGCTGCTCCGACCCTCGGTCCTGACGGACTCCAACTTGTGTTTATGAATGAAACAAATACATAAACACAAGGATTGGGTTAGGGTATTGTTCTGCACGGATATTTTACTGAGCCGGACTTCCTGTCTCCGCCGGTCTTCGCTTCCCGGGCATGAAGCTGTTTACATGTGTTTTGAGATGCTAAATAAAAGTCTAGCTTGTACCTTTGATACCCCGCCTCCGACTCCCATCTCTCGGCACCACACTATGCCACCATTTTAGATGCGGATTTTGTTAAACTAATACGTTTGCACTGTGGACCAACACTATACATTGGCGGGGAAGGGGGTAGCAATAAAGATAACACCATTAAACAGATACACAACATAACAGAAATAATATTGATAGCAGCGTCCCTAGCAACCACCTTGGTAACAATGAAAACGTTGTATAGACACAATTTCTTGAAGTAATCTTCGTAATAACTAGCAAACTAAAGATCATGTACATCCACTGCACACATAATCTGAAATAACAACTCATATTTCTCGCATCAAATGACATCAAAAGGCATTTTATTGGCCAAACTAACCTTAAAATAGGCATTTTCCACCGAGAATAAAACGAATGTCGGCCATGTTTTTTTTTCTGCAGGGAGAAATGTGAAGATCACGTGACATACTGTTGATGCCAGCCATTGGAATGAATGGTGAAAAAAAACGTAGGGATCCTACAATTTCAGAGGCGTTTTTGTAGAAATACTACGCCCTACGTTGTGGACCAATGTAGTTATTACACGTTTTTTTACGAGACTGGGTTGGTATATCATATTATTTTCGATGGCTTTACTGTATAATCATCAGTGTAACAGATGAACAGATCGCCACTGGGCTTTCATCTAAACACACAGCCACGTAATGATAACAAAACAAAACCTTTAGTGGAAACGTTTTCACAAAAAAAACGGCAAAGTGGCAAGGCTTGCCCACCCTGCGTTGGGGGGGCACAGTGACTCATTTGGGGGGGCATGGCCCGCGAATGACCCCCCATGACGCCGACCCTGCAGACGGCAAAAAAAACTCCGACATTATATAATTTAAAATCAAAGGGATAGAGTTAGGCTTAGGGTAAGATATTGAGTAAGAAAATGTTTTTATGAACCACACAGATTCTGGTATTTCAATACCCGACCGGACAAAAAGACGTGGTGCAGAGTGCAGACCCAAAAGATACTACCAATAGAAATACATTGCTTTTAAAATCGTTCTGTGTGACACGAAAAAAAAGCGAAAATCGTGTTGGTGAACACGAATCAATAGATTATATTAATTTCGTGACGATAACAAGAAATGCCGTGAGACTGGGAAGAAGATTGACATAAACTAATGAGACAAAGGCCTTTAGAGTGATGGCGGTCTCTCTGAGCATGCTCGCAAACAAGAGCACCACTAAGGGCAAAGACAGTAACTAAAAATGTGGGGCAAATTAATTTGAATACATTACAAGGTTTACCATGTATACCTGTTATTAGGGCTAAGTAAGTAAGTAAAACGTTATTTATATAGCACCCTTCTCAACACGGATGTACAAAGTGCTTTACAGTACAGTACACAGGACACAATTCAAAGTACAACTATAAAATGTAGAATAAAAAGGCAAAAAACAGCAGCAGGTAATACATAGGATAAAACATACGATAAAACACCAATAAAAAAGACAGCTACTAACTCACCTCCTCCGACGACCCAAAGGCCTGTCGGAACAGGTGGGTCTTTAACTTCCCCTTAAAAATCTCTATTGAGGCCGAGGTTTTTATTATTTGGGGGAGTTTGTTCCAAAGCCTTGGGGCCACCGCCTCAAAGGCACGGTCCCCCTTAGTCTTTAGCCTGGTTCGGGGCACCCTTAGGAGGCCTTGTTCAGAGGACCTCAGGGCCCGGTTTGTGGTGTGAGGGTGGATCAGGTCATTGATGTAGGCTGGGGCTTGGCCATGGACGGCTCTATATGTGAAGACCAGTACTTTGAATTGGGTTCTGAGATGGACAGGGAGCCAGTGCAGGGCAGAAAGGATCGGAGTGATGTGGCATGTTCTTTTGGACCGAGTCAGTAATCTGGCTGCAGCGTTTTGGACCTGTTGTAACCGGTGTATTGATGTTTTGTTGAGGCAGGAGAACAGAGCATTACAATAATCAAGCCGGCATGGATAGCCATCTCCAGTTCTGCGTTGGATAGAACCCCCTGAGCTTGGCAATGTTCCTGGGATGGAAAAAACAGGTACGGGTCAGAAGTGTTATGTGTTTGTCTAGTAGCATAGACTGATAGAAGGTTACACCAAGGTTTTTGATGTTACCACTGAATGAACCCAGGTGGCTTGCTACCTTAGAGGCGATGTTATCAGCCGCTAAGATCAAGACTTCCGTTTTCGATGCATTGAGCTGTAGGAAGTTGCTTGACATCCACTCCTCAATTGCAGACAGACATGTGATGAGGGTGTTTACTTTTTCCATTTTGACAGGTTTGAAGGAGAAGTATATCTGGATATCATCTGCGTAGCAGTGATACGAGCCACCCTCAAATTGGCTAATTAAGCGGCCCAATGGGCGCATGTACAGGGCAAAAAGAAGGGGGGCTAAAACAGAACCCTGGGGCAGGCCGCAGGATAGGGGAGTGCTAAGTGATGAGAACGGGCCCACCGCCACAGAGAAACTTCTCCACTGAGGTACGAGGCAAACCACTGGAGGGCAGACCCTGAGATGCCTACCCACTCCCTGAGTCTATCTAGCATGATGGCGTGGTCCACTGTGTCAAACGCTGCACTCAGGTCCAACAACACCAGAACCACGCAATCGCCTGCATCCGATGCCATCATGAGGTCATTGGAGACCCTGAGGAGAGCTGATTCTGTGGAGTGGTGTTTTCTGAAACCTGATTGGAATTTGTCATGGATTTTATTGTCATTCAGAAATGTATTGAGTTGATTAGCAACAACTTTTTCTAAAACTTTTGACACAAACGGGAGCTTTGAGATTGGCCTGTAATTATTTGGGAGAGAGGGATCTAGATTGGGTTTTTTGAGAAGGGGCTGAACAACCGCCTGCTTAAAAAATGATGGGACGGAGCCAGAGACAATGGAGATGTTTATAATGTGGAGCAGGGGTGGAGCGACACATGAAAAAACTGCTTTTAGCATGGACGTTGGTAAAGCATCCAGAGGGCTTGAGGAAGATTTCATAGTACTCACTACAGAGGTCAGGTCGGCTAAGGTGATGCAGGAGAAATGACTCAGCGTGGCCTGCCTAACTGGACAGATAGGGGGGGTGTGGGAGGGGGTGATGCTCGACCTCACATCAGCTACCTTGTTTATAGAAAAGGTGAGAAAACGGTTGCAGTTGTCGTTTGAATAAATAGGAACTGAGGGGGTGGACGGGTTTACAATGGTATTTATGGTTTTAAATAGTACTCTGGGGTTGTGCTTACTTCTAGAGATTCTAGAGATTAGAAAAATAGGTAGCCCGGGCATTTTTGACCAAATTGTTGTAATCACAGTAAAGGTCCTTCAGATGGAGGCGGGGGAAACCTGGAGATTTGTGGTTTTCCACAGCCGCTCAACTTTGCGACGGAGCCGTTTCAGTATACGGGTGTCCTCTGTTAACCAGGGGGATGTGTTTACAGCTAGAGACTTTAAAAACAAATACACATAATAATTTGAATTTTTTAACTGTTGAATTATACGTTCAGGGTAATCAACTGTAAAACCAATATAAAATAAAAAATAAATGATACATTCATATCTACATTTAAATAAATAATATCAAAATAATAAATACCAATAAACAAGATCAACAAACGTGTTGCAGTGCACTGTCACAACATACTGAAAACTCCTTAACATATAGCCAACATTTTGGTAAAACATATTCAACACATTCCACTCAGTTAAACATTAAAGGCTGGCCACCGTCATGGTCCAGAAGTAACAGGAAATAAATGTTGAGCTACAATTTAAGACCAAATAAAAATGTTTTGGCCACCATGGCAAATGCTGGTAGGGCTGCTCATGTCATCTCTTAAATATGTTTTGCTAGAAACTAGGGCTGCTCGATTATTTGGGTCAATAATTGATATCACCATTGTTAAAAACGATTATCCATTTACTTTGAAAACATCAATTTATTGGAGAAAAAAAATGTGAACAGTCTGTTTTTAACAGTTGATTACGCTGAACTTGAAGTATAACTCAACTGGAAAATTAATAATAATAATAATACAAAAAGAATCATTATATTTCGATTATGTTGTTTTCGTAATCGTTGCAAGCCATAATCGTAATTGCGATTAAAATACCAATAATTGAGCAGCCCTACCTGTTATTTTATATGTATTTCATTTGCAGTAGTAGTACCGTTTGCATGTTTAATCAAAACTTAAAATATGCGATGTAGGACATTGTTTACATCGAGCTGAAGTCACGACATTCCTTTATTGGCCTCATTTAAAAAGAGAAGAGTGTTTTTCTTGTTCGCTGTAAGGGCGTAAATACAGACTCCACTAAAGCAATGTGTGACTTTAATGTTCAATCTTTTCTTTAGGAGCACAGAAAACAGATCCTGTACAAGTTTCAAGGTATTCGTTAGCAGGCTGCCAACCCTCACGCTTTGAGCGTGAGAGTCACGCAATGAACCCATATCTCACGCACTCACGCCACACTTGCCTTTCCTCACGTTACATTTTCGTCCAAAATAAATGTATACAAAAATAAAGTGAAGGAACAGCAAACCGAGAGGTCTACAAAATGAGACGGTCTTCCGGCTTAGTTCAGTAAAGTTGGAACGATATTGGGAGATTCTGATTTCACGGATCAATAACTCATAAACAAAACGTTATTCAGACACAAATGACGTCTCCTAAGTACCGTGGTAAGGTTGACGAACTACAATCACATTTTGATCAAAATGTCCTCCGAGCTGGACACATTACATTGGTCTCTATCTGCAGCCGGAGAAGAAACGTGTGCTCAGGGACCGTCTGCAAAGTGCAACTCCCAAAAAAGAGAATACAATAATATTCAATCACTATAATACAGCTTATTAAACTCACCACACACATCAATAGTCTCCTGTGTGTCATACTACAGCAAGGGGTTTGGAAGAATATGCTTTTGAATAATTTTGGGGAATATTAGAATCTTCAATAAATATGGCATCATCTTCAATAACTTTACTATTATACAGTATATTTCTACCAAACTCACGACACACATCAATAAAATAGCACTTTACCTCTGCTTGCACCCATATGCCATTTGATATGCTGTGAGCTGATTATCATTGTAAGAGTCGCGGGTACACTGTCAGGGTTTCCGTTAGCCGGTAATTACCGTTTTTTAGCTGGTAACATTTATTAAAAACCGGTAAATTCAAAACCTGCCGGTCAAAATGGTAATAATTAGGGAGGCTCCGATCGATCGGCCGCCGGTCATTATCGGCCGATATTCACTCTTAATAGTTTGATCGGTGCTCTCTATAAAGGCCGATCAGGAGAGCTGGATCGATATGGACATAAACGCGAGTGAAGTGTAACCGGACGCGAGAGAGAGATCAGATCAGCTGCTGAGTCAGACGGAGACACGCAGCTCTGCATGAGCACCTGAAGCCCCGCCCTCTGTTTAGCGAGCTGCAGGAGCTGCTTGAGAAACTGACGGGCTGTCAGGAGAGAGAGGGAGGGAGAGGAAGAGAGGATCCGTTTTTCCTGTCCCGTGTTATTATTCAAATGTAATGTAAACTGTTGAATAATGTACGTTATCTACTACAAGTAGTTTGTTTGAATGTAATAATTATGCTGTTTGTTGTTTGTGGAATAATTTATTGAAAAATGAATCTGAATGTTTCGATCTGTTACGATTATAAACTGAAGCAATATAAAAATGACCCCGTGAACTGAGTTTTAAACTGAAGCATATCTGCTCATAGTCCGGTAATTACCTGCTAACGGAAACTCTGCTACACAACTCTTATTATTATTGAAATATGACCGGTAAGTTTCAAATTTCTCCGGTAAAATAAATTCTGCCCGGACATTTGACCGGCGAGAAAAAATCCTAGCGGAAACCCTGCACTGTGTATGTACGTATTCCACTGTAGCGCCCGGTACATTAATGGGAAACCCTAGTTTGTACATGTTCAAAACATTTGTAACACTGTACACATGAACGTTTCTTTTTTCGGATCACCAAAATAAAATCTCACTCCAAGCTGAACTCAAAGGTTTGGCAGCCCTGTTGGTAGAGAGTTGCTGGCATTAACTCAGTTTTGTCCAAAGTTTACCAAAGCCCTGTTCTAAGGCAATGATATTACACTTTTTAGCTCTTATCTCTGCTGTCTAAAAACAGCCTTTGCTTCTCTCTCTTACTGTAAACACTTCTGAGCTAGTCTAGTTCTAGTCCGGCAGTGAGGAGCTTGACCCAAATTCTCTGATAAAGTGTTTTTCTCTTCTGATTATTCATATATAGGGTCTATATAAAGATATCTAGGGTGGTGTGGAGTTCTCACCCTTGGGCAATTTGAATTTCTCACGATTTCGTGCAGGTACCCTTATTCGCGATATTCGTGAATCGCTGAATTAGGGGGTAGGGCTACTCTTTGACGTCTAGTGTAATGTAACATTCACATATTACAGCATATGATATACCATAGTAAAAAGGAATAACATACCTTTCCAACGGTGTATTATACATGTCTTTCTGATGAATAATAACATCACATGACACTGGAATGTATGTCTTGCAAGGACGATCTACGGACATTTTTATAATAGTTTCCTAAAAATAAGGGGAAACTATCGATTATTATACGTGCGGTATCACTGGAGGTCTGCTAATATGGTGTATTGATGTGTATTATAATAACTGAATGCCTCATTATTAAAATGATGCGTTACAATGGTCGTTTCTGTATTTTATTTCAATTTTGCCGAGTCAGCATATTTGTATTATCGCTTGTAAATCACGTGTAAGGCATTCAGGGCAACTTTGAAAATTAAAGTGTTCTGCTCATACAAACAATTTACCAATTAGTTTTGCTTAATCTGGTATTAAGATATATGAGGGTTATTGTTGTTGTTCTCACAAGCAAGCACATGCACACATATTAGTGCACTCTACTTTACTAATGTTATGACCAATATTGATAACAAAGTCAATTGTATTGCTAAAGGCAAAATAAAGAAAATTACAACAATCAAGAACCACAGAAGTCATTTCAGCTTAACTAGCACATACATGTTATATACTGTACGTATGTGCATATATATTCTGCTATTGTCAGTGTTCGTTTTACATGTTTTCATCCTCGGTCTCTGCTTGGAGACATTCTCTGGTCTTTTGATTAAAACAACCATGTCCACCTTCACATTTACAGAATGATGTACATGCCATTCCGGCAAGGTAACAGCCACATCCCTTAGTTTTACAAGGTACGGCACTGTCACACGAGCATTTGATCACTTTCAGCAGCTCTTCGAGGGCGAAGGCAACATTTTCTGCTGCAATTGTTGGATACAGAGAAGAGCTACCTTCATCCTTGGACCAGCCATAATTCAGAGGGTCCATAAGTGGAGGGTTAGGCTGAATGGCTTGTCTCCATATCGCTACATGGAGGTGACCTCTTGCCACATTTTCTCTGAATGTCTCGTTTGTTGGAGGAAGAGTTTGGAGTTTTGGAGCACCACCAATGCTGCGGGACACTTTCGTTGACCATATCTTTTGTCTGGCTTCCGTCATTGAATCGTATTCGGGGTGACCATAGCAGGAAAGTAGAAATCGTGTCAATTGTTGAACGGCATCTTCAACAGAATAGTTGATGTCGCCAACATTGGACAGTGAGTGGACATTGGACCTCAGAACCTTCAGTGCCACTCCCTTCCCGATGCCATAATACGTTGCGACGGTATCACAGCCGGTCATGCCGTGAGCAGCTAATAAGTTGCCCATCACATCACGGTTCTTTTCAACGCTTGCGTTAATGTCAATGAAATACCTTCCTTTCACCGGAGAAACCATCATGACATAGCCAGTGATGTTACCCTCGAACACAAAGTGGCATAGCAGAACAAAGACGTCTGTGTCGTCGGCAACAACAAGGACTTCTGAAGCTCCGACTGTCGGATTATCATTGTGTCAGCCTCTTCATGTGTTATGGACATGTCCTCTCTTCTGGTGACCACACCTCGACTGATTTGAACTAGAACTGGATCATTCCCAGTGACAACCAATGATGCTGACAACACATCTTTATGGGCTACAAGGTCATCCACTATCAAATCAATCAGTTGTTTCTTGTTGCTGCTAACAGTAAGCAACACCTTCTGCGGTGGCAGTCGGGCTGTTGGGCGAAGTGTGCACACTCTACTGGCTCCCTTGTCCCGGTCACTTCTAGTAGACTCCTTAATGCTACCCTCGTTGCACCTATGAACAAAATGTTATATTCCACATCCCATAATATTATATAGTATATTCAGACACAGCGTGATTAGTTCTAGTTTTGTTTTATGTTATATAGAATATACAAACCTGGCATATGTTACTAATTAGTGTTAGACTACGTGTAGTTTTACAAAGTTATATAGTATATACAAACCTGTCGAAGATTAGGTACACGTCACTCGTCTGTAGATGAACCTGGATGTGTCGACGAAAGTTGTCGAGGAAGTCTTGCACAGTACCACCACCGGTAGGCCAGCTTACTACCCACGTAACTGCACATCCATCCAGGAATGAGGCAGTAACATCAGCATGCCTCGATGACACTTCAACTTTCAGAGCGTTTTTCAGGGTTGACTTAGTTTTGGCCTCCTTCATGTGCCCGCTGCCATCAAACATTGATGTTGGTTTTGGGGACAGTTCGTGTGACATCAGATTGTTCGTATCAAATTTTCGATGGCTGGAATGCAAAGCCATAGCTCTGGCATAGATCATCTCTGTGTCAAATAGTTTAATATCACCAACTTTGCTTGCGAAACGCTGCCATCATCGTGACACATTTCTGAATTGGCGCATGGAAGCTCGCTGGCCAACCTGCTTCGAATGTTTCCATTTGCTTTGTTCCCAGCTCCACGGCTTTGTCAACATTCACAGAGGGATGGTCAACTACCTTTCCTGTCACAATGTTTAGTAGTCCCTCTGGGTGTTGATCATTGTTGAGTGGATCAATGCAAAGTTCTAACTTCTCTCATTCTCACTTTCATCTCTTCTTTGTGATGGGTCTGTGATGGACATTTCTGTTGCTCATGGTCCCTCATCGAATCCAGATTCCCGACAACTTTGTTACACGCATGCATGCTGTAGGCCCATGTTTTCAGAGTTTCTGGCCATAGTGTGATCCCAAATCAGTACCTCCACTATACCACTGTCCGCCATAAGGGATCCAATGCATCCTACGTAGCTCATCGAGAGATGCATGCCCCATATAATAATCGATATTTCCCCTTATTTTTAGGAAACTATTCGAAAAATGTCCGTAGATCGTCCTTGCAAGACATACATTCCAGTGTCATGTGACGTTATTATTCATCACAAAGACATGTATAATACACCGTTGGAAAGGTATGTTATTCCTTTTTACTATGGTATATCATATGCTGTAATATGTGAATGTTACAGCATATGATATACACTAGACGTCAAAGAGTAGCCCTACCCCCTAATTCAGCGATTCACGAATATCGCGCATAAGGGTACCTGCACAAAATCGTGAATAATTCAAATTGCCCAAGGATGAGAACTCCACACCACCCTAGATATCTTTATATAGACCCTATATATGAATAATCAGCAGAGAAAACACTTTATCAGAGAATTTGGGGTTAGGGTAAAAATAGCCCTTTGACTGCCGGACTATTCCCCAGGTGCACACTCTGGGTTAGAGGCATTTTCCTCCCCTTACTCTGCCTGCGTGTTACGGTTTTATAAGGGCCAGACGCTGTGTTCTGTGCTTAGTGCCAATGGTAATTGGATACAAAGATGTGTTTTCCCTGTAGCAGAATGTTAATGCTTGCAGATGTATCTGCAGCCCTGTGGATAAAGCTCTGGCTTTGTATTTGCCAAGTGAAGTCCCTCAGACTTTACTTCCTCTTTTGTTGAGTGATGTTTGGGAAACTTGTTGAAGGCTATTCAAATATTAAATAACCGATGATATTAGACAATCGACTGTTGAGAACGGCCCTGTTTCTGTTATTGCCGTGGTTACCATCGAGATTATGAATGAGGTTACATCAGAAACAGACACTGGATCACCATTGCTCTCTATTATTTTTGCTGAGATCAAATATGCATGTGGTCCAAAAAAAAAGGGTGGGGGTTGGGAGAAGGTGCCATTGCTTTATTGCTGTTTATTTATTTATTGATTCTGTAAAGTGTTTCTCCTGACTCAAGATGATTCAAGCAAGGTTGTTTCCTGCCTTCAACCGGTTCAAGCAAACACATTTACAATCAATCAATCAATGTTTATTTATAGCCCAATATCACAAATGTTACATTTTCTCAGTGGTCTTCACAGTTTGTACAGAATATCAGTATGACAATACTTTTTTACAAGAAAATCATTTTAAGAGTTCTAGTCTTTATGTCCTTTTCTTCAATAATATATCATTCAGAAAAGGACAATTGTGATATGGATAGCCAGTAGTGTCCTTCCTGGATATTAAATATCTTATCTAATAATCTTCTAAATCTTTCTGCAGTGTTACCAGTAATATGTGTTCTTAAAGTGTACTAAAGTACTGTATATTTTACATGGTTTAGCTATGTTAGAGAAAATCACCACAAATACTGATAAATGATCTTCAAAAACATTCTGATTCTGCTTGAAATATATTTAAACAAAGGTACATTATGTGTTCTTTTTGAAGCGTACTAATTACATTAGTATTACTATTTAAGATATTTATGGAAGTCATCCTTTGTTTCATGTGGAACTACTTGAACAGGTCTCCCTTAGAAAAGAGATCAATGATCTCAATGGGATTTTATCTGTATAAATAAAGGTTTGAAATGAAATGAAATGAAATTTGTATTTGTAATTCATTTTTTAAATGATTTGCTCGTATTATAAGTAGGCAGGGGCGGACTTGCCATCAGTCAGTTTTGGAGAATCACACATTCATTATGACTACGCTTTTTTACTTTAGACATCATTACGTTACCATTGACTGTTAGCAGGCTCAATGTCGAATCAAGGCAACATAATAAAGAAGACGGTAGCCGAAGTAATCAAAAAAAGAATTTAATTAATAATTACCACCATGGTTGAACAAAGGAAATATAAAGTAATGACAGACAAGAACACGTACTGCACAGACAGGATCAGCCACAGACAAAGGGGAAAGCAGAATCCTTATACATGAGGTTAAGACCAAACTAAGATTATGACTAGTGTACCACTTAGACTTAAGCCCTGTATGCGTTGCGCCCGGGTGTACGAGACAAGACACACCTGGGTTAATTACAAATGGATACACCTGGAGGGGAAATGATAAGGACTACAAAACCATAACAGGAAACTACAGCTAGACATGACACATCACACTAGGAGCGCCTGATCAGGGCACAAACACATAACAAGGAGGATTAAGGCGGTGTAACACGGATGCTGAGGGCTCCTGCGTGTCCTTGTGTAGTGCTGCCGGAGGGCACTGGAACAAGACTTCTGGACCTTTTTTCCTCAAAAATATATAACATTTGCAGTTCATATAAGCACGTCTCCTTCAGCATTGAGGCAGAATTTGATGTAATAATAAGCGAGCATCAGATGTGTGTAGAGTTCGGACTGTAGCAGCAGCTGAGGTTTTTAGTAGATCTGATGAAGGTAAACAGTGGCTGCGTGCTGGCAACACTTGACTGGTTTATTCACCATGCTTGGTCAATTGTGACTGAAGAATTGTGTGTTCATTGACAGTGGTTACATTACATTTGAAACCAGCCACAACCGAGTCATTGTTGTGGGCTGGGTCAGAGTCCAGTTTTGCAGTCCCAGCAGTATAAATGTTCTGACAAAATGAACCAACGACATAACATCAGGGGTTCAATTGAGCCATTCCCGGCACCTCGGCCAACACTCCTCCCTCATCAGCATCTTACCTCTTTAACAATGCATCTTTACAAAAAATGCGTTTAATATCAAATGTAATTCAAATGCGTGCTCAGCTCATAGGAAACCTGCTGCATTCCAAATCAAGCACACCCTTCACGAACAGACAGGCAGCAGCAGTGTTACAGATGTTCCACTCCCACCATCACCTGGACCTGCTGCTTCCCAGAGAGGCTGTCCTCAAGCGAGGGGGTCTGCAGCAGGGTCGGTAGACCACCCGACCATTTGGAAGCTCAGAGCCCATCTCCTTAACCATCTTTCATTTCATTTCAAACCTTTATTTATCCAGATTGTCCCTTGAGATCATGGATCTCTTTTTCAAGGGAGACCTGCAGCAATTAGGTTCCACAGGAAACGTAAAACAACATACAAGATATTTACAAGCTGCACTTTTTAAGCAAACCATGCTTTGAGGGTGTGTGTATTATGATGGGTTATGATCGTTTTTATACTCAAAATGAGCAACAAATGTCTATCTAATCTAGCCCCTTAATGTTGATGTATCAGATTGGTGCGTTTATCTTGGAAGGGCAATATTTGAGTTGAATTGTTATTTTATTATTCTTATATTCTTTATTTCATACATATTGCAGTAGGGAGTAATATTGGAATGTCTTTGTTCCTTATTATTGTGAAGTCCTAATTTTCTCATTAGCAGGATAACAGCACAACTGAAATTATAATAAGAAATGTGTACTTATACAGTGGAGGAAATAATTATTTGATCCCTTGCAGATGTTGTAAGTGTAACCACTGACAAAGAAATGAACAGTCAGGTTTATTTTAACGGTGAGAGTAAGAATATCAAAAAGAACATCCGGAAATGTACATCATATAAAACGTAAACGTATTGATTTGCATTTAACTGGGGAAGTAAGTATTTGATCCCCTTTCAAGCAACAAGAGCCCTGGCTCCCACAGACCGGTTAGTGCTCTACCTTTAGGAAAGTACTCCTAACATCAATTGGTTACCTGTATAAAAGACACCTGTCCACAGAATCAACCAATCAGATTCCAACCTCTCCACCATGGGCCAGACTAAAGAGCTGTCTAAGGACCTCAGGGACCAGACTGTAGACCTGCACCAGGCTGGGATCGGCTACAAGACCATCAGAGAGCAGCTCGGAGGGAAGGAGACCACTGTTGGTGCCATGATTCAGGAATGGAAGAAAGACAAAAATGAGCATCAGTCGCCCTCGGGCTGGGGCTCCACTCAGGATCTGGCCCTGTGGGGTTTGATGATCAGGAGAAAGGGGAGGGGCCAGAACTACACGGAGGGACTTGCTAATGATCTCAAGGAAGCTGGGACTTCAGTCACCAAGAGAACTATTGGTAACACACTACACCATAATGGCCGATAGCCTCCTTCCCTCAGACAGGACTCTGAACATGGGTCATGGAGGGGTCTTCCAGCAGGACGATGACCCTGAACATACGGCCAAGGCAACACAGGAGGGGCTAAAGAAGAAGCACATTGAGGAGAGGGAGGGGCCTAGCCAGTCTCCGGACCTTAATCCTATAGAACATCTGTGGAGGGAGCTGAAGCTTCCAGAGGCCAGGCATCAGCCTCAACACCTGCAGGGTTTGGAGAGGGTCTTCAGAGAGGAGTGGACCAACATCCTTCCTGAGATGTGCACACACCTGGAGTGGAGTGCACCAGCTGGGCGTAAGACTGGTCGTAACTCTACGTCCGACGTAGAACCGAAGGTTAAGACCAAACTTAGATTATGACTAGTGTACCACTTAGACTTAAGCCCTGTATGCGTTGCGCCCGGGTGTAACTTGTACGCCTACTATGGAGCAGGCGTAAATCGGAAAGACAGACTAGTATCCATAGTAACGTAAAACAGGCAAGAAGGAAAATAACGATGGCAGGGCGACTTGTTTACAGGTTTAACAACGAAAGGGCATTAAGAAGAGAAAGAGTTGTCCGTGACCGAACAAACCCACTGGACATCTATTCGGACAGTGAGCTGATAGAGGTTTCATTTTGGCAGACAAGCCCTTTTTGATTTAATCGAGGAGATCTCGCCTCAACTCCATTACGGATCAGACCCAAACGCTGCGCTCTCCCCAACCTTGCAGGTGCTGATTGCGCTCAGACTCTACGCGAACAGGGCCTTTCAAAATACTGTAGGAGACATGATTAATGTTCATCGCACAACTGCATGTAAGACAAGTTTCATTGGCCCCCCAGCACCGCCTTAGGAACTATATTCACCTACCCACGCAAGAAGAAGCAGCGAAATCCAGGCAAGACCTTTTGTTAAAATCAGGTATACCTGGTATTGTCGGATGCATCGACGGTGCTCATGTTCGCATTCAGGCTCCCTCTGAACATGAGTGTTTGTATGTTAACAGAAAGGGTTACCATTCTATAAATGTTCAAATTGTGTGCAACTCGGACATGGCCATTGTCGACCTCGTTGCAAGATGGCCTGGGTCGACCCATGATGCTCGCATCCTGAGAGAGAGCGCCCTTCAACGGGAATTTGAGGCAGGGAGAGTGAATGGTCTTCTTCTCGGAGACAGTGGATACCCTCTGAAGCGCTGACTAATGACACCTATCATCGCAGAGAGAACTGCCCAAGAGCGTCGCTATAACGACAAGCATACACAAACGAGGAGCATTGTAGAGCGCTGCATTGGAGTGCTCAAACGTAGGTTAGTAAGTCCTTTTTATAATATATAAAAGGCCAGCCTTTTAATGTAGCCTAGATATAGACTAAATAGTTTTTTGCTTTTTGTGTAGGTTTCAGTGCCTCCACAGTGAAATGCGAATGCACCCTGAGCGTGTTGCATGATCATTGCTGCCACTGGGTGCTGCACGGTGTTGGGCAAGTTACTTCCAAAATGTAATATATTACATATTACTTATTACTCTCTTTTGAAAGTAATAAGTTACATTACAAAATTACTGTCTCTGAAATGTAATGAGTTACACTACTTTAGTTACTTTTCTAGTTACTTTCACCAAAATAACCGCAAAAGAATGGCTAGGTATTTTAAATGCTAAAATGTAGTTTAGTGCAGCTCATTATACATCCAATGAAGGGTGATGTGGTAAAGCATAACTGTGTAGGCCCTTAGGCTACTAACAACTTGTATTACACGGGTTAGTTGAATACTCGATTCTGATTGTAACTTCTTAACATGTGACACGTTGTTAATCCAGCAGTATATACCACTGTCAAGGACTATAATGAAGGTTGCTAAGGAGGATCAAGAAAGAGAAAGGAAAAGAGGTTAAAAGACGGAGCGCTGGCCGTCAGATAAATCACCAGAAGAAGGCAGAGAGGAAGTAAACAATAACAGGACACGGAGTGGGCTCTGTAGTGTGTTTAGTTTATGGCCGTGTGCAGGCCCGGCTCCAGAACAACATGACTCAGGGTGCCTCTGAGGTTACAGGGGGGCAGCAGTAGCAGGTTTACATGAGCAGTAGTGGCCGGCAACAGCAATGAAAAATAGCATTGATGGTCCCAATGAACAGATTATGGCCTTTGTTATGTTTTGAAACCAAGCAAGTGAGAACATTTCAAGTGAGTTAAAAGTGCAATCCTGAAATATCTCATATACTCCAAAGTGGACTGTGGCAAAAAAAAGCACAACAGCTTCAAAACTGTACCGATAAAACAAATGAGAACATATTGTAAATCAAGGCACATGTGATTTGAACCAGCTCATGGTTTGAAATGAAACATTGAAAAGCAAAGTTATTATTAAAACCATGTAGCCTACTAAACATCACCTTGGTCCCATCATCTCTGGGAAGAGAACATTTACTGTGCTTGAAAACTGGATCACATCATCATCATGTGAGGTTGAATTTGTGACCTGGAGAACATTTCAGCTGCAACATCAGCTTGTTGATAAGCTTGGGATATGAGATCTTTGTGTAGCCATTCGTGGTGAAGGCATCTGTGCTATTGTGTGCATTATGTTTGACCAACATTTCTACAGGCATGGCAGAATATGGCCCTATTTTCACATATTCTAGCCCTTGTCTATTTGTATACCACGAGCTGCAAAATGACCACCTAACCCCACTGTGCAGACGGGTACTTGTTTGAGGGGGCGGCGGTGTTTCAGGCGATGAAGAGTGCTGCTCCGGGGTTGAGGGCGGCGAGTCAGGCGGGAGTAAGCTAGTGTCCACAACAGAGGGTCACGTGATGTCCCCATCTGACCGGTTGCTACTGTCTGCAGTAGATGGGTAGCTGGCGTTTAGTGATGGTTGCTTTAACCATGTTCGTATAAATGATTATCCACAGATGTGTGTCACTGCTGTGGAAGCACTTTGGAGATGATGCACGCGCAGCGGAGCAGGTCACGCGCACCTGACACAATTTGTTGTTAGTATTTTTCGCTCCGTTCGCTTTTTTGAATAGAGGGTGAATAACATTCAACTGCCCGAAGATCCCGACGCGAAGCCTGAAGGGTAAACACACCAGGTTTACTAATCTACCCGCACAATTTGTCTGGTGTCGGAATGTCTCGCTATGTTAGTACATTGTTAAAAAACAAAACACCATGTAATTTCGGGTTCAAATGTGTTGTAACTGCGTTACTGAGCATTGTAACGGGTAATATATTACCCACATTTCATTAGTAATGCGTTACATTACTTCGTTACAGCAAAAAGTAATATATTACTGTAACTCCGTTACTTTTGTAACGCGTTACACCCAACACTGGTGCTGCACAACATCTGTGTGAAAAAGAGAATCCCCTTCCGATGCAAGGAGACTTGGCACTGGAGGCGGATGAGAACCCTGTGGCTCCTGCGGGCATCCGTGAAGATATCGGTGGACGACTTACCCGCCATCACATAATAAACAACCTATTGCCCTGTATATTTGTAATATGAACGCTCTTTTTTTGCAATTGCATTTCAATAAGCTCCCATTGTGACCACATATTTTCATTAACCAGTTTTATAGCCACATTTACTCAAAAAACACACACAAGAACATTAAATAACAACATTTGGAGAATTATTAACACGAAATTGAGATAAAAACAAGTACAACACATGATTACAGAATGGTGAACACATTGTCTTCTTCAGTGATTATTTGATTCTTAAGAAGAAGAATTTGGAGTCTTAATATCTCCTTCTCCGAAAGTGGGGGAATCCTCTCCAAAAATAGCTATGATTATTTCGCTGTACGTTGAGGTTTTGGGTGCAGGGCCTCTGTCGGTCGGCGGGTTTTTGAGAACCGAAGCGTCTTTCTTGGCTCTGGATAGTAGGTCCTTTTTCCTACAGTCTTCCACCGTCCGTATCCCTCCATCGCCCAAGTCATTTATCGCACCAGTGATCGACTTCCAGTCTGCAAGTTTGTGTTTGTTTGTCATAGTGTTATTACATTTGGCAGTTAGCAAGTTTTTATGCTCTGCATATATTTCAATTAGTGTTCTAATCTCTCTATCAGTAAAATTGTTTTTTCTAGTCTTTTGGTTTCTGTTATCCATGACTTCGTTATCCAATTCTTAGCTTGCTCTGAATGGAGGAATTTGAGTGTTAAATTATGTAGACGTGTGTTGCTTGGTAACAATTACTGTTTCGAGTGTATTCACGTGGACGTGCATCTTAAGACCAGGCGCAGCTACGACCGAGACTAGTCAGGCTTGGTGCACTCGGTGTAAATTCGAACATACTTCCAGGGGATAGCCTACGAGTACAACAGACGGCTACTCCCTATCCCCATGCACGTTCAGCAAATGTGTGACCACAGCGCTTTAGCCGCTTCGCAATCATGGCATGAGGGTTTTAATTTATCTCAACGACCTCATAGTCATGGCCAGTTCCAGGGAATGGGCAGATGTTCCACACAGCCCAATTGATCTTACACCAAACCAAGTTGGGTTTTGCGGTCAATTGGAAGAAGAGCAGTCCCATACCTCACCAGCAGGTGGAGTATCTGGGGATTTTGCTCGATGCAGGCAAACTATGTGCCACCCTGTCAGAGAGCAGACAGGCATCCCTGCTTCAGGCAGTTTGCAGGCCGCGACAGGGGGCAACGATGACAGCTTTGACCATCATGCTGACTCTGGGTCTCATGGCGGCTGCTTACCTCGTGGTACCGCAGGGGTTGCGTCGCCTGCAGAGGTGGTTTGCCGGCCTTCGTTTAGTTCCCAAGAGGCACAAACGATGTCTGGTGACCACCCCCCTTCAGTGGAGGGCAACCTTCGATACTGGGGGTCCCCAAAGCATCTGCGGAGAGGAACTCCACTGGGGCGGGTGACCTCCTACATCACGGCGTTCACAGATGCATCCGTGACAGGATGGGGGAGGACCTGCCTAGAGAGAGCTATAGGTGGTTGCTGGCCTCTGACAGAAACTCGGCACATCAACCTTCTAGAGCTACGGGCAGTAGTACTGGTCCTACAGCACTTCAAACCCTTACTACAGGGCAAACATGTGCTGGTGAAGAGCGACAACCGCACCACAGTGGCGTACATCAACAGGCAGGACGGAGTCAGCTCCGCCGCCTTGTTGAGCGTAGAGGAGAACCTGTGGTTGTGGGTCTCAGAGAATGTTTTTATCTCTAAAGGTCCCCCACATTCCGGCTATCCTATTTACATGCTCTACGCCTTTCCACCGCTGCGTCTCATGCCCCACCCCTGGAGGGGGTGAGATGAGAACAGTTGTCGGTCATTCTGATGATCCCCAGGTTGCCGCTCGGTGCCATGGTACACAGAAGTGACACAGATGATGGTGGGCCAGCCCTGGACAGTTCCTCAATTCCGGGGGTGCTGTCTCAGGAAGCGGGTGCATTAGGGGCGTTACCCACTCTGGGCCAACCTCTCCAGGCTTGGGTCCTGAGAGGGACTGGCTAAGAAGGGGTGGACTGTCTGACAACGTTATACAGACTGTCCAGGCAGCAAGGGTGGGATCCACCACAGCCTGTTACAGGACGAAGTGGTTGGGATTTCTACAGTCACTGGAACTGGTACAGCCGGGTGATTGGACTACCGTTCGGCTACTCCCTGTCCCCCCGCACGTTCAGCAAATGTGTAACCACAGCGCTTCAGCCGCTTTGCGACCATGGCATGAGGGTTTTATTTTATCTCAACAACCTCATAGTCATGGCCAGGTCCAGAGAATGGGCAGATGTTCCACACAGCCCAATTTATCTTACACCTAACCAAGTTGGGGGTTTGCGGCCAATTGGCAGAAAAGCAGTGGATAGCTTCGAGAGCAAGGTGTACGACCCCATCGAGAGAGAGGTGTGCTCCCCATCTAGAAGGAGGGAAGGCTACGTGCCACTCTGTCAGAGAACAGACAGAGGTCTCTGCTTCAGGCAGACTGAACGTTGGTGCGAGGAAAAGAGTCTAGAGCCTCTGTCCGGTACATTGGGCTTCTATTCTATTACCCTCTCTTCAATAGTCACCAACCTGGGTGTGAAAATGGACGCCCATCTGACCTTTGAGGCTCACATTAAACAGCTTTTCAAGAACTCCTTTTATCACCTCAGGAATATCGCCAAACTCCACCCCACACTCACTCTGTCTGACGCTGAAAAGTCCACGCCTGTGTCTCCTCCAGGCTGGACTACGGCAATGCACTCCTCATCGGGATCCCTAACAAAAGCATCCAGAAGCTCCAATACATACAGAACAGCACTGTTAGGATCCTGATGAGGGTGCGCAAATATGATCGTATCACCCCATCCTGAAATCACTACACTTGCTCCCTGTGGAACTGAGGATCGAATACAAGGTCTCCCTCCTCACCCACCAGTGTATCCATAGAACTGCCCCTCCCTACCTCGAGGAACTCCTCACCCCTCATTCTTCCTTGCGGACTTCCCGCTGCAGCAAAGCCAATCTTCTCAAACCCCCCAGGACCAAGCTCCATACTATGGGAGACCGGGCTTTCTGCTAGAATGAGAACCAGACCAGAACGCTCTCCCCGACCACATGAGAGCACCACAGACCGTGGATGCTTTTAAAAAAGGCCTCAAAACCCATCTGTTCAATAGAGCCAATCCCTAGACCTTTTATTTATTACTACTATTTTTAATAGTCAAGGTGTATGCAGCAGCCATCTCGTCCTGTCATGAGGGATTTGGCGGCAGACCAGTCTTTAGCCAACCGCTTATGAAGCTTTTTTTGCAGGGGATCAGGAGACAGCGCCCAGTGGTGCAAGTCTCCCCCCCGCAATAAGAACTGCCATTGGTGCTCGAGGCTTTGGTTACAGAACCGTTTGAACCTATGGAACTCTTCTCCCTGAAAGATTATACAGCTAGACGGCTTTAGTCTTCCACCCCATAGAGGGGGAGAGCCTTTCCCCACTGGGTGGCTGTGTCGACAGCCTTGTTCGATGGCGTGAGTGTGGAGGACATATGTATGGCGGCATCTTGGTCTACGCCAAGCTCATAAGGTTCTATCTCTTGGACATGTCTGGCTCCTTCTCATCGTCCGTGCTTGCTGGGGCAACACAGGACTGGGGAAAAGAGGGGGGCTGTGGGTCGGTAAGCTGTATCTGACCCCCTGGGACATAATACACTTACGTTTTCCTATGCTCCGTAGGGACCTGGGAAAAGTGGTGCGCAGTGTGTAGTCACTTGTGCTGGCACCTGCAGGGTGGAGCTATTGGCTTATTCAGACCAATTAGGCTCTACCCAGCCAAGTAAGCATGCGGCCCTGACTTCTCCATGGTCACAACCGGGTGATAGGAAGTTGGGGTGCGATGGCTGTTAACCAAAGGCCGGTCAGGGGCAGTGTGGTGGGTCGATGTGTGGGGCTACAGGGAGTTTATTCATCGGGACTCCACCCACTGTACCCACAGAGTCCAGTAGAGGGTGGAGCCTGTGTGAGATAGAACGGGGGGTTACATATTGTAACTAGGGATGTCAGTCGATTAAAATATGTAATCGCAAATTAATCGCACATTTTTTATCTGTTCTAAATGGTCATTAGAGGGTTTTTAATACTCTTATCAACATATGAGTGGACAAATATGCTTTATGCAATTGTTTGTTTATTATCATTTGAACAATGACAAATATTATCATGAATATTAAACATAACAACCTCTGAACATTACAAATATCCGCCTCAATTCAACCTGGAACCTCTCTCATACAATACAGTGTGTGTGTGTGTGTGTGTGTGTGTGTGTGTGTGTGTGTGCGTGCGTGCGTGCGTGCGTGCGTGCGTGCGTGTGTGCGTGCGGGCGTGCGTGTGTGTGATGGATCTTTGGAGCTATGTGCAACTCAAGGCATATGCTCGAACGGGAGCTTCCTGGACGCTGCAGTCATGTTGCGCACTTTCCGTGCTGAGTGTGCTGACTTTTCGTACAATGTCCCGCTGTCTGGCTTTCTGCATAAAGTCAAGTGCTCAGCGCAGTTGTCGGCAAAATGTCGCTCCTCTGTTTTCATTGAAACAGCTCCTTATATCCGTTAGCGCAGCTAGCTAGCACCAGATGCTAACAACAACAATACACGTAATGTGTGTGCGTTCTCTCTCTCTCCAGTGCATGACATTAAGCCCTGTGGGCCATCTAAGCTAATTTACAGATGGCCCTGAGCCCAATAGAGATTGCCCTGAAAAATGTGCGCGGACGAAATGACGCACGAAAGGTTTGGGGGGCCTCCCCCTAGAACATTTTGATTTTTGCAGGTCTTAGATGCTGTCTGGTGCATTCTCTAGACCAGGGGTGGGGAACCTTTTTTCTCTCAAGGGCCATTTAAATTTGTTCAACATCCTCCGAGGGCCGTACAAATTATTGACCTCTGCTTAAAAAAACTAAAATCACAGCCCATTTATTTCTTTTTTCTTTCATGCTGTGCAAAGAAAAAGCAACCTCTTAATCCAGATATCTTACTATGACTCACGTATGCATGCACGTGCACGGTTGTGGCATGACCACCAAAACAGAAAGATGTGCAAATGTATTTAGTTTCCTATCCATGTGGACATGATTTAAGTGGGGGGGATCTAACCTCCTCCCGGGAAGATTTTTTTTTAAATGTTGAAGTTAAAAGCATCAATCTGATGCACTTTGAGAGCAACATTAAGAGATCTATGGATAATAGGGGTGTAACGGTATCGGTATTCGTCCCGTACCGTCACGGTTCGGACGTCACGGTTCGGACGTCACGGTTCGGCACATGCAGTCACACGGCGAATACCCCTTTTTTTACGAGTGGGAAAAATGTCTGTCACTCAGGGCAGTATTACACTATTTATAATCCAGGGGGCGGTATTGCGCCTAAAAGCCAGCCGCCCGTAAATAACAAATGAAGAACAAGAACAAAACACAACAAAACGAACACAATACATGAAGAAGAAAAGTTAGCAGCTATGGCGAGTTCACACAACACACAGGAGCTAGAAGACCCTCCTGCTTCTTTTAAATCAGGTGTGTGGGAACATTTCGGGTTCCCTGTGGACTACAACAATGATTGGGTGCGAGTTGTGGATCGGACGAGGACGGTGTGTCGGCGTTGTTCGACAGCGGTGCGGTATGCTGGTGGTAACACGTCAAACATGCTCAAGCACATCCGAGTCAGTGTCAGTCCCCAGCGAGAGGGTTTTCTCGACGGCAGGTGACGTAGTTACCGCGAACAGATCTGCCCTCACTGCTGACCACGTAGACTAACTCATCTTTTTGAAGAACAACTTGAAAATAGAGTAAAGCTTGAGTACCTTTATTTAGGCATAATGGCCTCACACACTCACAAGTGAATTACACATGTTAGACATTGCTCCTAAAGGTACAGATTTTATTTTGTTTTATATTTTATCATTGTATTTATTGTATATGTTGACATCAGGAGATGTTATACAGTTCTGTATTGCCTTTTATTGATTGTGATTGAAACACTTTCTTATTATTTATTTTCAAGACATTCTTTTTAGTTGTTCAGCTTATTTAACCTTTTAGTTTGACATCAGCCATTATAGAGTGTGTGTGTGTGTGTGTGTGTGTGTGTGTGTGTGTGTGTGTGTGTGTGTGTGTGTGTGTGTGTGTGTGTGTGTGTGTGTGTGTGTGTGTGTGTGTGTGTGTGTGTGTGTGTGTGTGTGTGTGTGTGTGTGTGTGTGTGTGTGTGTGTGTGTGTGTGTGTGTGTGTGTGTGTGTGTGTGTGTGTGTGTGTGTGTGTGTGTGTGTGTGTGTGTGTGTGTGTGTGTGTGTGGAGGCATGGGCCGGGCAGCAGCTCTGCACTCGGCTGCCTGTGTCAGAGCTCTCTGTGAGGGCGGGTCGAAGGGGGATTAAACATGATGGTATATAAAACCATGCTCGTATCTATACAATCTATCAAATGCAAAACGGCATCAGTTTAGACGTAATTCCGTCCTCCTGCTTCCCGCATCATTTATGAGAAAACATTTCATAACAATAAGACAGACAACATATTCGAGGTGGTTTTCAATAACATATCCGTATTTATTTATTTCTCCAAGTTATGTTTTTGTGTGCACTGAAGAGTCGCAAACAGGCGTTTGTTTAATCATTTTAAGATTGGCTTTAATCCATTTTTGCAAATTAATTCTTCATATAAATGAGAGGTAACATTTTATTTATGGTAATATTTTCACATATTTATCTCCATTCTTCCTTCTGCCAATGCTGTCGCAGTTTCTGATCTCTCCCGCTTTTGTGTGCATGGATCAGAGACTCAGAGTGTACGTGGAGGACCGCACATTTTCCCGTCAAGTTTTTATAAATCGCAAAGATTGCTTAGAAATTGGCGTACGCCATCTTTTGAGCGTACGCCACGTTTATAAATGAGGCCCCAGGTTGTCTCTTTTACAGCATACTTTCCAAAATCATTCAACTCTGTGGTTGGAAATGTTAGACTCTAAAGTGGTCTCATGCTGTTGTAATGCTCAGGCTGCTCATAACAGTCACACCAGTGATGTATGGTGCTTCACTTTAGTTGGCAGGTGTTAAAGCAGAATACCCAACACACCCTGATGAGACAATGTCACAGATGATTATTGTTACATGTGTGTTTTGTTTTCTTACAGTGTTGGTCACTGTAAGGAAGTGGACAGCGCTGCCAAGACACGGCTGGTCCCAATGTCTCCCTCTGACTTCCTGGACAAACTGATGGGCAGAACATCTGGATATGATGCCAGGATAAGACCCAATTTTAAAGGTACATACTTGGCTATCTTTGTGTCCGTCTGTATTTTCCAACAAGAACACACGGGGCAAAGTGGAGTCCATTGGGATGCATCGATCAATTTTGTAACACATAGAAGCTGATTTAGTGTTGGCAGCCACTGGTGTCCCCTCTGTCAGTTTGCTAAACAGAGACATGTTCTTAAACTTAAAGGTCCCATGACATGGCCATCTCTACTGATCATGATTCCATTGTTGAGGTCAACTAGAATAGATTTACATTGTGCAATGTTCCAAACTCACATTGGTTTCTCACAGCATCTCTGTATAGTGTGTGTGTTCACTCTCTGTCCTACACGGCTTGTTGGAGCTCCTGCCCCCCCCCTGTGGGGAGACACAGCGAAACCCAGCCCGAAACCAGCCCGAAACCAGCCCGAGCACACACACACCCGCAGCCTCGCCGCGTTCCGCCGTCTCAGGCTGAGAAATCCACAGAGCTGCAACTGAGAAAAGATTGAGTGTCTGTGAGGAAGTAACGTGGACGTAACGTGGACGTAACGCGGACGTGACGCGGACGTGACGCGGACGTGACGCGGACGTGACGCGGACGTGACGCGGACGTGACGCGGACGTGACGCGGACGTAACGCGGACGTAAAGTGGACGTAGCGTAATGGCTCCGCGGATTGGTCCATTTGGGTATGGTTACGTCACCATACCCAGGAAGAAAAAAATGGAAAATGAAAAATCTCCAACGAGGCGTTCTGGGGCAGTGTTAGAGTTTTACTCGCTACAGGGTGTACTTTGAGGGGTTTTGAATCTGCAGACCGTTCACATGCAGAAAAAGCTACATAACACACAAGGGGACGGGTAATAACCGGAAAAGCATGTCATGGGACCTTTAATATGAAATTTGCTTTACCTCTTTAGCATATTCAAACTTAAAAATGACATGGCAACATGTCAAATTTGTCATACCATGACTGGTATTGTTCACAGAATCAGGTACTTTACCTTTTCATTAAGGTCTAAGGCCAGGTATCCTCTTTATTGTTCTTGCATTACTTACAGTATGCTTTGAGACATTTTTAGATGATCTTTTGGTAATGTAAGCGATCTGTGCTGTCAGATTAAGCAGTGCCAAACTCACTCATATATTCATACACAGTTTGAGAGCAAGCATTGTTTGGTTGGTGCTTATGGTGGAAAAACGTAAACAAATGTATAGTAGCACAAATATGAGGACATGAGATGAGTAGGAACAATGTGGCGATGCTGCTATGTCATAGAAAGGTGGTAAAACATGGTGATTGTCATATTTTTTTAAAACAACTCGAAGCCCTTTTTATGAAAGGCTGGGATGAGGCTCTTCCCCCTTCCTGCAGAGCAGCTGTGAATGCCCAAATGGGCGGAGCCGACCGGCATCATTTTGGCAGTGACATCAGCACTTTACTCCCGCCTGCTCCCGCCTAATCCTAACGAGAGCAAAGAGGTGGAGCCGAGGGCTTGGCTGCTGAGACATGCCACTCTGAATGACAGCAGTAGACAGAGCGAGGCAAGGTGAACTGGCTCTGTAATATCAGGGCCGGACTCCGGGTTGAGATTTGATCAACATATTCATTTTGAAGCTTTCAAACATATTGGTGTTATAGGGAAATTGTTTGCTAATATGTACATATAGTGTTTTTGAAAAAAATAACTCAAAACATCTCCCCCTCTCTCTGCAGGTCCTCCAGTCAACGTGTCCTGTAACATTTTCATAAACAGCTTTGGCTCCATTGCTGAAACCACCATGGTAGGTAACAGAGGTACTGCAAAAACATGATGAGTAATCATAAATAAATAACAGCAGACTAAAGAGATTTTGTAAGAAGTATTTTAAGAATGTTGTACTGTTTCAAAGAAAGTGTTGTGAATGGCTAATATATATATATATATATATATATATATATATATATATATATATTTTGTGGAGGTGGCGACGGCGACCCTTCAGTCCAAAGTCCGAGTCCCTACAGACTAAACAACTGCCGCGCGTAACATTAGGAAGCGTGTCTTTTATCCATCTATCCATTTGACACTTTCGAGCAATTAGCAGGAGTTTCTCAAGACGCTAAAAAAAGAGAGGAGGGCTAAGTGGGCACCCCTGATGTACGCCCCTCGCAACAGGTTCATTAGTTGTGACATACGTTGTGGGATAAAGGAGGCTTCAAATACATTAGGGGCATATATACAGCCTAGGACAACTAGTTAACATACAAGTAGCCTGATAAAAGTACATAACAGCCCTCTGTATCAGTTACTGTTCTATCAAGGGTAAAGGGCAGGCAGCGATGTAGGAGAAGCAGTCGTGAGAAGAGTAGAACACCTGGCCATCCCAGCTCCTCCTCAGTTGAATGTTTTCAAGATCAGCAAGGTGGGTTTCTTGGAGAAAGGGTGTATGACGTTCTTTCTTTAGGAAGGATAGGGTTTGGGCTGATACCCTTCACATTCAATGAAATAATTTTAAGATGTATGCCTTTCATACTTTGTACGACATGTGAAAGGATAGCTAAACATTTACTAATCTTAAGGATCAAAGCATAAGGTTAACACGTCAAGTGCACCTGTCAGTGAAGGTCCATCTCCCAACAACATAAACAGAACCCATTAAAGATAAAAACAAATCAACTTTTCAGTTGCATTATAAGTCCAGGGCCCACTTACTGCATCCACAAGATCGATATCTTCACAACTAAAAGGGGTATATGAATAACCTTTTTTATCAAAGCAATGATACACCTGTGAGTTGGCTGTAGAAGTGTCAGAATCAATGTAGATGTTGCTGTGTCAGAGTCAATTCAGATTGAACATAGTAAAAAAATGCAAATTCTAATCTCCGCCTAAAACAAACACATTATTTATAGTGAAAACCACCCTTGAATGATGGAATAGTAGCCCAGAACCTTTAGGGATCCAAACCACAATATATCATAAGTACCCTGTGTCAAGATGGATGCTAATTTAGTGAGAGGTTAGGCACAGGTAGGTCCAGGCGGACTCACCTTTGTGTACATTTGGTTACCATTTGACCTTTCTCAGGTACCACACTGTAAAACTCATTTTATTTCTTTGAAATATCACTATAGGTATTCATTCCATCCAAATACAACTGTTTTTGACCTTTTGGAAAATTCACCATGACCTCTATATCTTTTTTCGCCACAAAGCGTAATGGTGCGCCAGCTGCCAGTCAGACCTATGCTCAGCTTTCATATGACATGTCGTTTGTGCAGATAGCAGGAAGTAGAACAATCGCCGTCGCCAGTTATGTGCTAATGTAGCGTTAGCTAGTTTTCGTTAAGTGCTGATTTAGACTTGGTGTTAGATTGTGTTTCGTTTAGGTAAAAATTGTTAATATCATCTGTTAGCTGAGTTTCTTCCCACTAAGTGGGTATGCATCATTAATAGGTTGTTAAATGTTAGCCCTGAGACCTTGTTTCTTACAAGATGCTGCGTCTGGCGACATAGGCGGTCGCCTAGGGCGCCAGATCTGCACTGGTAGCTCTGGGAGGAAAACAAAACATGTTTAACCGTTGGCGCTCATCCTAATTTTCGGCCTTGATATAACAACATTCATAATTAAGTAAAGGTAACACCCTTTTCACCCCGGTTCCATTTTTCATTTGCCCTGTACGATGGCCGCTGTAATTGATGAAAGTGCCCATGTTGGCTTATCTGGCACCCTTAGCTCACAGCCGCAGCTCAGCTTGTTGTTGTTAGCATCTGGTGCTAGCTGCGCTAACGGATATGAGAAGATGTTTCTACAACAAGATGGAGGAGAGCCTTGTCCTGTCAGACTGAGAGCTCAGTGAGGTAAAGGACTCGGAGTGTTTAGATAGTTCACTTTAGTCCAAGTTATCTCAGTGAGTCTCAAACGTTTTGATCACAATGTATGTAAACAAACATTTCCAAGGCACACCTTTATAATTATTAGGATAAATAAAAACAAGTTTGAAATCATTCCAATGTATACTATAGGACAGTAAGCCAAAAATATCGTTTAAAACTGGAGAGATTTGTATTTTGTATACGGGTACAAGGTCTCATTTTCCAGAGAGACCTGTTCAGTGGTAACACCACCACACAAAGTTACAGACAGACAGGACACTAAACACAGAGGCAACACTAAAATACAACATCGTAAAAGTAGTCATTGAAATCCAATCCATCAGATATAGCAGGTGCAAACACCCACAGATGGATTCTCCAGCTTTTTTAAAATGAGTTTAAAATCTGTGATGGGTATCAAAGTGGTCAGCTTAAGTTCCTGCTGAAGTGTGTTCCAGGTCGAGGGGCAGAGTATGATGTGGCTTTTTTCCCAAGCACCGTGCGTACTGAGGGGATGTCATTTTGAGATCGTAGTCTATAGCTGTACTGTGTGTGTGATATGTAAGTGGATATGTAGAGGGGCAGCAGTCCAAGCATAGCGGTATAGATGAGTGTGTACCAGTGCAGTGACCTGCACATTGATAATGATGTCCAGTTGACTAAAGCGTGCAGCGTGCAGTGGTGTGCGAGGGGTTTACAGTTGGTTATGAACCTCAGAGCCCCATGGTAGACAGCGTCCAGCAGATGAAGGGAGTGAGCTGAGGCGTTCGTACACAACATCCCCGTTGTCCAAGAGCGGCAAAAATGTGGCAGCTACAAGCCGTTTCCTCGCACTTGTGGAGAAGCAGGTCTTATTTCTAAAAAAGAATCCCAGCTTTACTTTCTATTTCCTTAAGAGATTGTCAACATGTGGTTTGAAGCAGAGATTGTCATCTATAGCAGGGGTGGGGAACCTTTTTCCTCTCAAGGGCCATTTACATGTTTTCAACATCCTCCGAGGGCCGTACAAATTATTGACCTCTGCTTAAAAAACTAAAATCACAGCATATTCATTTCTTCTTTCTATCATGCTGTGCAAAGAAAAAGCAACCTCTTAATCGTAGTATGCATGCACGTGCACGTTGTGGCATGACCACCAAAACAGAAATATATGGACACAAGATGTGTGCAAATGTATTTAGTTTCCTATCCATGTGAACATGATTTAAGTAGGGGGGACTTAACATCCTATGGGGGGCTCCGGGGGCATGCTCCCCCGGAAAGTTTTATTTTAAATGTTGAAGTTAAAAGCATCAATCTGGTGCACTTTGAGAGCAACATGGAGAGATCTATGGATACATCTCTCAACATCCATAACAGAACCAGTTCTGTTATGGATGTTGAGAGATGTATCCATAGAAGCAGATTTCTTTTTCTTTATGGATATTTTACAAATCACTCCCCTTTCAAACTGTATTCTTTTTTATTAATAACAACTTTTTTTTACTGTCATAGTATTTTATACCCGTTTACTTTATTCTCTTATTTTTGATAACTATAATGATCATATAAAGATGTGCCTTTACCTCACTGGTTGGAGAAAAAGCTTCTTATATTCGTTAGCATAGCTAGCTAACCAGATGCTAATAGCAACACAGTTATTGACTGTATGATCAGTGTGACAGATGAACAGATCGCCACTGGGCTTACAACTAAAGACACAGCCACGCAGAAACTGCAGCATGTGTACGGCTCCTTATGGGTACTGCAGTTTCTGGTGCTCTCTGTCAGAACTGCAGCCCTGTCAGACGAGACATATACCACGTAATGACACGTGAGGCTCGTGTTGTGTTCAAGGACCCTGACCTTGGCCAGGAAAAACAGGCACTCGCTTGTTTAATTATTTTATGGTCTAGATTTCTTACATTTTTTTCTTTTTTGCGTGTGTTTATAAATTACCTCGAGGGCCGTACCAAATGGTCTCGAGGGCCGTATACGGCCCCGAGGCCGGAGGTTCCCCACCCCTGATCTATAGTGATGCCTAAGTATCTGTAGGTATTAACAGCTTCAATGGGGTTATGATGTGCAGACATGATGCAGGGAAGAACAGATGGTAACCTTTTCTTATTGGAAAACAACATGACTTTTGTCTTATCTGAATTTAACACTAACCTAAGGTGGAACAGATGTGACTGAAAAGTGTCAAAAGCAGACTGCAGACGTTCAAATGCAAGGGCAACAGTGCTAGCACAACAGTACACAACAGTATCATCTGCATATAGATGTACAGAGGCATCAATACTTTGACCCACATAATTTATATAAATAGTAAAAAGGATCGGTCCCAAGACCGACCCTTGAGAAACGCCTCTGGGCACATTAAGAAAGCTTGAGGAGAGACCGCTGAATTTTACACATTGCTTGCGATTTGAAAGATAGTTTGCAAACCAACCAACAGCTCGGTCAGGCAGGCCTATATGAGATAACTTCTGGCATAGAATGCCATGGTCCACAGTATCAAATGCCTTGGATAAGTCTATAAAGATTAAAAAATATGCATGAATAAATAAATGTTAACTATGTAAAATACGGTATGAATGAACAACTAAGTTATTGGTTATGTTTATATACTTATTTGATTATTAAAATGTAAACCAATCTTTTTCATATGGGTGTTTAGAGTTGTACCCCCTAGATCAGGGGCCTCATTTATAAAACTTTGCTTAGTATTCGCGTGGGAAGGTGGCATACGTAGGACAGTAAGTAAATATTCCGTTTTATAAAACACTGCGCACGCACATCCTACTCCGGTTTCCCTTTATAAATCACAATCAACTCGAAATGCAGCACAGCTTTTGCTGGCTTCACGTAACGCCCATATTTGCCGATACATAGTCAAAGAAACGCCCCGTATTAATATTTATTCAGACTGACTGCATGAAGAAGATTGCAGGAAATGACGACAGAACATCTAAAAAGACATTTCACACCGTGTCAGATTTTGGTTCTTTTGGGGAGGTCGAGATAAATCATATTGTTTGGTGGATGTGTGGCGAGGTTTGAAAATAACTAGGACTAAAAAGGGTAGAATTAAAATAGTTGTCGACAACGCCACCTAGGTTAAAAGGAGCCTAGGACTCCTACTTAAAAGGCTACACAGGTTCTTTAAAATCAGGGGTGAGCAGAGTTAAGAACCACAAACAAATAAAGTTGACAACAGTTTATTATGTTAAAAATGCCCCAGCCCAAAGTCTACTCGAGAGGTTTTGGGGCGTAGTTTACAAAGGCTGCATCACCGATCTTCTTAGGACTCTTTCTGGTGACCTCTAATAGACCTGCATCTGATGATCGCAGTGTTCTGGCGGGTGTGTAGTTTAATAGAGAGTCAGCAAAGTAGCTGGGTCCTTGACCATTTAAAGCTTTGTATGTGAGGAGAAGCACCTTCAAATCAATTCTAAAAGTTACAGGAAGCCAGTGTAGAGTAGCTAAGACAGGAATAATGTTTTCCCTCCTTTTGGTATTAGTTAGTAGTCTAGCTGCAGAGTTTTGAATGAGCTGGAGTCTTTCAATCGTTTTCTTGGGGAGACCAGTGAAATTGGAAATACTAAAGTCAAATACCTCCTAATTCTTCACTACGTTATCACAGATCATCTTTGAAACCCTGTTTTTGTTTTAAAATTTGCATTGCAGTCGTCTAGTCGGCTAGATATAAATGCATTCATTAGTTTCTCTGCATCATTTTGATTTATGAATGATCGTACCTTCGCTATGTTTCTGAGATGAAAGAAAGCTATTTTCCAAGGGATCCAAGGCGCTTGTCATTTGGTATACCAACCAGGAGCGAGTTTAGTGGGCGTGCGACCCACTAAACGACCCCGGGGACAAAACGCCTATAATACCCGGCCAGCCCTAAAAAGGCCTTTAGTTATTTGGCTGTGGTGGGGACAGGCCAATCAACAACAGCAGATACTTGCATTCCAGAGCCCAAAAGGCATCCGCTGAAACTCTGGCAAGATCCAAGGTGGAGAACCACTTAGCCTGGGTCATGGAGGTGAGGGTCTCCTCGATTCTAGGAAGTGGAAAAGCATCCTTGTGAGTCTCAGAGTTCAGCTTTCTGTAATCAACACATAACCGCCAGCTGCCATCCTTTTTTTCACCATTACAATAGGGGCTGCCCAGGGGCTGGAACTTTCGGTGATTATGCCATTCTGCAACATACCTGCTAATCATGTCTTGGTACAACATGGGTGGTAGTGGTCGGAAGCGTTCTCTTGTGGGGGCTGCGTCACCTGTGGGGATCCCAAAGTCCTCATCACGGGTGGAGAAAACTTTCTCCCACTTCTGCAACAAAGCTGCTAACTGACCTTGCTCATCTGGAGACGGGTCGGACCGATCAGCCAGTTTCAGCACTTCAAATTCCGGTTCTTCCTCCAGCCCATCACAGACGTCCACCAACCCGACCTCCACCACACCATTTGTACCAGGCGTCAGACTGGTCCAGGTGTCACGTGCTCCATGGATGTCGGATTCATTCACCTTGAACAGCTTGCCTAGCTTCTGGTAACAGCCTATGGATACAGGGAAATCATGCAAATTACGAATGGGGAGTCAGCCTTGTCTATAGTTCTAGCGGCGGAGATGGCCCCAGGCTCCTGTAGTGCCTCCACCAGCCCATGGTAGTCACGCCCTTGCACTCCAGCTTTGGCGCGTCCCAAGACTACCACTTCACTGGCTGGTACGGTGACTCCTTGGCGTCCCAGTTGCATCGCTTCCTCCTTGGAAGTAGGCACACTCGGTGGTGAGGTGGAGCCAGGCTGTCTAGATACAGAGGGAGCATATTTGGGTGAGTAGCTGGACGTACTTGGCAAAGCAACAGGAGAACGCTGCGTTCGCTCCGCACGGCGCTCCCGCAGCCAGCTGTCGAGACGAGACACCAAGGAGATTAAGGATTGGAGGTCATCCTGTGCAGCCAGCTCATCCTTAAGTTGATCCTTCAACCCCCTTACAAACACTGCCCTTAGAGCCGCCTCGCCCCATCGGGCAGGTAAAATGTAATTTCTTATGATTATATTTTTCCACAGCTTCAAAAAACAATTTCCCTCAAAGAGAAAACCAAACATGCTCTGATGTCGCAAGAAACAAAGTGCATTGAAACATCCATTAAAGCCAGTGTGCTGCTCTGGGATGCTAGCTCAGATACTTGGCGTCTCATCTCGGGGGCAGGGTCATCAATGTGTGGGCTCAGGCTCCGAGCCGAGGAGACCCTCAGGATGAAGATGTATGGGCTCAGGCTCCGAGCCGAGGAGACCCTCAGGGTCATCAATGTGTGGGCTCAGGCTCCGAGCCGAGGAGACCCTCAGGGTGGAGATGTCTGGGCTCAGGCTCCGAGCCGAGGAGACCCTCAGGGTGGAGATGTGTGGGCTCAGGCTCCGAGCGGAGGAGACCCTCAGGGTGGAGATGTCTGGGCTCAGGCTCCGAGCGGAGGAGACCCTCAGGGTGGAGATGTTTGGGCTCAGGCTCCGAGACGAGGAGACCCTCAGGATGGAGATGTTTGGGCTCAGGCTCCGAGCCGAGGAGACCCTCAGGGTGGAGATGTCTGGGCTCAGGCTCCGAGCCGAGGAGACCCTCAGGGTGGAGATGTGTGGGCTCAGGCTCCGAGCCGAGGAGACCCTCAGGATGGAGATGTGTGGGCTCAGGCTCCGAGCCGAGGAGACCCTCAGGATGGAGATGTGTGGGCTCAGGCTCCGAGCCGAGGAGACCCTCAGGATGGAGATGTGTGGGCTCAGGCTCCGAGCCGAGGAGACCCTCAGGATGGAGATGTGTGGGCTTAGGCTCCGAGCGGAGGAGACCCTCAGGGTGGAGATGTGTGGGCTCAGGCTCCGAGCCGCGGAGACCCTCAGGGTGGAGATGTGTGGGCTCAGGCTCCGAGCCGAGGAGACCCTCAGGGTGGAGATGTGTGGGCTCAGGCTCCGAGCCGAGGAGACCCTCAGGGTGGAGATGTGTGGGCTCAGGCTCCGAGCTGAGGAGACCCTCAGGGTGGAGGGGAGGTGTGAGAGCAATATACCGGCGGCCCGATCTAAGAGTAATTAGAAATGATCCTGCTCACAAAAACCCACCTCTTCTATCTGGCTTTTAATGTGTGATTGTTTTTGTATGATTTGATTTGACTTTAACTATATTTATGTGTTGTTCTTTTCTTTTCACTATCTCTGTAAAGCGACTTTGAGCACCTGTAAAAACGCTAACAAACTAAATCTATTAATATTATTATGAATGTAAACACAGACCATTACTTCCAAAACACGTTGCGCTTATTTATGTATAACAGACATACTAAAGTGCATTTTGCATGATGCGAGACCGCTAAGATATTTTCAGTGCCACTGTTTTTAAAAAATACTCGAAGGGCAGGTCATCTGCGATGGCAAGAATGAAAAGCTTCAAAGTGTGCTCAGACAGGATGACACGGTGACAGCAGAGATGAGGACAGAGGGAGGCAGAGGAGACAGATCAGAGGAGACAGCCGGGCACTGAGGACGCTCAGTGACTCTGACAGCAGATACATCTGAAGTGACATGCAGTCAGGCGTGGCCACCGCACACCAGCTGCTGGACATGAATGTTACAGATGGACCAGGACGTCACCGTGCACTCCCCACCCTCACCATCATGTGAGAGCTCACTGTAACGCTACCCTAACATCATGTATCTCTCTTTCTCACTATTTGTGTTTCTCTACTTTAGTATTATTATGTTATTTATTTTATTGTTATAAATATTATATTGTTATTGTTATAACAAAACAAAGTGTATATATATAAAAAGAGGGAGAGAGTCAACAGTTAGTTAGTTGACCTCAGCTAAAGAGACATGTTGCAGCAGGCTGTGAACATGTTGAGTTCTGCTGTGCACGCCATTCTCTCATCTGTTGGGATTCGCCCGCTGGCCGCCTGAAGGGCCGATTCCAGGAAGTAGCGTTTTGGGCACTTCTGCTTTGGCCCCATTTCTCAGAGCAGAGGACAGACTGCTGTGCTGCTCGTGACAAGCCTCCTGTGACATGTTGCCATGGTTGCTAAAGCAAGCAGATAGTTGCAATCGGCCAAACTACCATTTATTGAGTTATTAGCCTTCATAAGGCGAACCTGGCATACATCTTGAAGTGGTGTGTGTGTGTGTGTGTGTGTGTGTGTGTGGGTGTGTGTGGTGTGTGTGTGTGTGTGTGGTGTGTGTGTGTGTGTGTGTGTGTGTGGTGTGTGTGTGTGGTGTGTGTGTGTGTGTGTGTGTGTGTGTGTGTGGTGTGTGTGTGTGTGGTGTGTGTGTGGTGTGTGTGTGTGTGTGGTGTGTGTGTGTGTGTGTGTGTGTGTGTGTGTGTGTGTGTGTGTGTGTGTGAACAACACTTCAGTGTGAAACCGGCAGAAGCATGCTTGTGGTGTGTTCTTAGCAGTGCACCAGTTTCCTGGAAGCTCTTGGTGGCTCTATAGTTATGTTACATATTTCTATAGACCACAATACACATTTGAAACCATGGTAAAAATGTAGCATGCATGTAGGGTATTACGCAGTGGTCTGCTGGCAGAGATGAGGAAGACATAGGACTAGGTATTGATGCTTAAGGCGCAGACACGGTAGTAGTGGTGAGAACCCCAGAAAGGAGTGAACAGCTGAGAGAAGGCCTCCCTACCTGCCGCCATGAATCCCATCTGTCGGTGCAGCAGCTGAGGATCCCCAGGCACGCAGTGCATCACTGTACAGCACTACTGCTCTGCTTCCTGCTTCAGTGAACCCTGAGAAGCTAATGACTCCTCGGCTGTGATGATTACATGTGTTCTCTTCAGAGTTAGGTACCCTCTTGTGTGAGAAAAGTAAAAGCTAATAAAAATAACTCAATAGGGGACTTGTTATCCCGGGGGACTCCCGAGGCAGCTGCAAGGTACCGACGGGCCCGAAGGGCAGCAGCCTCATCCATGGCCGAGGCAAAGCAGCGGGTGTGGGAGAAGTTGGGAGAAGACATGGAGAAGGACTTTCGGGCGGCACCAAAGTTGTTCTGGAAAACTGTCCGACACCTCAGGAGGGGGAAGCAGGGAACCATCCAAGCTGTGTACAGTAAGGATGGGACGTTGTTGACCTCAACTGATGGAGTGTTAGGGCGTTGGAAGGAACACTTTGAGGAACTCCTGAACCCGACAACTCCGCCCTCTATGCTAGAGGCAGAGCTGGAGTATGACGGGGGATCAACACCAATCTCCCGGGGGGAGGTCACTGAGGTCACCAAACAACTCCACAGTGGCAAAGCCCCGGGGGTGGATGAGATCCGCCCGGAGATGCTGAAGGCTCTGGGTGTTGAGGGACCGTCATGGTTGACACGTCTCATCAACGTTGCGTGGGAGTCGGGAACAATACCGAAGGAGTGGCAGACTGGGGTGGTGGTTCCCCTTTTCAAAAAGGGGGATCAGAGGGTGTGTGCCAATTACAGAGGCATCACACTACTCAGCCTCCCCGGGAAAGTTTACTCCAAGGTACTCGAAAGGAGGGTCAGGCCGATTGTGGAACCTCAGATTGAGGAGGAACAATGCGGATTCCGTCCTGGTCGTGGAACGACGGATCAGCTTTTTACTCTCGCAAGGATCCTGGAGGGGGCCTGGGAGTACGCTTATCCGGTCTACATGTGTTTTGTAGACTTGGAGAAGGCGTATGACCGGGTTCCCAGGGAGTTACTGTGGGAGGTGCTGCGGGAGTATGGGGTGAGGGGGGTCCCTACTCAGGGCCATCCAATCTCTGTACTCCCAAAGCGAGAGCTGTGTCCGGGTCCTCGGCAGTAAGTCAGACCCATTTCCGGTGAGGGTTGGCCTCCGCCAGGGCTGCGCTTTGTCACCAATCCTGTTTGTAATATACATGGATCGGATTTCGAGGCGTAGTCGTGGGGGAGGGGGGTCTGCAGTTCGGTGGACTAAGGATTGCCCCACTGCTTTTTGCAGATTATGTGGTTCTAATGGCTTCATCGGTCTGCGACCTTCAGCACTCACTGGATCGGTTCGCAACCGAGTGTGAAGCGGCTGGGATGAGGATCAGCACCTCCAAATCTGAGGCCATGGTTCTCAGCAGGAAACTGATGGACTGTCCACTCCAAGTAGGGAATGAGTCCTTACCCCAAGTGAAGGAGTTCAAGTATCTCGGGGTCTTGTTCTCGAGTGAGGGAACAATGGAGCGTGAGATGGGCCGGAGAATCGGAGCAGCGGAAGCGGTACCGCAGTCGCTTTACCGCACCGTTGTGACGAAAAGAGAGCTGAGCCAGAAGGCAAAGCTCTCTGTCTACCGGGCCATTTTTGTTCCTACCCTCACCTATGGTCATGAAGGATGGGTCATGACCGAAAGAACGAGATGAGTTTTCTCTGCAGGGTGGCTGGCGTCTTTTAAGGTAGGAACACACCAAGATGACACCAAAGAACTGACACAGACGGACCCTGACTGTTGCGTCGCCTCACGTCTCCTGCGTCTTGGCCAACAGTCGCACTGGAACACACCGCAAAGACTTCAGCCGACGGCCAAGTAGCACGTACGAACTGCGCATGCGTGAGTGTCAATAACTCTCCTTACCAGCAGGCAGCGGTAGTGTGTATTCGTCATTCAAAAGAGGCAACAACCGGAAGACAGACTGCGTGATAACCGAGAGAAGAAGAACAGACTGCGTGATATAAACAAACAACAAATAGCGTGAAGCTCATGGGGCTTTCCCGAACCTGTGTCGAGAGCTGGAGTTAAATTAAATCTCAGATTTGCCTTTTTAATATTTTGTTTGGGTCCCTCACTTCCGTTTAGCTTCTCATGCACTGATTCGCTAGCTGAACAGCCAATCGGAGTGATTTATTTGACCGACAGCCTATGCCTATTGCCTACCGATTCGGTTATGTTGAATCGGTAGGTTTTCTGCCAAAAAGTTGTCGGCACGGTCAAAAAGACCCAACGGTGCGGGACACACCAATCTGAGTAGGGCGACAGGACGCTCATCGTCGGCCTGACATCCATCGACGGCCAAAATCGGCTTGGTGTGTCCGGGGCTAATAGGGATAAGGTGAGAAGTTCAGTCACCCGGGAGGGACTTGGAGTTGAACCGCTCCTCCTTCACATCTAAAGGAGGCAGTTGAGGTGGTTCGGGCACCTAGTAAGGATGCCACCTGGGCGCCTCCCTAGGGAGGTGTTCCAGGCACGTCCAGCTGGAAGGAGACCAAGGGGTAGACCTAGGACCAGGTGGAGGGATTATATCTCTTCGCTGGCCTGGGAGCGCCTTGGGATCCCCCAGTCAGAGCTGGTTGATGTGTCCAGGGAAAAGAAACGTTTGGGGCTCTCTGCTGGAACTGCTACCCCCGCGACCCGACCACGGATAAGCGGGAGAAGATGGATGGATGGATAACTTTGTCAATGCATGCGTACATTTATTTATTTATCTATTTCACTGCTTATCAAGGGGACTCTGGTGAGTACAGAGAAAACACAGCGAATGAAAGAAAAATGTAATGTTTGGCAATATGTAATATTACTCTTGTACAGTACTTCTATCAAGTTGACTTAATTCTGTTAGCCACGCGTGTGTTCACTGTGCACTGACTCCGGCTCTGTTGGGGGGGGCAGTGAAGTGGAACAGTAGTGATGTCAATTCCAGTCAGTGAGCATCGTGAGGAGATATGCTCACTTTTCTTCACAGTGCATTCTGGGAATGTTGTAGGGATCTGAACATGGAGAAAGCATCAGGACTCTGGGTTCATCACTGAGGCACCAGTCGGAGTCACCGTTCCAAATGATGATACAAATAAACAAAACACCCTAGTTTTCATCAACGTGTTTCCTGCTCTACCAAACGGAACTCAGACGACAACATTCCCGAGTCATGCAAAGCAGCCCCCCCCCCACCGACGCAGGCTGACCTCCTCTGGTTGCTGTGATTGTCCACAGACAGCCTCGCGGTACAGGTTGCAGTTGCAGCAGCATATGAACTGCTCTCATCGACTGCGGCTCCAGGTCTGTGTGATAGCATTGAAGTCAGAGAGAAGAGCGAGTCACTGATATTAACCAATGAGGTCAGGATCTGTTTCTACATTTCAAGAAAAGTGTTGCAGAAAGAGGACGTTTCCGCACCTTTACTGTGAATGCCAGTTTGAATGTGGACTGGGTTCCCCCACCTGCTCAGAAAGCATCAGGGGAAGCTTCAGGGAGCAGATGGTGATACGCTCACCTCAGCCGTGAGCCTGTGACCAACTGATGCACGACAGCCTCTGCTAGTGCAGTAACGAGCAGAGCGCTTTATAGATGCATGGTCACATAGTCACATGCTGCTGACATAGATCTCCTGTTGGGTGCAGGGACATCGTGAGCATGTATGCTCCTTGGTAGAAGCTACACTTCTCATACTCACCTGTGTCTCCTGAATGGATCATTTAACATTCAATGCATTTCAATTCATGCACTAATTAAAGTACTTTCAGAACATTCACAATTTTAAAAACCTAAACTGAGAGCAACAGTTAATTCCAATCTCATGTCCTCATGTGAATATCTGTATTTATATTAGTCCATGTAATGTGGCTCATGGTGTAGATGTGCATTGGGCTATCTGCTGGTTCCCTCAGCTCCCACGAAGCTGTCCCCTGAGTGAAGCGTCGTCTTGCTGTCTGTGTCTGCAGGACTACCGTGTGAACATCTTCCTCCGGCAGCAGTGGAACGACCCCCGGCTCGCCTACGCTGAGTACCCCGATGACTCCCTGGACCTGAACCCCTCTATGTTAGACTCCATATGGAAGCCAGACCTGTTCTTTGCCAATGAGAAGGGGGCCCACTTTCACGAAGTCACTACGGATAACAAACTGCTCCGGATATTTAAGAATGGGAATGTGTTGTACTCTATAAGGTAAGTGGACAACCCTGTTGAGCTGGGGGGGGCAGAGGGGCATTGTGTATTCTCTTGAACATGTTCGTTTGAATGCACTGAGAAGCTGTATCCATGGCTCAGGGGGCAGGGAGTGATGTGAACACGTGGACACAGTGCCGTCGCCAATGCCATGGGATGTGAGGAATGCGTTATCTGTGGAGTGAAGACTTCAGAATACTGTTTGATGCTTTATCACAAACATCACTGGAGAATGTATTTGTACTTTGTTCAAACACAATATGTTTTGTAATAATACAATATATCCTAAATATATATTTCATGATATTCATTGCATGTTCCAACCACATGCTCATAATGTACATTAAACAATAGAGCCCACAATAATGTGAAGCAAGCTAATCATTAAAGACTGGACTAGACTTTGGAATAAAGTAAGAAGTTAATTTAAAATGATACCAAAACAATCAGATCTTAATAATAAACATGTCAATAAGAAGCTTCAAAGATATCCAACTTAATGCTGCGTTAATACAAAGTATAATAACATGTGCGGTACACTTATGGACCACCCCAACCCGTCAGTGTCCTGACCCGTGTGTGCTCTCCTCTCCCTGTGCTTTCAGACTCACGCTGACGCTGTCGTGCCCCATGGATCTGAAGAACTTCCCCATGGACGTGCAGACCTGCATCATGCAGCTGGAGAGCTGTAAGTGCACGACCACAGACGTCATTGTGAGGTCCCTGATCAGCACGACCAGCGCTTTTCTCCAACCCTTGTTTCAAAATATGACCTTTCTACTATTTCTCCTTCTTTCAAATATGTAACACTGCTGCTGTGAAACAACTGAGTCAGTGGTTGGCACACAGAGGTGTAGTGGTAAATACACACAGGTAAACGGCGTACACACATTACTTGGTTCTGGGATGTATTGTACTTCACTTAAAAATACCCACAGATGCATATCCGTGGTACTGCAGACTGCATACTGTACACTGTATCTATATTACCGTGTTTCATACCGTGCTGAGTTTACTGTGCACAAGCTCTGTTCCCTGAGCCGGCCTCTGAGGCAGAGCCTCCTCCCAGCTCCACAGCCCAGTAACCCAGCTCCACAGCCCAGTAACCCAGCTCCACAGCCCAGTAACCCAGCTCCACAGCCCAGTAACCCAGCTCCACAGCCCAGTAACCCAGCACCACAGCCCAGTAACCCAGCACCACAGCCCAGTAACCCAGCTCCACAGCCCAGTAACCCAGCTCCACAGCCCAGTAACCCAGCTCCACAGCCCAGTAACCCAGCACCAGCCATGTGTCAAGGACCAACTCAAAAACAATGGTCCTTTCCCTCATCAATGGAGTGATGAGCCGTTGGAACATCTGGCCCACACGCAGCAGCATCTGAAGCAAAGCGCTGTGTGAAGCCCACCTGAACGCTCTGATCCAGAACAAGGGTCTCTGGTCTCACTCGCTGTTACTTCCTTTATTCTTCACCATCGCCTCCTCCTCCGTCATAGTGGAGCCTTAACCACTCGATGACGCATACGCAGTCTACAGTCCATGGGTTTGAGGACAGGAGCTTCTATCTGTGAGTAGCAGGCATAATTGAATTGCTTTAAAAATAAAGTTTCTCACATCAATTTCCTACGAATCAACAATGTCAACACACATTGTTGCTGAATAACTTATCATCACTCAGCCTGTGCTCCAGCACTCCTGCTTCAGTTCATAATTCATCTTAGTTGCGATGGCTTCTTCTGCTGCTGCCGTCAGCATCTCCTCTCCCTCCCTGATGCGTCTGCTGGGCTCTGTCTCAGCCCGCGTCCCTGTGGGCAAAGATCAGCACGCTAAAGCCACGAGACAGATGTGTGCCTCACGTCCCCAGCCCCCATCTGTATTCATCCATACATCGTATTTGATTAGTATCCTCCTCTTCTTCCCCCTCGTGGATATAGTATTAAAGGGGACGCATTGCTGTCACTCTTTAAAGAAACACAAAGTCATGTTTCATGATGTTGACAGGGTTATGATGACTAATGCATCCTTGGTCCCATCAGGAGCGTAGCGCGGCCCCAGGGGACACACTATCTGTCTTCAGTGGTGGTTTATTCTGTTCCGGCCCACCGGCCTTCCCGCACAGAGATGCAGCTTGATTGTGTTATTTACACATGTATATATAGTGGATTCTTTGTATCTCTGAAGAAACATAAAGACACATACAGGCAGAGGGAGGAGGGAGGGATTCAATGTAACACTACACACAGCATATACCGGCGCTATGAAGCCATGTGCAGATTGTTCCTGCTCAGGTTGTCTATGTTGTATACGTTACATGATTGTGTATTTGTCACCAGACTGCCGTAGTAGCGGTAGTAAGAGGAGTGTGAGTGGCTGCAGCTGGGTTGTGCTGTGAGTGGACTTCCAGAGACGCTGTTCCCACCAGGGGCGACTGGAGACTTAGAGCGCAGAAGCTTGTGTGGAAGGCTGGGGCAGGGTCTCCTCTGCCTACTCTCTTGTTTGAAATGGTATGCATGTTGAAAAGAAGAAGAGAACACACCCTTTAGGCTGAACACGTCGTGTTGTGGCTGGAGGCTGTCCAGCTGCTTTCTGATCGGCCAAAGAGCCCTGCAGCTCCTCATACAGCTGTTTGTGAACTGTATCTCTCTTCATTCTTTTTCTCATGTGCAGTAGGGTCTCCCCCAGGAGGGTCAGCGTGCTCAGAAGACCAATAAGAACACTTTACAGTGAGGGAAATAAGTATTTGATCCCCTGCAGATTGTGTAAGTAACTTCCAAATAGATGAACAGTCTGTCGTTGTGATGGCAGGTTTCTTTGAGTAGAGAGTAAGAATATCAAAAAGAACATCCAGAAATGGACCTTATATGAAAGATACAAATATATTTGCATTTAACTTTGGGAAGTAAGTATTTGATCCCCTTGCAGAACATGTGTTCGTACTTGGTGGAGAAACCTTGTTGGATACAGAGGTCAGACGCTTCTTGTAGCTGGTCTCAGGTCTGTGCACATCTCAGGTCCACTCCTCTCTGAAGACCCTCTCCAAACCCTGCAGGTGTTGAGGCTGATGCCTGGCCTCTGGAAGCTTCCGCTCCCTCCACAGATGTTCTATGGGATTAAGGTCCGGATACTGGCTAGGCCCCTCCCTCTCCTCAATGTGCTTCTTCTTTAGCCCCTCCTGTGTTGCCTTGGCCGTATGTTCAGGGTCATCGTCCTGCTGGAAGACCCCTCCATGACCCATGCTCAGAGTCCTGGCTAAGGGAAGGAGGCTATCGGCCAAGATGTTAGGGTACATGTCCCCGTCCACCGTCTCCTTGATGCAGGGAAGTGGTCCTGTCCCCTTAGCAGAGGAACCCCACAGCAGAATGTTTCCACCTCCATGCGGACCCCCGTCAGACGGATGGTGTTCTGGGTTATACTCAGCATCTCTCTTCCTCCAACACGGCGTGTCAACTTGATGCCAAAGATCTCGTTGTTGGTCTCATCTGACCACATCCTCTCCTCCCACCAAGCCTTCTCTGAATATTCAGATGTTCGTTGTCAAACTTCAGACGGCCTCTCATGTTGTTCTTGAGCAGGGGGGGCCTTCAGGCGCCGCAGGGTTTGATCCATTATGGTGTAGTGTGTTACCAATAGTTCTCTTGGTGACTGAGGTCCCAGCTTCCTTGAGATCATAAACTGTTAAGCTCGAGAGGACCCTAATCCGGGTCCGGCCGGTAGTTTTTTCATGAAACTGCGTCTCAGGGCTTCTTAATATTTAAAAACCTATTAACCTGTTAAGCCCTGAGCCTGTTTTTCAGGTCTCGGGCTCGAAAAGGACATTCCCAGAACAAATGACCATAACTTCCCTTCTCAAAGGGTTAAATTAATAATCTTTTTTCTCAAAGCCACCTGTGAGTTGGATGTAGTAGTGTCAGAATCAATATAGATGTTTTTATTTTAAAGTAAATTCAGATTTTCAATTGAAAATGATAGTGTCCGTCCAAAGATAAAACATTACTTATAGTGAAAACCACCCTTGAATGATGGGATGGCAGACTAAAAGCTTTAGGAATTCAAACTTTAACATATAATAAGTACCCTGTATCGAGACTGATGAAAAACAAGTGAAATTTGACCTTTTTTGAGAGATTTTGAAAAAGAAAACACTTCTGGGGTCATTTGGGTGCATTTTCCATATCTCTGGCCCCCTTGTTCGATGTTGATGATTGGCACCTCTTTTTAACCGTTAGAGCCAATAGAAGGGGAAGTTCCTCAAATCCATCTAAACATTACCCATTGGTGAACAGTGTTGGGCAAGTTACTTCCAAAATGTAATATATTACATATTACTTATTACTGTCTTTTGAAAGTAATAAGTTACATTACAATATTACTGTCTCTGAAATGTAATGAGTTACACTACTTTAGTTATAACCGCAAAATAATGGCTAGGTATTTTTTTTTATTCTTTATTTATTTGGAGTCACATTATAATACAAGTACAGTTTTTCAAATCATATATTTTTAGAGACCCGACAAATTGTAACTTCTTAACATGTGACACGTTGTTAATACAGACCACTGTCAAGGACTCTAATGAAGGTTGCTAAGGAGGATCCAGAAAGAGAAAGGAAAAGAGGTTAAAAGACGGAGCGCTGGACGTCAGATAAATCACCAGGAGAAGGCAGACAGGAAGTGAACAATAACAGGACACGGAATGGGCTCTGTAGTGTGTTTAGTATGTGGCCATGTACAGGCCCGGTTCCAGAACAACATGACTCAGGGTGCCTCTGAGGTTACAGGGGGGCAGCAGTAGTGGCCGGCAACAGCAATGAGAAATAGCATTGATGGTCCCAATGAACAGATTATGGCCTTTGTTATGTTTTGAAACCAAGCAAGTGAGAACATTTCAAGTGAGTTAAAAGTGCAATCCTGAAATATCTCATACACTCCAAAGTTAGGGCTGTGCATCTTCACTGGTCTCACGATTCGATTCGATTACGATTATCCTGTCTTCGATTCGGTTCGATATCCCGGTGCATCACGGTGCATCACGATTCATACCAATGCGTTGCATCCTCAATTTTCTATATTACTGCACATGGCTTATTTTTCATCAATGCATACATGCAGTAAATACATATGAACTCTCTTTTTATTATTTAGAAAGTGCTTCAGAAATCAATAACATAAATGTCTTGACATTAATTTATAAACCAAAATAAATGAATTGTATAGATCTAGCCTCTGTGTGTGAAGTTGTTCCATCCTCAAAAACAAAAAGCTAATGCTTCTGCAGTCGAGCTGCAGCTTCAAGCAACGGCCTTCTAAGAAAGGACACTGAATGTCCTGAATGTGGCATCACACACAGGACTTGAGTCTGAACACAGCAGACAACAGGAGTATTTACAACAGCATATAACAACAAAAATACTGCATGTGGGTGCACACTTACATTCTCTGTTTTACTGTTACATGAATCCCATGAATGTATGAGATTAAATTAGCTTCATTATATCTCAGTGATTAAGTGAATAATAAAGTTTCTATCGGGTCACTGTCAGCCTGTCACTCATTATTTTCAGGGAGGGGGCGGGGCTTGGAGGAACGGAGAGGAGACGGTGATCGCGGAAGCTTTTTTCCTCCTGCCTTCACAAACTTTACACACGTATATATCGTCTGAAAATTGCTAGAGGGCGTTCATACTCTGCAATCCAAGACTTAATTAAATCCACCAAAAACCTGACATGATTGTAACACGATTATTTTTGAAAAACATAAATCCCTGTCTGTGTCTCTGAGCCGCAGCGACATGGACTGATTCGGAGCGGGTCCTTCTGCTGCTGGTTCTGGACTGGTGTTCTTGTGTTGGTGGATAAAGCAGACTGCTCCGTGTTCCGTGTTGTTGTGCCGCTGTCACGTCTGTTCCCTGATCTCTGCGTCACCAACCGATTTGATATTAAAGTGACAGAAAAAACGTTATAGTAAAGCCGCGGCCGGAAAATCAGGAAGCAACGTTACTACTCTATAACCGATTATCTTCCGTCACTGCATCGAGACCGAATCGTCCACGTCCGCATCGCGATGCATCGTAAAAACGATTATTTTCAACACCCCTATCCAAAGTGGACTATGGCAAAGAAAAGCACAACAGCTTCAAAGCTGTACTGATAAAACAAATGAGAACATTTTGTAAATCAAGGCACATGTTATTTGAACCAGCTCATGGTTTGAAATGGCAAACATTGAAAAGCAAAAGTATTATTAAAACCATGCACTAAACATCACCTTGCTCCCATCACATACTCTGGGAAGAGAATATTTACTGTGCTTGAAAACTGGATCACATCATCATCATCATCATCATGTGAGGTTGACTTTGTGACCTGGAGAACATTTCAGCTGCAACATCAGCTCGTTGATGAGCTTGGGATATGAGATCTGTGTGTAGCCATTCGTGGTGAAGGCATCTGTGCTATTGTATGCATTTCTACAGACATGGCAGAATATGGCACTATTTTCACATGAATATTCTAGCCCTTGTCTATTTTTATACCACGAGCTGCACAATGACCGCCTAACCCCACTGTACATGCTATATTGTTTAGATATACCTGGGCAGGCTCTGTTTTGCCGTGATATCCTGGCACCTGCGGGACGCAGAGGGGTGGCGGTGTTTCGGGAGACGAAGACTGCTGCTCCGGGGTTGAGGGCGGGGAGTCAGGCGGGAGTAAGCTAGTGTCCACAACAGAGGGTCACGTGATGTCCCCATCTGACCTGTTGCTACTGTCTGCAGTAGCTGGGTAGCTGGCGTTTAGTGATGGTTGCTTTCACATTTTTGTATAAATGATTATCCACAGATGTGTGTCGCTGCTGTGGAAGCACTTTGGAGATGATGCACGCGCAGCGGAGCAGGTCATGCGCACCTGACACCATGTTGTTTGTATTTTTCGCTCCGTTCTCTTTTTTGAATAGAGGGTGCGTAACATTCAACTGCCCCGAAGATCCCGACGTGAAGCCTGAAGGGTAAACACACCAGGTTTACTAATCTACCCGCACAATTTGTCTCTGGTGTCGGAATGTCTCTATGTTAGTACATTCTTAAAAAACAAAACGCCATTTAATTTCGGGTTAAAATGTGTTGTAACTGAGTTACTGAGCATTGTAACGGGTAATATATTACCCACATTACTTCGTTACAGCAAAAAGTTATATATTACTGTAACTCCGTTACTTTTGTAACGCGTTACACCCAACACTGTTGGTGAATGAGTGCTGCACAGCCAGAATGCCCCGGAACCGGAAGCTGCGATACACTCTGGTGGCTATCATTAGCAGCTAATATTAAATCTCCGATTTTTACATACAAATTGAATTATGGATTATCAATATTTTTTTCAAAGTGACAGACACATTGGATTAACCTATGGATGAACCTTCGGCGGCGTTTTTTTTTCGTTTTAATGGCATTGAATACGGCTTTTGATCAGAATAACAGCTAAGGTGAGACGATCTCCCGTGTTTGCTCCGTAATGCTACGTGTTGTGATGTCTGTGTTTGCTTCCCCTGTTGCGAGTTCTGATCGCTCAGTGATGATACTAATACCTATATAATCTGTGGAATCTCAGCTTTAATCGGATATCTTGTATGTGCAGTTATGATAAGTAATAAGGGTATTTTTACCTTGAGTTCTGTGCTAAGTGCGTTAGCATTTTTTCGCTCAGGGGTAATTTAGATGCTTCTTATGAGACTTGTGTTTTGTTTTGGTAAAAATGGGACTGTCAGTTAGCTGAGTTTCTTCCCGTTAATCTGGTATGACACATTAATAGGTTTTTACATATTAAGAAGCCCTGAGACACAGTTTTGTGAGAAAAGAAACCCTGTAGCCCCCTCTACCGGGGCTCTCGGGCTTAACAGGTTAATGTGTCATACTCACTTAACGGTTAGAAACTCAGCTAACTGAAGATATGAACCATTTTTACTAAGATGGTATCAGTAAAATGTATAATCTACAATACAATCTTGTTTAAAATTGTGTTACGATGTCTAAAGTTACTGATAAGTCACATATTTCCTGCCTGTCCTTGCCCGTGTATCATTACCCTCTCTCGTCTGGGCGCTATGCACAGCGCCCAGACGAGAGTGCAGCAAGTGCAGCAGAAGCCAACTGTTGCTATCTTTAAACTATGCCACCAAAACATAATTTCAGCCAATCAGCGTCAAATCTGATGGTCACAGGGCGCCTACGTCAGCGCCCGGTGCTGTCTGTGAGTTGTTTGGACTCGTATCCAAGGAGACAAAACAGAAAGCTGTCATACACTCTATATCATTAGCAGCTAATAGGAAAACTCCGTTTTTGACATAAAAATGGAATTATAGATTATCAATATTTTTTTCAAATTGATGGACACATAGGATTAACCTATGGATTAACCTTCAGCTGCGTTTTTCTCGTTTTTGATCAGAATAACAGCAAAAGGTGAGCATATCTCACTACGTTGTGTGATGTATGTATTTGCTTCCTCTGTCGCGAGTTCTGATCACTCAGTGATGATACTTATATTTCTAGAATCTGTGGAATCTCAGCTTGTTCGCTAAGCTTGTTTGTGCATATCCGATAAGTATATCGATTGATTTATACCTGGAGTGCGTTAGCATTTTTTTGCTCAGGGCTCATTTAGACGCTTCTTGTGAGACTTGTGTTTTGTTTCGGTAAACATGGTTCATATGATCAGTTAGCTGAGTTTCTTGAATGAGTAGGACACATGAATAGTTTATTACATTTTAAGAAGCCCTGAGACACAGTTTAGGGAGAAAAAAAACGGGGGGGGAAAGCCAGGTTAAATGGGAATGAAATCATATTAATCATTTTGAGTGTTCCCAAAGCCCCGGTGTTCTGCAGTTTGTGTGGGCTTACTGTACTGTTGCAGAGTTTATACTGTAGAAACTATGTCCAGGACAAGGTGTTTGGAAGTTTTGGAAGATTCATAGCTAACCACACTGAAGATTATGGAGGTATTGATCAGTCTTCTCTAACATAATTTAAGGGGTCTTTTCTCAAAAATAATTACTAGTATTGTTTGGTCACCATTTCCACAGCCCTACCTAAAATATTTTCCACCAGCCGCCACTGGTAAACAAGTCTCTTCACTCAGGTGTATTTCCACAGGCCCTACAACTGCAGTCATTAAACCGCTCTTCAAAAATAATAACTTAGATGCTTCAGTAATGAACAATTACAGACCCATATCGAACCTCCCATTTCTAGGTCAAATCATTGAAACAGTTGTTTTTCAACAGCTGAGTAATTTACTGCATTTAAATAACTGTTTCGATGTGTTCCAGTCTTTCGTCCAAACCACAGCACTGAGACTGCTCTTGTTAAGGTCTTTAATGACATCCACTTAAACACAGACAGTGGCAGAACTTCAGTGTTAGTATTATTAGATCTCAGTGCTGCGTTTGACACTGTTGACCACAACATATTACTGGACCGACTGGAAAACTGGGTGGGACTTTCGGAAACAGTGCTAAATTGGTTTGAATCCAACTTAAAGGACAGAAACAACTTTGTCTCTATAGGTAAATACCAGAGGTGGCAGTGAGTCCGACATGTGCAAGTCATGAGCAAGTCTCAAGTCTTAACCCACTATTCTCAAGCAAGTGCTGAGAGTCAAGCAAGTCAAGTCCTTGCTCAGGTCAAGCAAGTCAGAAGTCAAGTCATGTGACATTCTGATGAATAACCCCAGTTTAAATCAGTTAAAATATTGTGGTTATGAAAAGTTTTGTTTTATTTTCAACATAAACAGCAATGGAGAGTGGGGCGCTGAAATGATACCCCAATAAATTCTAAAACAGGAGTACAACACACATATGTTACATCAACATGTTGAGCCTCCTGCACTGGCTCCCCTTCAGCAGGGTCCCAGCATTCCTCCATGGTCTGTCTGAGGTGCTCCATATGACACTGTCTCATTGTGTTCCTAACTGTGTCTGTGCACAAAGAAATATTGCATCAAAGCCAATACAACGGAATAGTGTATGTACCAGCGACGTGCAGTCAGGGGAGGCAGAGCCTCACCTGTCATACTCCAATGTAACGTAAAAACAACTAAAGAAAAACTAAATTATAATAATAATAAAATGTCTGATCCTTGTTGTAAGTGTGATTTCTGTATGATTCCAATCGCTTTTTATAGTCAAAATCAGCAAATTGGCCGAGCTCCGCTTCAACTACGGGTAGCGATGAGAAGTGAGGCAGGGACGAGCTCTGCCTCTCGTAAGCCCACAGCAGAGGCTTCTCAATACTCAAATTTCCCCTCCTCGACGACTCGGTCCTCCGGTAGTGACCCGGAAATGAATTTCAGCGCGCCATTTTGAAGGACGTCTCATTTCTCTAAATGCACACCGAGGACCGAGCATCGAGCGCCGAGGAGGCTCTCTGGAGGAGCTATAACCGAGGATACACTGATGGTTCCTCCACGGATGCATTTCCGGGAACGGTGGAGGCGTGACACACGGCCGGACTTATCTCAGCCAATGACAGCTCTGCATGCATCCCCTGGATATTATTTTAGAACCTGCTCTCATCGCAACGTGATGTTTCCAGACAGAACAGCTGTGAGGTCCTGCAGAAAGCAGAGCAGTGTGTATGTATAATATATCACTCAGTATAACAGGCCTACACTCTTTATTTGCTTTAGTTTAGTCGATATCTACAAACAAAGAGTCGATATTTTTCTAAAACCATTTAGTGCTTCACAATAAAATACACAACGACTGTAGCCTGATTATGCTTTAGGAGCTGTATGTGTGTGTGGTACAGTGTGTAGGTGTGTGTGGTACAGTGTGTAGATGCGGCGGACATGAATGAACGGACGTCGCTTTAATATGACCGCTCAGAGGAGAGGAGTTCTCATTTCTTTAATCGTCTGCTGCTTCCCCTCCTCTCTACTCGGTTCCCCTCCTCGGTCCTCCGCTCGCATCTCCTGTGGGCGGGACTAAGTCTCGAGGAGGGGAGTCGAGGAGGGGACATTTAAGAATTGAGAAGCCTCTAGTAACTGGCTGGAGCGTGGGCACTAATGTAGCGCGGGCACTTATTTTGTGAGTGCGCTCAAGCCAGTTACTGTGGGGTGAGGTGAGGCACAACAGGCTTCTCAATACTCAAATTTCCCCTCCTCGACTCCCCTCCTCGAGACTTAGTCCCGCCCACAGGAGATGCGAGCGGAGGACCGAGGAGGGGAACCGAGGAGAGAGGAGGGGAAGCAGCAGACGTTTAAAGAAATGAGAACTCCTCTCCTCTGAGCGGTCATATTAAAGAGACGTCCATTCATTATTACGTGGCAACAGCTGCATCAGCTGTCGAGTGTTTGTCATAGCGCTGTATTTTATAATCTGAACATTGTGCCCCCACATATTTACTTTGAATTCATTGAGAGTGCGGTATAATGAGACAATAACAGGCTACAGATGCGGACACACACACACAAATATATTTATATAAATATATGCAATTTAAAGTATGAGAGCACTCTCATAATAACGTAACACAATCAGAGACTGGATATACCCCCCCCCCTCTCTGGTCGCTGAAATGGGGAATTGAAATTACGGGCCATAAGTTGTATTTGCAAGTATTAAAAGTAAGCAGAGGACACCAAACCAACTGAGACCTGTCTGTCCGCCGCATCTGTGCACACACTGTACCACACACACACCTACACACTGTACAACACACACCTACACACTGTAACCTACCACACACACACCTACACACTGTACCACACACACACCTACACACTGTACAACACACACCTACACACTGTAACCTACCACACACACACCTACACACTGTACCACACACACCCACCTACACACTGTACCACACACACACACCTACACACTGTACAACACACACCTACACACTGTAACCTACCACACACACACCTACACACTGTACCACACACACACACCTACACACTGTACCACACACACACCTACACACTGTACCACACACACCTACACACTGTACAACACACACCTACACACTGTAACCTACCACACACACACCTACACACTGTACCACACACACCTACAGCTCCTAAAGCATAATCAGGCTACAGTCGTTGTGTATTTTATTATGTGAAGCACTAAATGGTTTTAGAACAATATCGACTCTTTGTTTGTAGATATCTACTAAACTAAAGCAAATAAAGAGAGTAGGCCTGTTATACTGAGTGATATATATTCTACACACTGCTATGCTTTCTGCACGGACCTCACAGCTGTTCTCACTGTAAACATCGCGTTGCGATGAGAGCAGGTTCTAAGATAATCCAGGGGGTGCATGCAGAGCTGTCATTGGCTGAGATAAGTCCGGCCGTGCGTCACGCCTCTACCGTTCCCGGAAATGCATCCACGGAGGAGCCGTGGAGGAACCATCAGTGTATCCTCGGTTATAGCTCCTCCAGAGAGCCTCCTCGACGCTCGATGCTCGGTCCTCGGTGTGCATTTAGAGAAATGAGACGTCCTTCAAAATGGCGCGCTGAAATTCATTTCCGGGTCACTACTGGAGGACCGAGGAGTCGAGGAGGGGAAATTTGAGTATTGAGAAGCCTCTATTGATGAGCTCTGCCTCCCCTCAGAATGCGTCACCTCACAGAAACTGGCTGGAGCGCGGGCCCTAAGCATGCCTGTTACCATCTCACTGTATGTCACCAATGTAATGTTTGTAGATCCCTTTATTACTTTTATCCTCGCCATCCATAGTCTCTAAATAACTTATTTCATGTATGATATTTAGGCTCGCTGGTCTCATCATACAACGGCAATGAAAAAAGCACCAGGGCTGCAGTCGGATAGTTTAAAAATCAGCTCCTAAGTTCTAACCCTATCGTCTATTCCTTGACCTCTGAGTGAAACGTCACGGGGTTAAGGGATAGTGGATAGGAGAATTCAAAAGGACTTAGGAGAAGAGACTGCGGTACTTTAGAGAAGCCACTGCACTTTCACTATCCGACGTGTTTATGATGCGCCAGCGGACGCCATTGTGTGCGTCTGCTGCTGTGGGGAAACCATGGAAACCACAGTTTTCTATACAGCGGACTACAACATGGATGTTCAATAAGAATGAGGAACTACTGTGAACTCATCTAGAGACTCTGCACCGTGTTCTGATGCTGCTGCTTTGCTTTATGAACGTGGACAACAGAGAAACATATTCTTCATGACCAAAGTTGGAATTGAAATAAAAAAGGAAAGTGAAACTTCTGCTCGTCACCCTCTCCCTCCGGTCCACATTAATACAAATGATCCCAATACGTATGATTGTATGAACTAAAGATCTTAAAATCTATACAGATGTATTTATTATAAACGTTAGTCCTTAACATCTATCACTGTGTATATCACCATTCAGACATCTTTTAAAAGTTGAACAAACCCCACACAGCTCAGTTAAGACTTTATGTGATCATTTCAGTAAAAACTAACGTTCATCTTTCTCTTTTTGATTATAATACTGATGAACGTTCAAAACAAAGCACTTTGGCAACTTACCACATACGTTTTAAAATGCTTAATAAGCACCGTAACTTTCATGATATCATTTCTCCGTCATAATCGGTTGTTTCCGTGAACGGCCGACTGTTGAGTGACGGCAAATGCTGCGGCTGCAAGGCATTGTGGGGCAGCATTTTCGCTTCTCCTGTCGGTTAGGGAGGTCCAGTGGTTCCTAAGCTAAAGGAGGCTATAAAGGAAGTGTGAAACCTCCTTTCCTATCATTCTCATCATTCTAGAGAATTGGAACGGCACTTATCATGGCTGCCACTGAGGGACTTCCGGGTCATTTCACTCCTTTAGGAAGGTTCCTAAGCTAAATGGACTATTCGACTGCAGCCCAGGGGAGGCAGCCACAACCTCTGCCGCACTGAAGGGGGCGCACGTGAGCCTACAGGTTCTTGTTGCTGCTGTTATCCTACGCAGAGACGGTAGACGCAAACAACAAACTAGACTTTTGAAACTAGAGGAAGATAAGGAGGACTTTTACAAAAATGTAATGGAGATTGTTGTCCAGAAGGAGAGCATGGACTTCGTCTTCAAGTCAAGGTAAGACCACAATTGTAATGAAAATGGGATCTTACTAAGAAAGAACAATCCAATATTTAGATTGTGGGTATTCTTTTGTTGAACGGTCTGTTTAAAATGAATCAAAGCATCAGACTAAAAAAGCTTTTGAAAATTAAGGTCAAAATATAATATTTGTAAATCTGCCTCACCAGCCATGAACCTCACAGCACGTCACTGGTATGTAGTGAAAACTATTTTTGTATGTCGTTAATTTTTGTTGTGTGCTTTTGTGTGCCATTTCCTGTCTCACCCCTCTCTTCTCTGTGTTCCTCTGCAGAGTTGGTGTGTGACAGGGAGTTGGCTGGCTCCTCCCAGTAGCAGACGAGGCACACCTGTTTCCACTCACCTCTTCACCTGTAGATATAAAAGCCCGGTCCTCATGCCACTTCCCTGCCAGATAATTCCTCTGTGTTTCGACCCTCCGGTGTGTCTCGCTGCTCTCCTCCTCGTTGTTTGGATTATTGTTTGGATTTTTGCCAGCCAACTTCCTGACTCCACTGCCGTATGTTTTGTTCTCTGCTTGAATAAAGCTTTAACAGAATGTTAAATAAAGAATGCTGGAAATAACTGCATCTCCATTAGCCTGATGCTATGCAGAGACTGCCTTCTTCATGTCGTGAATTGCAGCTGATGTTTTAATATGGCAATTGGCAATTTGACTTCTACAACATTCGCAAGTTGTTTAACTCATGCAATATCCCACCTTCGAGTGATGCTCTAGTTTCTTCATGTTTTGTTTGTTTCCCCTCTTGCTTGCGCCGGACTGAAACTGTCTTTTCACCGACATCTCTTCACCTGCACTAGTGGCCGTATCAAAGCCGTGATTGGTCAGATGTCGATTCATTGCAACGGTGTCGGGTTACAGGCGTACTCCCCTTGTTACCTCTCACTCTCGCGGGGGGTGCGCAGAGAACTGAGCGGAGAACTGCGCACAGCAGCTGAGGCCCTCTCTGTGTAGGTGTGTGTGGTTAAAACTTAGCAGCCAGCGGTCGCTCTTTAGCTGTTCTAATGAAAGTATACACAGTGAAGGCGCTGGTGCTCTTCTCAGAGGCGGAGTTACACGTCCCGCTGCCTCCTGGTGCTGTAGCGATTTCATGAAGTGAATGAGAGTCCGAGTTCGAAATATATCTCAAATAATGTATGCACTGCCATTTCCCAACATAAACATTACAGTCTACAATAAAACGGTTTACTGTGTGCTCCTCTTCCTACTTGGCGCTCCGGTAACTTTCTCTTGCGAACGAGATACAGTGTCTTTTTTTTTCATCGCCCTTTAGGGGCTCCTTACAATACAAAAACAAATGCAAATATTTAATTTAAAAAGTAAAGTCCTTTCGAGTCATCTGTCTCAAGTCAAGTCTCAAGTCATGAATACCAAGTCAAAGTCAAGTCAAGTCTTTTATCAATGTTAGTCAAGCAAGTCTCAAGTCCAAAAATATGCGACTCGAGTCTGACTCGAGTCAAGTCATGTGACTCGAGTCCCCCACCTCTGGTAAATACACATCTGAGTTGACAAATATGACATGTGGGGTTCCTCAAGGCTCCATCTTAGGGCCTCTTCTCTTTAACATCTACATGCTACCACTGGCTCAGATAATGAAGAACAACAAAATAAGTTACCATAGCTATGCGGATGACACACACATTTACATAATCATTTTGCCAGGAGACTATGCTCCAATTCAAACACTGGGTAAGTGCATTGAACAAATCAATGACTGAATGTGTCAGAACTTTCTCCAATTAAACAAAGATAAAACTGAGGTAATGGCTTTCGAGCCAAGGCAGAATGTATAAAAGTTAGCGCTGAGCTTCAAAGTCTGCAATGTTCAAAACAACAGATAAAGCCAGAAATCTAGATGTAGTCATGGACTCTGATACCTCAAGATACCTACATTTTAGTTATTTAGACACAATTAACACTTATAGTTTAATGTCTTGTTACATAAGAATAGATCATATTTGTTAAGTGCAAGGTCTCCCTTGAAAAAGAGATCATTGATCTCAATGGGATTTTACCTGGATAAATAAAGGTTTTGAATTTAATTGAAGTGTTATTATGGGAGAATTACTATTTGTGTGGTACTACTGTCTTATTGGGCCCATATTGAGCAGAGCATATTAAGACCAAAACTCATGTACAACAACTTCCTTACTTGCAATAAATAAGCACTAATTAGAAGGTTATTGAGGAAAACTCTCAACTAATGGCTAACTATTACTTGTAGAATATGGTCATGTAGAATAAGGCATTAATAAGTGTTTTATAATGACTAATACAGAGCCTATAATATGCATGTTACTTAACAACTAGTTGATGGTTAATTTGTGTACCTTAATATAAAGTGTTAAAAAAATGTCTTTTAATGTTTGTTTTTATAATCTTTGCTTTTTAATGACTGTTTTTAAATGCCATTTTCTGAATGTCTTTCATTTTTGTAAAGCACTTTGAATTGCCTTGTGTTGAAAGGTGCTATATAAATAAACTTGCATTGCCTTGCCTGCACACACTGAGCATGCTTGTGCTTTTAAATACATTGTTTGTATATTGTGTTTTGAGCTCGGTGAAATATACTCATACACATACTCAAGTGCTCTACTTAAATACATTTTGGTTGTACTTTTACTGATCTTGAGATTTTCCATGTAATGCTTACTTAGTATCGTGAAATTACAAATGAAATGCAAAACACTGTTGACAAATGAATAATAGATTGCTGCACCCTTCAACTGCCGCTTACATGTGAATGCTTATGTTGAGTAGAAATACTATCAATACTTTTGAGTACATTTTGAAGATACAGCTATGGAGAAAATGAAGAGACCACTGCAGCATTATGAGTTATACTGGTTTGACTATTTATAGGTTTGTGTTTGGGTCAAATTAACCTATTTTTTATTTTATTCTATGAACTAGTAACAACATTTATCTGTGTTAAAATGCAACAGACACTGGAATGTAATCGCTGCTATACATGTAGCATTGATTTGGGAAATAGTGATTTAAAGACTTAAACTATATGCAGTTACAATGTGCAATGTGCTAAATGTGGGGGTTGTGCAGGACTGATAGTGTTGAAGAAGATTTTGAACTAGTGGATGAAGCAAATGTTTAATGGTATAATAAATCAAGAAAGAAGCAGGGTCGTTTTCTCAAACAATATGGGGGGGTGCGCAACAATCTAAAATATAAAAAGAGGAATCAGCTCTAAGCACCCACTGAAACTACAGTACCTGCTGAAAGTTAGAGTAAAATAACTGAGAATAATTCAGCGAAACCCTTTGTTAAACATGTCACATATGACTTATATAGTTTATATTCCATGTCCTTTGTGTTGAATAATGTGTTATTAGTTGTTGATAATTGGAATGTCCTGTGTTTGATGGTTTCAGTTGGCTACACCATGAACGACCTGATCTTTGAGTGGCAGGAGAAGGGACCTGTCCAAATTGCTGAAGGCCTTACACTGCCACAGTTCCTGCTCAAAGATGAATCAGACCGCAGATACTGCACCAAGCACTACAACACAGGTGACACACACTCACTCAAACACAATCTCACACACACAAACACACACTGCCATAAGCAGCATGACACAGTACTGTAACACACACACACAATCAGTGGCGGCTCCAGAGTATTTTTGTTGGGTAATCTCTGGTAGGGCTAACCCATACAGTGGTGGGGCTCAAGTCAGTATTTGCAATGTAATTACATACACGCTCCCCGTGACAGTGAAACGCCACGCGTGAGGTTTAGATTATTTCCATGTCTCAACCCAAATTGAACTGTATGAAATAAAAAGGCACATTTGTCTTGTAGTAAATAAAAAGGGCGACCTGGAGCCAATCCTGCAACTTCCCCACCGGTGAAAGAGTTGACATGCTGAAAGCCCAACCCCTGCAGGGGGGTCTGGGGGGATTCTCCCCAGGAGATTTTTTGAAATGCTAACATAAAATACACATTCTGGTACTCTCTTGAGAAGAAAATAAATACATCTATTACTACCCGACATATTTTAAAAAATGAATGCCATTTTAGTTTTTTGTTACTTTGTTCTGAAAGCTGAACCTGCTGCTCCTCACAGAGAGAAGAGGGAAGAGGCTGTGAATTACTTTACATTGTGGATAAGGGTGGATGTGGATAGCCCCCATTGTTCTGTGTGTCAACATGAAAGACAGCCCACACACCTATCAATCATCAAACCGTGGGGTCTTATTTCATTACGTTGTATCCATGGACCGTGGATATATAAAGAGAAGTTCTACCGCAAAAGTATTCTCCGTCCGGACTTCCTGCAACAACACCACGCCGTTATTGTGATTCTGATTGGCCAGAAGACATTATCAAAGATGTTTTATTGAGAAGACGATCACTACGTGACAAAAGTTTTAAAAACTGTTTCTGGTCCTCGGTATTTCCAGACAAGTGGCTGAAATCAATCTTACGAACTGCTGTCTGTGCAATTTACTCGGCGCGAGTTGGCGGACTTTTTTTTGCTTACTTTAAAGGAGAGGTGTCATGGCCATTTCCACTGATCATAATTCCATTGTTGAGGTATTAAAATAGAAAAATACTGTGCAATATTCCAAACTCACTCAGCAGTATTCACTTTCTCCACTAAACGGCTCGCTGCAGCTCTTGCTCCCTGTGAGCACACTGTGCTCCGATTGGTCGGGACCAGTCGGGACGTTGTGAATCGCGCTGAGCTCCGTGGAGGTGTGATTTCCTTGTTTAGCGATACACAGCGAAACACAGCCAAACTCACCCTGAGCACACTCAAAGTCACAGCCGAAGTAAAAACAATAAGTGTGGCTTGATATTGAGTAAGAAAAACATTGATAAACGCTGTGAGAATGGGTCTGCGGAGAGAATTTTGCCGCGATCCCAACTGTCTGTTATCAGACTGCAGCCAGGGAGGAGAAATCAGCTGAGCTGCCTGCACTGAGTGTGTGAGGAAGTCGTGGAATGGTCAATTTGGACCAATCAGCGGGGGCTTAACGTAACGGCTCTGCGGACGTAACGTAACGGCTCCGCGGACGTAACGTAACGGCTCCACGGATTGGCCCATTTGGTTCCGGGTACCGCATGACCGTATCGCGTCATAGTTCTGGGCGTGGCTACTGGGTACTTCTACGACACAGCACCCAGGAAGTAAAAAATGGACAATGACGTTTCACCAACGAGGCGTTTTGGTGAGGTATTTTCTGTTTTAGAGTTTTACTCGCTACAGGGTGTACTTTGAGGGTTTTGACTATGCACACCGCTTCCATGCATAAAAACCTTCATAACACACAAGGGGACGGGTAATAACCGGAAAAGCATGACATGTCTCCTTTAACATCACTTTTCATGGTGGGGCTAAGGTGGGGCTAAGCCATTTCTTGGTATGGCTAGTCCATGGATTTGGTAGTCACATGGATACCTGGATTTCCACTTATCGGTACCACCCAAGGTGGCACATTTTAGTGGCATATATCTATAGATGATATTTTGGAATGATAGACATTCCAGAGTGGTAGCTTAGTCATAGAAATCAGCTATTGAATACAATGACCCGAAGCGCCAAATTCAAAGGCATAAAATGTGGCTTGAATGTACATATAACTCAAATACCAACATGAAGTCAACCATTTAATGGCTAATGCATTGTTCTTATGGTGTTGTTTAGTTAGACAGGTCATTCTAAAGTAACTTGGACAATATTTTAGCCAAATAAAATTATTATTACTTGAAAAAAAAACATAAAACATGGAACTGCATAACATAGTTACATGTACATGTCTGTAGTGTCTAGATTTGACCAGCCAACTAGACAAAGTCAACTATACTACCAGTTTTACATGTAGAACTCCTTCACAAGGTCAAGACATATTCATGGAGGCAAGTCTAGTTTGATTTACTTACATATTTACCCAGTACTTGAGTATACATCAGTTTATACTCATCGACAGTGACTTGCCATGCACTTCATGGGTACTATATATTCATCTGAAGTTGTACCGGTATGACTATAAAGTCCAGACCATTGCAGAAACAAAACATTGTCAGTTCTCTTCATCACCAGTGTCAGACTCGTTCAGTTCCACTGCGACTTCGTCCTCATCTTCACTTCTCTGGTTGGTGCATGTCTGCAGTTTGCACATGTCCGTGCACTTCAGTTGGTTCTCCAGGCACACACAGGCTGGAAGTTTGCAGATATGTGCACACTTGCAGGACATCAGCTGCAATACTGCATCAGGTGCCGGTGATCCCTGCATCCATTTTATTTCCAGACTGCCATCGTCACCTGAAGTCCAGCCACAGCCCTTGGGGTCTGGCACAACAGGTTCACTCACAAGACAGCGTCGCCAAATCGCGATCTGATAGTTCGCGCAATCCTTGCATGATGGCAGTTGGCTGGATTCCACATCTCCCCGTTGTGCACAGAAGAGTTGGTAGCGGAGTTCATTGACATCAGAGGTGGTGGATGAGGATGCATACAACCGTCAAACAAAGTCCTGCATCTTATCGGTCAGCAGATACATCCCATGCTTCACCAAGACGCTTGAAGGCCTGGTAGGTCTCATTCTCCTTCAGATGCTTCAGTGCACTTAACTTTCCACGACCAGCGAATGCACTGACCGTGTCACACCCAGTGAGAGCATGTAGTCCAACAAGACCTTGGCAGACTTCCTCGCCCAGGGAGCTCCTTAGTTTACCAATGTCTGTATCGTGTACGATTCTGTGTACCACACTTCTGATACAGAGGGCAGGCCATCGTCTTGCTGAAGCCAAGGCACAGTATCAGCACATCAGTGTCTTCAGCTGTGATGATTATGGACCCATAACCACCCCCTGAAGCATGTCTGGCATGAAGTAGCATGCGCGTATCAGCTTCTTCTTGGGTTGATCTCAGATCTTGGATTTCATGCCAGTGATCCTTGGTGATCAGGTAGCATGCCTCGCCACAGGTCACGTACAGCGACTTGTCCTGGAGCCTCTCTCCAGTAAAGATGCTTCTGCACTTCCTATGGTAAGGCAAGGCAAGGCAAGTTTATTTATAGAGCACTTTTCAACGCAAGGCAATTCAAAGTGCTTTACAAAAAAAAACATTAAGCATTAAAAAAGAAAAGCTAATCAAATAAACATTAAGAAAAAAATACATGGATAAAAGTTACAGTGCAGTCTAAAATATAAATAGTTCAATTAAACATTACAAGAAAAAGTACATGGATAAAAGTTACAGTGCAGTTTAAGATGTGAATAGTTCAATTAAAAGCAGCGACAAAAAGAAAAGTCTTCTTGCTGGATTTAAAAGTAGTCAGAGTTGCAGCGGACCTGCAGGTTTCTGGGAGTTGGTTCCAGATATTTGGAGCATAATAACTGAACGCTGCTTCTCCATGTTTAGTTCTGACTCTGGGGACAGAAAGCTGACCAGTCCCTGAAGACCTGAGAGATCTGGATGGTTCATCATTTAGCAGGAGGTCAGAAATGTATTTTGGGCCTAAACCATTCAGTGCTTTATAAACCAGCAGCAGTATTTTGAAATCTATTCTTTGACACACAGGAAGCCAGTGTAAAGATTTCAGAACAGGAGTGATGTGGTCCACTTTCTTAGTGTTGGTGAGGACTCGACCAGCGGCGTTCTGAATCAACTGCAGCTTCCTAATAGATTTTTTAGTGAGACCTGTGAAGACACCATTGCAGTAGTCCAGTCTACTGAAGATAAAGGCATGGACAAGTTTTTCCAAGTCCTGCTGTGACATTAGTCTTTTAATCCTAGATATGTTCTTTAGGTGATAGTAGGCTGATTTAGTAACTGTTTTAATGTGACTGTTGAAACTCAGGTCAGAGTCCATGACTACACCTAGATTTCTGGCTTTATCTGTTGTTTTGAACATTGCAGACTGAAGCTCAGCGCTAACTTTTATACGTTCTGCCTTGGCTCCAAAAACCATTACCTCAGTTTTATCTTTGTTTAATTGGAGAAAGTTCTGACACATCCAGTCATTGTCAATCAATCAATCAATCAATCAATGTTTATTTATATAGCCCAATATCACAAATGTTACATTTGTCTCAGTGGTCTTCACAGTGTGTACAGAATATCAGTATGACAATACGACACCCTCTGTCCTTAGACCCTCACATCGTACAAGGAAAAACTTCCAAAGAAAACCCAGTTTAAAGGGAAAAATGGGAGAAACCTCAGGGAGAGCAACAGAGGAGGGATCCCTCTCCCAGGACGGACAGACGTGCAATAGATGCCGTGTGTAAATTGAAAAGATAATACATTTGCAACATAGGTAGTCCAAATGTTTGGAAATGCATGTGTGTATAATAGGAAGATGAATCCACGAGGATATCCATCCAGGACCGATGATCCAGGACCACAGCCACGACTCAAGATCCAGCGCTCGCGATCCAGGACACAAGACCGCAGGATCATCCATGACTCCGGATCCCAGCATATATAGACCCCAAAAAGAAAGACATTTGGGGAAGCTGGGTTAATCGGAACATGAGAGTACACGGGTATAGACAGAGAGAAGGAAGAAGTAAGATGTCCCCCGACAAACTAAGCCTATATCAGCAAAACTAGGGGCTGAATCTAATCAGCCCTAACTATAAGCTTTATCAAAAAGGAAGGTCTTAAGCGCACTCTTAAAAACGGATAGGGTGTCTGCCGCCCGAACACAAACTGGAAGCTGATTCCACAAATGTGGAGCTTGATAAGAAAAGGCTCTGGCTCCCATTGTACTTTTAGAGACTCTAGGAACAACCAACAACCCTGCATTCTTGGAACGCAATGCCCTAGTAGGACAGTAGGGTATAATGAGTTCTTTAAGGTAAGATGGCGCCTGCCCATTAAGGGCTTTGTAGGCGAGAAGAAGAATTTGAAATTCTATCCTGTGTTCTATAGGGAGCCAGTGTAAGGCAGCCAGAACAGGAGTAATGTGGTCCCTTCTCCTAACTCTGGTTAGTACACGAGCCGCAGCATTTTGAATCAGCTGAAGCGACTTGATTGACTTCTTGGTACTCCCTGATAGTAAAGAGTTACAATAATCCAGCCTAGAAGTAACAAATGCATGGACTAGTTTCTCTGCATCGTTTTGAGGCAAGATATGCCTGATTTTTGCAATGTTACGTAGATGGAAGTAGGCGGTCCTTGAAATTGATTTTATGTGGGCGTTAAAGGATAAATCCTGATCAAATATAACACCAAGATTCCTTACAGTCTCACTGGAGGCCAAATTAATGCCATCCATAGTTAGTATATCTTTAGATAATTTGTTTCGTAGATTCTTCGGGCCAAGTACAATAACTTCAGTTTTGGTCGTGTTTAACATCAAAAAGTTTAAGGTCATCCCGTTTTTAAGTCCTTAAGGCAGTCTTGAATTTTATTTAGATGATTAATTTCATCAGGCTTAATTGATAAATATAGTTGAGTATCATCCGCATAACAATGAAAGTTTACAGAATGATTCCTTATAATATTGCCTAACGGAAGCATATATAATGTGAACAAAATAGGTCCGAGCACTGAGCCCTGTGGCACTCCATGGCTAACTTTGGTTTGCGTGGAAGATTCATCGTTGACACGTACAAACTGAGAGCGTTCAGATAGATAGGACCTAAACCAGCCTAAAGCAGTTCCCTGTATGCCAACCAAGTGCTCTAGTCTTTGCAATAGGATATCATGGTCGATAGTATCAAATGCAGCACTGAGATCGAGCAAAACAAGAATAGAGACAAGTCCCTTGTCTGAGGCTATTAGAATATCATTTGTGACTTTAACCAGAGCTGTCTCTGTGCTATGATGTGTTCTAAAGCCAGACTGAAAATCTTCAAATAAATCATTGTTTTTTAAGTAATCACACAACTGTTTTGCGACCGCTTTCTCAAGAATTTTTGAGAGGAACGGAAGATTAGAAATAGGTCTATAGTTGGCTAAAACCTCTGGATCGAGGTTGTGCTTTTTAAGAAGCGGTTTTATCACTGCTACTTTGAATGATTGTGGAACATAGCCTGATAATAAAGACATATTCATAATATTTAATAAAGAAGTGCTAATTAATGGAAAAACTTCCTTCAACAGCTTAGTTGGAATTGGGTCTAACATGCACGTTGATGGTTTAGAAGAGAGAATCATTGAATGTAATTGTTCAAGGTTAATGGCTGAAAAGCATTCTAGTTTACTATCTCGTGTAATATTAGAACTTACGATTCCGGGAGCTGTTGATAACATTATACTGGTCGAAGGCAAGAGGTCATTAATTTTGTTTCTAAGAGTAACAATTTTATCGTTAAAAAAGCACATAAAATCATTACTACTGAGTGCTATGGGAATAGAAGGCTCAATGGAGCTGTGGCTCTCTGTCAGCCTGGCTACAGTGCTGAAAAGAAATCTTGCATTATTCTTATTCTCATCTATTAATGAAGAGTAGTATGCTGCTCTCGCTTTACGCAGTGCTTTCTTATATTCATTGAGAGTAATATGCCAAATTAAACGAGATTCTTCAAGTTTGGTGGAACGCCATATCCTTTCAAGTTGTCTAGACTTTTGCTTTATTTTGCGGGTTTCGGCATTATGCCATGGAGCTAATCTATGTTGCTTTATTTTCTTCTTTTTCAAAGGAGCAACAGAGTCTAATTTTATTCGCAGCGCATCTATAGCACTATCAACAACATGATCAATTTGGGGTGGTGTACATTTTGTATAAGTTTCCTCCCTTACATGCAGACATGCTATCGAGTTAAGTATTGGTGGAATCTCTTCCTTAAATGTGGCTATAGCACTAACGGATAGGTTTCTGCTGCAAGAGCTTTTGACTAATGCTTTGTAGTCTAGTAACAGTACTTCAAAAGTTACTAAGAAATGGTCGGATAAAGCAGGATTATGCGGTTCGACTAATAGTTGCTCAATTTCAATACCATAAGTCAGAACAAGGTCGAGAGTGTGATTATAACAGTGGGTTGGTTTATTTACACTCTGACAGAAACCAACAGAATCTAATATAGAGTTAAATGCAACAGTAAGGCTATTTTTATCATCGTCAACATGAATATTAAAGTCACCTACGATAATTACTTTGTCTGTTTTAAGAACCAAAGTTGATAAAAACTCAGAGAATTCTGATAAGAATTCTGAATAAGGACCTGGTGCACGATACACTGTAACAAATAAGATTGGCTGCAAAGTTTTCCAGGTTGGATGCGTAAGACTAAAAACGAGGCTTTCAAAAGAGGTATAATTACATTTTGGTTTAGTATTGATAAGTAAACTTGAGTCAAAGATTGCTGCAACTCCACCTCCTTGGCCCGTGCCTCGAGCAATATGAGTGTTGATATGGCTGGGTGGAGTGGCCTCATTTATGCTGACATATTCTTCATGTCTCAACCAAGTTTCAGTGAGACAGCATATATCAATATTATAATCTGATATTAAATCATTTACCAATATTGCTTTAGATGCTAGAGATCTTATGTTTAAGAGACCACATGTAATCTTCCTGTTTTGTTGACAGAACATTGATTTGTTCAATGCACTTACTCAGTGTTTGAATTGGAGCATAGTCTCCTGGTGAAATTGTTACGTAAATTTGTGTGTCATCTGCATAGCTATGGTAACTTATTTGGTTGTTCTTCATTATGGTAGGTGACAGGTGGTATGACATCATCTGGCAAGTCCTTTGCGATGTCTAGGATCGGTGCATGCTGTCTGATTTCTGCTGCTCTCAGCAGGGTTTTCCAGGAACCAATGTCTTTTGGTGATACCAGGTTGGAGTCTTCATCTTGAGATGTGCAATGGATGAGGCACTCCAGGCGTGGCCGCTTTGGTGCCGTGGCGCTGGGTCCTGCCTCTGGGACTGAAATATTAACTTAATCTTAACTATACATCTTAACTAAAAATGTATGTCGACATACCGGTACATCAGACGCAGTGTCCGATAACATGTACAATGGCAATAACATGCGGCTCCAATAACATTATCTGAAAAGCAACAAAATGAGCTTCTTCCCCAACAATCTGAAAATATATTCCAAATAGAACGTACAAAGCTTATATAATATTCATTCAGGCAAGTTTCATTACCATTTTCCACATAGCAGGGACAAACACAGAACATACCGCCAAACGTTGTAAGTGACAAAATGCGTTATTTGATCAATAATGGGGTAGCATGTAACTCCGCTAAGCTACTCAGTTGGAAAGTCTATCATGGCTTAATGTACTTATATGGACCCGATGAACAAAATGGTACCACAACTGTTTTGCCACCTCGTGTGGTACCGATATTGGTCTGGCCCATGGACAACCCCTGCCATACCCTGGCACCGCCACTGCACACAATATGAGCCGGTTGCCTCATTTCATATTTGTATGATCAAGTCAAGAAAGAAATCGAATCCAAAAGGAAGAAACATCCATACTGATATTGCCTTTCCATTAAGTATGATCTGACCATATAGAAGACAAACAGAGATGTGGTGTTTTGGATTCAACCCTAATGCTGACAGATCTTTGGAGCCATACTCCTGTTTAATCAGTTTTAAGACTGAATGCCTGCAGACATCGTTTTAGTACATCCAGAATATCCAAGTGTAGGGGAAGCCTAGGCTGATGCACAGGTCATTCAGCCATTAATGGCTTGTAAGATCAGAATTGCGCCCTGTTTGTCTTCAGAGCTTCAGAAGTGTGTCATGAAATGATATGATATCAATAATCCAATATAATGCTTTGTTGCAGGTAAATTTACTTGTATTGAAGTGCGGTTCCACCTGGAGCGTCAGATGGGCTACTACCTGATCCAGATGTACATCCCCTCTCTGCTCATTGTCATACTGTCCTGGGTGTCCTTCTGGATCAACATGGATGCTGCCCCAGCCAGAGTGGCTCTGGGCATCACCACAGTGCTGACCATGACCACACAGAGCTCCGGCTCCAGGACCTCACTGCCTAAGGTCTGTGATTCTGGATTGTAGCACATGTCTGTTCATCAGTCTGTCCTCCCTCTGTCCCCACACATGCAGGCTAGGTGAGGTCGAGACTCTAAATTGCCTATAGGTTTAAATGTGAGTCGGAATGGTTGTCTGTATGTATTTGTCAGTGTCGTGGCTTCCTTCCTTGTTTATCTATTAAGCCACTAGACGCCTAAAGGCCCCTACACACCAAGTTGACATCAAAGAACACGACTGTTGTCGCCTCATGTCTCCTGCGTCTTGGCCATGTTTCGCACTGGAACACACCACAAAGACTTCAGCCGACGGCCAAGTAGCACGTACAAACTGCGCATGCGTGAGTGGCAATAACTCTCCTTACCAGCAGGCGGCGGTAGTGTGTATTTGTCATTCAAAAGAGGCAACCGGAAGACAGACTGTGTGATACATACAAAATGAAAGAAACTATTTAAGCATTGTGGCTGTCAACCTTAAAGTACTGCTGCTACCACATTCCAAGCATCAGTAATTATAATCCAAGATTATATTAATATACAACATCATAACACTGACAGGCAAAAGATGTATCATCATGTCCATCTGTATCTTCTGACTTGTATTGTAGTATAGCTAATTGTATCCTCATTCTAATGTGTTATCTAATGGCTGTAGAATGAAGGTACGAAATAAAGTTTTGTATTTTGCAGTAGCGGTAAAAAGTGGTTTATTATCAAATGTAGAACAATCAATGTGTCAATGTAAACAATATCAATGTAAACAATCTACTAAAATACAATAAGATAAAAATAGTAAGTAATAGGCCTACAATAAAAAAAAATAGCGATATCGTCCAGGGTCCTGTCCGTTAAATACTTGAAGAAGCTATTGTCCACCTCATGCAGGAAATGTGGCTGCAAATTACGTGGCAACTGAGTTGGTCTTCGGTTTCTTCATTCCAGATCGCCATTATGTAAAATAAATTATTGCGTCCAGGTGAGATGACAATGAAAAATAATAGCCGTCTGTGTGTGCCTTATTTACTTCCGTTTCGCTTCTCATGCACTGATTCGCTAAGCTGAACAGCCAATCAGAGTGATTTCCTTTGCCGACAGCCTTCTGCCGACAGCTCCCCGATTCGACATGTTGAATCGAGAGTGGAAGGTGTCGGCACGGCCGAAAATACGCGACGGTGTGGGACACCCCAATGTGAGTAGGGCGACAGGACGTTCATCGACGGCCAGACATCTATCGACGGCCGAAATCGGCTTGGTGTGTAGGGGCCTTAAAACAGACCGTTTTCTTCCTTTATATTTGTGTTACTTACAGTTTGAAGAGTTGCTTGGCCTCCGATGGTTTGGATGGTATTAAGCGATGGGTTTGCGCAAAAATAAAATAATGTATTCAAAACCTGCCTGTCAAAATGTCCGTTAATAATGCTCATACAATAATGCTTAGATAACGTAGGCTCAGTGGCGTTTTTATATGTACAAAACTGGTGGGGCACAAGAAACAACTTATCATTTAGCGCTGGTGATGTACAGTAGTCTAAGCTCTCTCGTCTCCTCTTCATAACTACACTTTTCAAGGCACACACACACACACACACTTACAGCCAATCAGCGCTGACTCATGACATGACGTTTTAGTGGAGCTGCAAGCGCTTTGCCCCACTTGTTTTGCCTGACACACATTGAATGAAAAACTACTCTGAGCATGCGCAGTATAGTTTTCACAGCCAGTGGCACCCCAAGACACTGGGGCCCCAGGCAGAAGGGACACAGTTTGAGCGCATACAGATGCATGTGAACTAGGGATGTTAAGATTCACCGATTCGGTGCAGCGACATAAACGTTAAAAATGCGAGTGCACCGGTTGAAAGAGTGCACATTGAATACAGTTTGGTTGAACTCGCGATGCATCGATTGTAGCGTCTTTGCATCGGTAAAAAAAAACGATTCATTCATATAAAAACCTCTCATCCTGTCAGCACTCAGCAGAGACGATCTTTGATCTTTGCTTCGCATTACGGAGGCCGAGAGTCTCAGTTATCAACACACATGGAAGTCGAGGAGAACGAGAAACACTACGGAGGCCGAGAGTCTCAGTTATCAACATACATGGAAGTCGAGGAGAACGAGAAACACTACGGAGGCCGAGAGTCTCAGTTATCAACACACATGGAAGTCGAGGAGAACGAGAAACACTACGGAGGCCGAGAGTCTCAGTTATCAACACACATGGAAGTCGAGGAGAACGAGAAACACTACGGAGGCCGAGAGTCAGTTATCAACACACATGGAAGTCGAGGAGAACGAGAAACACTACGGAGGCCGAGAGTCTCAGTTATCAACACACATGGAAGTCGAGGAGAACGAGAAACACTACGGAGGCCGAGAGTCTCAGTTATCAACACACATGAAAGTCGAGGAGAAAGAGAAACACAGCGCACCGAAAAATACCTACAAATCAAACGTCTGGCAACACTTCAGATTTTTCAAGAAAGACGGACAACTTGACAAATCGTAAGCCAATTGTAAACGATGCCGAGCCACTTTAAAATACACAAGTAGTACGAGGAACTTAGCGACGCACATAAAGAGGCGACATGGGGTCTGCGGCTGAAAAAAGAACCCTGGCAGTTAGATGTTAAATCACTCAGTGAGGTGGTCTGTCAGAGAGAGTGGAGTGTCAGGACCTCGACACAAAGTGATGTACCCAAATGCACGACCCAGAGACAAAGTCTTGAATATAAAAAAGGGTATATTTATATTCACAGTTCAGGTCATTCCTCTTAACAGAGTAGGTGGTGGAGATAACAAAAAACGCTCTCAAGGAGGAAAAAACTAGCGTAACAAAAACAGGACTTAATAAAAACTTAAGCCAACAAAAATAAACAAAATAACAAAACCTAACATCAGTGAAAAGCGATCCTTTCAGAGCTGAGGCTTGGCACGACCATTCGGGGAAACAAACAAGACGAACTGACACAGGACAGGGGAGAGACAGGACTATTTAAACATCAGGATGGCGCCTGATGATGGAGGAACACACAGGGCCTGAAATGAAAGACAAGAGGTAAATACAAAATAAAACAGGAAATGACAGACAAAATACATAAACAAACTAACACAATACTGCGTTCGTTTTTTGATATAGTCAACAGCCAGGCGAACAGAGATGAGAACTGTACTTAAGTACAGTACTTGAGTAAATGTACTTAGATACTTCCTGTGTCACATGCGGAGACGGGCTGTGGGCGTGTTTGTGTTGTTTACTAACAAGACTATCATGGCGGCGGCGGAGCTCAAGAAGTCTAGTTTCTCCACCTGGAGATATTCTCACTAGTTCACTTTTGTCGAGCACAAAGAAAAGAACGTTACTGTTAAATGTAAGTTGTGTCCTGGCGGGTCAAAGAGCTGCCCAAACCAGTCATTCAAATCTCTTAAAACATCTGCAGAAACAACATGCTGGGACGAAGCTAGTAGCTAAGACCACAGAGACTCAGCCGACGCCACTCCACCTGCACCTGCACCTCAGCAACTGCGGCTGGATTTTAACCAAGGGACTGCTAGCCAGGTAAATGTCCATAAAGCCATTGCACGGTATGTTGTAGAACACATGCAGGCAGGCCCGCCTTAACCTGCCATCAGGCCCTGGGGCCCCCTATTTAAATAACAAATGAAAGTCATGTATAGCCTCGGCAGGCTCTGTGATCGCACTTCTCCACTCTGCTCTGCGCGCGCCTGGTCCTCTCCTCCAGATGAGTGACGTATCGGGCCTCCCTCATGTATCTGTCCGGTTGCCGTTGGCTCCCCTCCACGTAGCAAGTCCTCGTCGTCCTCTCATCTCCTCCAAAAGATAATGTCCCTCCTGTCTGTTCTTCCTCTCCTGCTACTCCATCGCTATCAGAACCAGACGGCCTACTTGGCTCAGAGGCCCCGCGGCCGGCACCGCTGCCGCTCGGTACAGAACTCATCTGTCCTGGCCTACAGGTTTAAAATAACCTGTAAGCTTCGGCATGTTTTGTAATAGCTGCATGTCTCGAAACTCCTTTTCCCTCAACAATTTCCTTTCCCGAGCGCCACTCTCAAACTTTTTCTCCTAAACAACCTTCATCTGTCACTCAATCACTCACAATTTGAATAAGTCACATGTGAAACATATTCTCATTCTGATTGGCTGTTAAGTGGTGCCCACGGACTGTTACGGAGTCATCTCTGGAATCCATCGATTGATTGGCAGAGCAAATGATCAAAATACTACGGAGGGAAGATATTTTCGTTTGGATTACTTTTCTCGGGGAAGCTTGCGAGTGTGTGTGTTTGTGTATTTTTGCGTTTGTGTGTATTGTGTTTGTTTCCCGGGGAAAACACTCACGAGAAACACAGGCTGTTGTTATGCCTGCTGTGACGTCAAGTTACTCCGTTCTTCGCTTGTAATTATGCCGAAGCTTCAAAGTTGTATTTATGATCTGAATTTGCCGAAACAATTTTAATATTCTGAAAGCCAAGACTTTGTTTATTTGAAACCAGATGAAAACAAACTGTAACGGACCCTGCCGTGTTATCTGTGATTACGATACGCCTACCTTCATAATGTCAGCCGGAGGGAGGGGGAGTGAGTGGCGAGTGAGAGCTGTCATCTTCCCTTTACAAGCTTCAAAAATGTATTTATCGTGTGATTTTGGAAATAAATGTTTCATATTCTGAAAGCCAAGACTTTGTTTGTTTAAATATTTTGTAAAAACATCCGAAATAAAAAAAAATGTAATTACATTTTTTTTTAAACTTTTTTATTGACTCATGATAGGCCCCTGATCTCCGTAGGCCCCTGGGCTTCAGCCCAGGTCATCCCGTGCATTAAGGAAGCCCTGCATGCAGGCTATTGCTACAGTGGAGTCACCCGCTTTCAGGGAGCTAGTTAGCATGATAGCATGTCCGGGCGGCACAGGGCATGAAACGGAAAACTTTTTCCAACTACCTGGAGAAAGAATATACAAAAATGTAAAGCCAGCTAATATCGATGCTATCCAGATTGCATATGCATATCCAATGCAATAACAGTACTGAAATGAAGGCTAAGGGCATTAATATAATGGGAGCCCTTTTTAAGTAACTAAAACGTTACTTTTCACAGTAACGCATTACTTTTTGGTGTAAGTAATCAGTAAGGTAACTGAGTTACTTTTGAAATGAAGTAACTAGTAATGGTAACTAGTTGCTGGTTTTCAGAAACTAGCACAACACTGCTGGTGAGTGAATGAGTGTTAAGCACATCAGGCTGGCAGCTGTATGGGTATTGCTTTATGGTAGTTGTTATTTGCACATTGTTAATCCTGGGCGATGCATCCTTAAATAGTTTAACTGTGAGGTGTTATAAAATGGTACTGTACTCTGGAGACAGAGAACACTACTACAAAGGACTGAAAAGTGGTTTTCTTTGTAAGGTAAAAAAGAAACAGCATAATGGGTAGAGAGAGAACCAAATATGTGAAGCACTTTTTTATAAGGAATAAAACAAAAATCCTCTGTTGTACCATATTGAATTGTATCATTATTTTGCATTGTATTGAATCGCATCGTATCGCCCCGAACGTAGGTGTGTACATTATACTGTAGCTGCGTTTGTAACATAGACTGTTATTGAAACATGACCGGTAAGTTTCGAATTTGTCCGGTAAAATAAATGATTTCCGGACACTTCACCGGCAAGAAAAGATCCTAGCGGAAACCCTGCTTGGAATATGAACAGTGTTTGTTTTCACACATTATATGACAGCATGGGCGTCGCAGCCATTATATGAGAGTGGGACAAGTCCCCCCCACCTTTTCAAATTAGTTTAGACCCGCCCACTTTTACCATGCGGAAAGTCCGTGAATCGGTCTCTCCACTCGCCGCTCTTTGTAGAGCGCTGTGTCAGTGCTTCACTATCAAATCCATTCCTCTTACTCATTGAGAGAATTCCCAAATCAATGAAACTCCGTACCATGTTTTCACTGCTGCTTTGTACCCAGGCAGATTCTCAGAGCCGTGCACATGAGCCGTGCACACGAGCCGTACACATGCTGCGTTTTTTGCGTAGCTGTGTCTTTAGTTGTAAGCCCAGTGGCGATCTGTTCATCTGTCATATCATACAATAAAGCCATCGAAAAGAATAGGATACAGCATAAAAGTTATTCTGGGTCTTTGTGTGTCATAGCTTGGCTGTGTGTGTGGGAGAGAGAATATCACATTTTTCACCAGTTTTTACAATTATTTACTGTGTGTGTGTGTGTGTGTGTGTGTGTGTGTGTGTGTGTGTGTGTGTCTTGTTCATATATTGTCACAGAATAATTGATGTCATATGGATTACCATTGTTAATAAACAACACGAGTTTTTCCTCGTCAGTTGCAAAGGTCTAAAGACAGAGGGTGTGGTATGATGTACATATTGGTAAATCCCCCAGAGGCACTGATAAGTCGTCCTAAATCCTTGATTTATCTCGACCCATTCGTAAACAGATACTGTCTGTGTGGTGAAGGTCCATGGACATACAGAAAAAACAACACACATTTTAACCCTTCGATGCCTGACTGACTGGACCCTACACTCTTCCATAAGTGGGTCAATCAGGACCTGTGTTAGAATAATGTGTTTTATACAATTCTTTTCATTTTGGTTAAGAAAAATCACTTGCATAATATTTAGTACTAGATTTTGGTTCACACTAAAAATATTTTCTGTTTAATTTTTCACTATTTATAATTTTAGACTTTTTTTTTACATTTTGAAAAAAACGCTTTGAACAAAAGATCTCTGCTATTCTGAGACCCTCACAGTATTCCAGTCCCTTTTCAAAACTCATCTCTTCTCCTCTTGTATACTCATAGCCCACCCCCCATCAATCCATGTTGATCAAGTTTGATAGTCCTCTACCCTCAGGGTTCGAGTTATAAACTGAGCTCTATGGGGTCTTTAAAACTAAAGTGTGTGCACACGCACGCACACACTCACTCACACACACACACACACAGCAGCAGCAGCCCTCTACTTACTACAAACCTAAATATGAAAAGGTTCAACTACACACAGGTCACTACACACATCATGTCTGCTCGCGCAGAATGCTCACAGGCATAGATTGTGCAATAATGTATTGTGCACCTTGGAGGTGCTGTGCAGGCATATTGTCATTCAAGAGAATGCGTGGTTCTTTTGGAAAACACGTTTTTCTTTTAGCCTATTTACCTCGTTAACGTAAATAATACTCATTACATTGACACATGCATTATTTGTGATTAAAGTAATGGTTGTTGGTAATGTATTAGCGACAGTGGCGGCGCCAGGGTATGGCTGGGGTAGGCTACAGCCATACCAAGAAATGGCTTAGCTCCACCATGAAAAATGAATTATTTAATTAATAAATTAAATAATGAGCAAAATGCTAAATGTTGAGAACACGGCTTGCGAAAATATACGGGTCGTGTCCACAACACACAAACTGATCCTGCTGTAACAACAAGTGCACGTTACTGATGCAAAATATGGATTAGACCATTCGGGCTTATGCTAGAAGAGGGGTGCAAGGAATAGTCTAAGTAGTGGGGGAGTTTTATTCACTAAAGGTGTGGAAATTCTCTGGCGTTATAAAGTCAGCGCGGCCGCGGTCAGATCAAAATGCCTCCGAATGCAATTTAAATAGAGTCAGACCTACAGCCAATCAGAGCAACGAAACGTTGGGTCTGCGTCATCCATTACTGATTGAGATCATTCGAAACCGCCATTCAGTATGCTCGAAACATGATACTGGCTGGAGTTGGTGCACAGATGGAGCCACATGTGCGATGCGTCGCGCACACACTCAACCTGGCCTCCCAAAAAGCCCTGAAGGTGGACAGGGTGTCAGCTTCTGGTGAAAATGAGGAAGGTGGTGACTTACTTCCACAAAAGCCCAAAAGCAACTGAAGCTCTCCGTGAAATGCAGATCCAGTTACACCTGCCTCACCACAAGCTAGTGCATGGTGTCTCCACAAGGTGGAGCAGTTCCCTGGACATGTTGGAGCGTTTTTGGGAACAGCAGCCTGCTGTGTTGAACACCCTGCTGTCAAAGAAGATAAGGAGGGGAGAAGCCATGGCCAGCCTGACAGAGGATGGCATGACATTAATCCCAGAGGTCATCAAATTGATGTCCCCCCTGAAAGTAGCAACTACACTCCTCAGTGAGGAAAAGACCCCACCATCTCAATGATCTCCCCAATCCAGACCACACTGCAGAGGCAGTTCCAGCCAGATGAGAGCGGTCATATGGTCATTTCCCAGATGAAGGAACGATTCAGACTGGACTTTGATGGTCGCTACACATATCTCCAAGACCTCCTCCACTACGCCTCGGCACTGGATCCCCGCTTCAAAGACCTGGCTTTCCTGGATGACAATGAAACTAAGGACATGATATTCATGAAGATAACAGCAGAGGTGGTGAAGATTGATGGACAGGTAAGAATATACTACTCAATATATTGTAGCTAGTGTCTGTCTCACTTTCACTGTTATTTACCTGTGGTTTACTTAACTGACGCTTATTTGTTTAGTTTAAGGAAATCTAATAGCTCATCTGTGCTGATTATTGTCAGGCAGGGGATGGTGATACACTTATTGAGGACCAGGCAGCTGAAACAGAAGGTGACCGGAGCCCCCACAGAGAGGAAGAAGAGACAGGTTTGTTTTGATAGGAACTGTGCCAAAAGTTTTAAAAGTGTATTGATTTGAAAATGGGTGTATACTATGTATTGTATAGTATTGTTTGTCATCATTTTTGTAATCTAAATCTAAAAATCCTCTCTTCTCTTCTTTTCCACTCCCTAGATGATGTCCCTCCCATGAAGAAGACAGCCTTGGACCAGATGTTTGGTGATTTCCTCCCTGCAAGATCACCAGTAAAGAAGACCACAAAGGAGAGAGCTAAGGAGGACATCTTAAAGTACAGGAAGAGGGATGCTTTAGGTTTGAGTGGTGATGTGTTGCAGTGGTGGAAAAAACAAGTGGATCTTCCACTGCTCTCAACATTGGCAAAGAGCTACCTGTCCATCCCTGCAACAAGTGTACCCTCTGAACGAGTGTTTAGCACAGCCGGTGACATAGTGACAGCAAAGCGCAGCTTGCTTCATCCTGATCATGTTGATCAACTTATATTCCTTAAGAAAAACCTGCAAGCCAGACATATGAGTTAAGCTCAGTGAGGTGTGATGTCTTACAGCAGCCTGTGACTGACAATAATAGTTGAAATGTTATTAAGACCTATTTTTGAAAGGTTATTTGTATTCTTTATGTTCATAATAGAAACCGCTGCTTTCTGCTCACTGGTGAGTGAGCCTACTGAATGAGAGTTATGTGCATCAGTCTGGCAGTTGTATGGCCATTGCTATATGGTAATTGTTCTTTGCACATTGTTAATGCTGGTCAATAAGGAATAAAACAAAATCCTCTGTCGTACCATATTGAATTGTATCATTATTTTGCATCGTGTTGAATCGCATCGTATCGCATAATGTTGAATCAAATCGTATCGAACTGTATCGCAACAGGGGTGAATCGTATCGTATCGCATCGCCTGGTGTTTCAAATGTATCGTTAATGTATCGTATCGTAAAAAATAATGTATTGAAGTCAATGGAGAGAGAAAACGTATCTTTCGATCCCGTTTGAATTGTGCCATGAATTACACATACGATGTTTGTCAATCTTAAAACAGAATTTCCATGTAAAAAAAGTCACAGTTTTTCGTAAAACTGTTGAAATATAAGACTATGAAAAATACGCAACTAGAAAGACTACAAATCCCAGAGTCGCGTAAGTGATGTCACCATTGTTTTCCTCCACTAAGAGATAGCTAAGATCAGCGCCATATAGATATAATCTATCTATATGACGCTGGCTAAGATCAGATAACTTTAACAAGATGCCTGTGTGCTTAGTACCAGGTTGTTATCATACCAGCAATGGGTCTTGCTCGTTCTTTCGCTTCCCGTCTGATGAAAGGACCCGGAGTGGCTGGATCAAGTTAGCTACCTAGCTAGTAGCTAACACGTTAGTTAGCCTACAGTCTTAGCCTTGTCATTTTTATTAGCCTTAACATGAAGTAACATGAAGTAACCCACCATGTTAAACAGTAAGAGTAGTAGTCATATTTCGTGAACCATTTGAAGAGTACTGTCACCGGTGTGATCATTCTATAATACACCATTTAAGCCCGGGGGAGAAATGCTAACGCTACATTAGCATCCGCGATCTTTTCTACTTCATGCTATCTGCACAAATGGTTGACATTAACATTAAAAAGACCAGGCAGTTCAGAGAGAATCAAAGGCAGGCAGGCAGGCAGCTTTGCATGACATTCTTCTGGACGTGTTTCATTGTGGTGATAGTGAGGGTAGTCAATCCCTTGTTTAGCAAGACAGTAGTGACGGCCATCTTGGTAACGTGTGTTGTTGTGAGAGTCTGCGAGACCAGAGATGTAGTTCATTGAGCGTTTCACACAAACAAATGTGTTACTTTTTTTTTGACTTGCAAAATTATCTTTTAAATTGACAAACATCATATGTGTAATTTGTTGCACAATTCAAACGGGATCGAAAGATAATCTTTCTCTCTTCATTGACTTCAATACATAATTTTTCAGAAATAAGGTCCACCGGAAGAGGAGGGGCTGAATTATTAAAGACCGTGGTACTGTTAAACTCCGACGTTAGCGGTCTTATTATCGGTAGCTACTGGAGACATGTAAAAAATATATATCATGTGTATTATTGCTTCACAAACATTATATTGCAGTTTTAGTGTCGCCAACTCCGTTTCTAACATGCAAAAAGACTGCAAAATGCGTCTATGATTATCTTTAGTATTTCGATCTCTCTCCCGTCTGTGTGCGAGGGGGCGGGGCAGTTTACACACACGCAGCTGCTACATCCAGCAACACACACACACGGAGGAGATGGCGGAGAGAACGCGCTCCGAGGTGTGGTTCAACTTCACCCATCTCGATGCGGACAATGCTCGTTACCAAAAGTGCAATAAGAGTTCAGCATGTAAGGGCGGTAACATGAGCAATGTGTCTAAACATTTAGCAAAAGTGCTCCACATCCAGACGGAGGAATGCACCGGACTGTCTTTCTAGCAGCTCTGTAGCTCCATCCACGAGTAACTTTACCACGTCAGGTGTTCTGTGTGCTAGCAGCAACACACGGAGTTAACTATATTATACAAACATGGGTTAATGAGGTAACTGAGTTATTTAGTTTGTTAAAATGTCAGCTATTCTGTTTACAGTTCTGTCATCAGATTATTGAATACGATTTGTTAAAACATTGTTGTTTCTTTTGATGTGAAATATTATGTATTTAATTCAAATAAAAAGCAATGTTAGTTTTGATCACAATTTGTTTGGTTAGTTTACCTTGTTTTTTACTCCAAAAGAACCGATAAGAGTACCGTTAAAAGACCGGACCGATAAGCGGTATCGATAAAAGTAGTAGTACCGTTAAAACCTTAACGATACCTATCCCTACTTATATGTCAAGAACACTCTACGATAGACCTGTACTGTATTAATCCATCAACAATTTCAAAGTTTATAAAAGCCATGAATGCTAGACAAGACGAGGTCTTTCATAGACTGCACCATGCAGAAGAAAAATGGTTTGAAGACAGAACACCAAAGTGGCACCGGAAATGTCGAAACTCATGAGAAGCATTTAACTGAGATATCCTTAAAATCTGCTAATGACATGGTTCCTGACTCACTCTTCAACGTCACAGCCATGCTGCTTAATGACAAGATGCTGGAACTCAATGATGATGGAAGAGTCATTGTTGATCAGCCAACAGCAGAGAAAGCCATCATTATGTCACAGCACGTCCTCCGGCATGTTTCTAGTGTATCAAAACCTTTGGGCATAGCCCCTACCTACCACTTATTCAACCAGACACGTATTAAATTACTCATTATGATGAATAACCGATTGGGGCTTGGGATCAGTTATGAACGTATGCAGCGTCAGCTGACAGCACAAAGTGAGAAGGTCATGCAGCAGGTTGAAACTGATGGTGTTTACGTCCCAGAGACCATGATGAAAAACAGCGAGATCCCCCATGTGTTTGCCCTGGACAATCTGGACTGGAAGACGAAGACACTGGAGGGTGGGAGCTTGAATGCCACCACTGCAATCATAATTGAAAAACAAAAGATCGTGCGGGTCCAGGAGGGTGCCAGACTCCCCACTTCTACCTCGGACAGAAAGAAGACTCTCTCTGATGTTACTGACCTACCTGCTCCCATGTGTCACGTCTCCGCTAAAGACAGGCAGAGGTCCAGGTCACTTGAGCATAATGAGAAGCTATAGAGTCTGGATACTTCCTCAGATGGCACAGCTGAAGACCTGTTACTTATGTGGCGCCTAGCAAGAATGGTTACAACTTCAGAGTTGTTGGATGCTCCTCCAGCTGCAGAAGCAGGACTGCCTGGCTTTTCTGCCTTCTGTGCAGACCTCCACCCACACAGACCGGCCAGTATCATTGGCTATCTTCCTCTCATCCCAGCATCTCCAACTGATCCTGCTGTCCTGAAAGTATAAAGTAAATGGCTGGTCAGCATGCACTGGGAGACAAGTATACCATTATCACAGGAGATCAGGCTACATATGAACTCGCAGTTGCCATCCGAGACAAGCAAAGAGATGAGTTCTGCTGTAGTCCTGCTGCTGGGGGGATTTCACCAAGCTCATAACTACATGAAGGCTGTTTGCAAGATCATCAGGGATGCAGGTGCAGAGGATATTCTTGTCGCAGCTGGTCTGTGTCAGGAAGGGACTGCCAAGAAGATGTTTGGTGAGAAGGCTGAGCACTACCAAACCATGCATGCTCTCAGGATCCTCAGTGGGGCCACGTGGCGCTTGTACTGGCAAGCATTTGAAGCATGTGCAGCAGACAGAGAAACACAACACTGGAAGTCACAAGTAGAACATGTTGTGAAGATGTTGTTTGAGAAAGACACCACTGCTACTGAGAAGTTAGAGATCATCCAGATGTCACGTCCACAGATATCAATCCTACAAGAACAGATGTTACTTTTCCAGGAATCTCTGCAGTTTTCTGGTCAATCTTTCTGGAGATGTCAGACATTCTCCAGGTTCATCTACTACCAGCGGGAAGGTTACTGGGCAGGAGATCTCTGTGAATCAGCACGGATGCTACCTTACCTCACTGCAGCAGGACACTAGAAATATGGGCAGCAGTCTTTGCGTCTGTATTTGTCTGAGATGAAGAAACTGCCAGAGACAGCCCCTGAGGCACATGAAGCACTGATGGCAGGTGCATCTGTTGGAAGGAGAGCAGATGGCAACCACAATGTCTCTCCTGACATGCTTCTGGAGCAGACATATAATGCAGATGCCAAGGAGGCAAGTGGTCTGGATGACATTACAGCTTCCCTGATCTGCCCAAAGACTGCCTCCAGACAGCAGTAGTCGTAGATGCCATGTCCGCCATACGACACTGGACTTTCCACACAGGTGAAGGATTTTGAGTGATCGCTGAGCGATACAGGCACCTGCTGCTGAATGATGTGCCTCCTGGCACTGACATCATACACTTCTGTTGTGACAGATACACAATCAGTCAGCTGAGCAGGAACAGAGATATGCCAGATCCAAACCAGCGAACGTGTATGAAGTCAGTGAGCAGTACACAGCTCGGGATCCAACGAAGTTTGTTGCAGTGTCTGCTAACAAAGCAAACCTGCTGAGGTTCCTTTGTGATAAGTGGTGTGCGGATGAACAACTGGAACCTGGTCTTGGCCCCACTCATCTCTACCTGGGTGGTGGACTCAAGGAAGAGACGAAGAGTGGTGCTCACAGCAGGGTCTGTTATGGATGTTCCTGCTCTTGAATCAACACAGCAGGAGGCTGCACTAGGATCTTCCTCCACACTCTCTACAGTCCAGAATGAGGGACTTGACAGAGTTGTCATACATGCCAAAGACACCGACATCATTACCACATGTCTGTACTATGGTGCTACGCACCTCAGCGATCGAACAGAGCTGTGGGTGAGAACAGAATGCATACCTGCCTAAACATACAATGGTTGTGGCGCTGGGACCTTCACAGTGTTGTGCCAAGCCCTTCATCCACAGTCTGAGCGGTAGAGATACCTAGTTATCCACATTTCACTGGCAAGAAGGCATGGTTCAAGAGCAGCATGAGTCTGGACATACCTGCACTTGAAGAGTTTGGTGAGAACCCCGCCGATGCCATAACAGATGACCTCCTCCATCAGGCACGAGACCTCACCATCACTGTGTATACATCCAAAGCTGATCACTTTGAAGGTTCTGAGTGAAGTATTGGTTCTTGCCGGGCAGCCGAGCGGTACTGAAAGCCGGATCCGCTGCGGTGGAAACAGGAAGAACCAGAGCTAAATCAGGCTCTCGTCCAGAACCACGCTGAGCGGGAAGCCAGATGCAATATTAGATTATAACAAATAGACTGAAATTGAAATGGAATCGTGGTTAGAACGCAGCAGCACTACAGCAGGGAACGTGGACAACGGAGACAAAAAGAAAGCCAAAATTGAGCCAACAAAATGCCGTCAATATCAGGAGGCGTATGCTTTGATGGGATTCACGTCAACAAACGGCAACCCGCCCCAGGCATTGGGTTTTTTCTGCGGGGAGAAACTGGCCAACGAAACCAACGCACCTCCAGAGACATCTCAGCACCAAACGCCTGTGTCATGTTGGTTAGCCACCGGAGTTTTCCAAGAGAAAATAGATCCTCTTAAGAGATGATGCGAAAAGCCTCCACAACATTAGCCAAAGCACCAGAGGCATCGCGGTGGCACTGCTCATCATTGAGCCAACAAGCTGTCCACGATCGCTGAGGACCTAAAACTCCTATATCGTATCATTGCCGTGTTATTACATCATTTGTTTAGAATTACAAAAAAAGTTCAGTTACAACGTTGTTGTTTTTTTAACCCTTTCATGCATTGTAGTCACTACATTAGAGACTGCTAATTAAATGCTGTTTGCTTGTTCTTTATAGTTTTTGCATAATATATAATTGTGTTCATTGGTTTGTTAAACATATATTACTTAAAATCTGTTTTTAAAAATGCATAAAGATGAAAATATCCTTAGTTTGTTGTAATTCATGCATGAAGGAGTTAATACATCACACACTGATGGAACATCACTATATTGTAATTATTTATATCGGCTTTTTCTATCAAACATGTCCGTGCTCGGCCAGGGGCTACTTGGCTGAGGGGGCTCAAAGGGGGTACATTACTGACACAAGTTTGAGCAGCACTGGTTTAGCGTGCGAGGAGTTTTGAAAAAGCGAATTCAGAATTTAAAGAAGTGAGAAGGCAATAGTGAAAAAGTGTATTCTTTGCTGTATTCTCTGTAATAAAAATATAAATATAACATGCCAGCAGTCTGCACATCCTGCGTTGTTTGAAGTGAACAGAATGTGTTTATCTTTGAATAGTGTCAATTAGCTGTGGGCTGTTTAGCATTTCTAGCATCGTTTTTACATTTTGATGAATCTGCGCCATGAAAAGACCGTTCCTGTGTGTGTGTGTGTGTGTGTGTGTGTGTGTGTGTGTGTGTGTGTGTGTGTGTGTGTGTGTGTGTGTGTGTGTGTGTGTGTGTGTGTGTGTGTGTGTGTTGATTTATTCATTTCCTGTCCTTAAACCTGACATTTTTCTCAATGTTTATTGGTGGATGTTTTTGTACGGGAAAGCACGAGTGTGTTGATTACACACATAATTGGTCTGCTAAGGTGAGCGTGACAGGGAGTCTTGCTCTGGTATCTTGCCGTATGCATGACATACATCACAAATGTAGCACTTCCTTACGTAACCCTTATGTGCACAGCCATCTCTCTCACACATGCTGTACACACTCCTCAACATCAAGGCTGAGGGTGTGTGTGTGTGTGTGTGTGTGTGTGTGTGTGTGTGTGTGTGCGTGCGTGTGTGTGTGTGTGTGTGTGTGTGTGTGTGTGTGTGTGTGTGTGTGCTAGGAGGTTTCTCATGTTTGCAGTGCTTAACAGAACGTTGCACTCCAGTTTGTATCACATGTCTGAATAGGAAATCATTTCATAAAGAAATGAAGCAGCATAATTTTGACACCTAAAAGCAACAGTGTGTGTGTGTGTGCGTGCGTGCGTGCGTGCGTGCGTGCGTGCGTGCGTGCTTGTGTGTGTGTGTGTGTGTGTGTGTGTGTGTGTGTGTGTGTGTGTGTGACATATCTAATGTGTGTATATGTGTTGCAGGTCTCCTATGTGAAGGCTATAGACATCTGGATGGCAGTGTGTCTCCTGTTTGTCTTCTCTGCTCTTCTGGAGTACGCTGCTGTCAACTTTGTGTCGAGACAACACAAAGAGCTGCTGCGCTTCAGACGGCCTCACAGGACAAACAGGAGCAAGGTATGGTGGCATCTCTACCTGAAAACAGCTGTTCACACACATGCACTGTTCTGTTGCTCTCACATCTGGCGTGATGCTGCCACCTTGTGGCTGCAGGCAGTGCCAGGTTTCTACTGGTGGATTGATGACAAATAAAAATGTCCCGTGGTCATTGAGTTGAAACAAGCACCGTCCTGATGCACAATGCGTGTCAGGCGTCAGGCCCTCTGGCTGTGCACGTATGAGGTGTCAGGCCCTCTGGCTGTGCACGTATGAGGTGTCAGGCCCTCTGGCTGTGCACGTATGAGCCTCTCCTACCATGCGTCGCATGATGCTGCATGCTGTCACCGCTCTTTGGTCAAAGGCGTGGTGTTGCTCTGACAGAAAGAACAGCAGTCCCTGCATGCTGAGCATCACTGCTGGGAAAGGCTCTACTCCACATCCAGTGTCAGCATGCAGTGAGAGAAGCTCAGATGAATCGATCTGTTTCAGAGTGGACAGTATGTTTGAACTTGTTCACGTGTTGTACTGTGACGGTGTCTAGAGAGGTACCGTGAGGAAAGAGATAGAGAATGAGATGTATCCAGAACACCAGTGAGAGAAGCCTTTTGATGAAGAACACGGAGTGAATGAATAGTAACATGTGTAGACCACCAGCTGACACATTGACTGAATGAAGGAGTGACCCGCCCCGTGTCCCTTTGTGTCTCCGCGTGTTGATCGCTGTGTGCATGCTGTCCTGGTAGAGCAGTGCCGTCGGTCCTGAGGAGCTAGCTGACTGCCTGCGTCGTGTTAATGTTGACCTCAAAGCAACACACACCCCCTATGGATCTATGAGCAACATCTACACCAGCAGCCACAGGGTAATGTGTGTGTGTGTGTGTGTGTGTGTGTGTGTGTGTGTGTGTGTGTGTGTGTGTGTGTGTGTGTGTGTGTGTGTGTGTGTGTGTGTGTGTGTGTGTGTGTGTGTGTGTGTGTGTGTGTGTGTGTGTGTGTGTGTGTGTGTGTGTGTGTGTGTGTGTGTGTGTGGGGGGGGGTCTATGTTTGCATGTATGGAGCACGTTTCACTTGCATGTAGCATGGTGTTGCCCCCGTCAGTGTAAGGAATAATAAGTGAGTATTAATTTCTGATGTGAAACCCCTCGTCCCACAGGAAGGGGAAGTGCATGAGAGCAGACTGACCTCCACTCCAAGCAACAGCAAAGGCGTGAAGGCCAGCGCCTACAACACTGTGACTGCATCGAATACCCCCGCAGCAGCCACAGCAAACCCTACCCAGAATCCACCTGGAGCAGGTGGAAGGGGCAGAAGCATTGAAGAGATGAAGAAGTTATTCATCGACAGAGCCAAAAAGATTGACACCGTGTCGAGGGCCGGCTTCCCTCTGGCCTTCCTCTTCTTCAACATCTTCTACTGGGTCCTTTATAAGATCCTGCGACATGAAGATGTGCATAAGAGATAAGGAAGGACAGAGCGGAGGTTATACATATACAGTGTGTGTGCTCACACGCACGCACACACACACACACACACACACACATCCGTATACCACTATGCATATGAGGACACTTTGTTTAATTCCCTGTTCCTTAACCCTGCCCTGGACCACCATTCAGGACGTCCTGTAACATGTCCTGGTTCTGAGGCAGTAACTCTTATAGCAGCTGTCACTATACTGAGTACCCAACAGTGTGCTCTCCAGAGCACACTCCCTTATGAGCATACCTGAATCCCACCCTGTCTGAATACAGAGTCTATATAAAAAAACCGTCTCCAGTCAAAGAGCCATTATAAATTCACAAGTTAAAACTATCGCCCATGAAGGAAGTCCTTTCTTATAATATCCACATCATCAATCTGTGGAGGAACGGAAGTATTTGAAAATGAGCAAGAGGCGAGGAATTCATGCATTGGTGAATAAGTTATGAGGTGGCAAAAAAACGAATTAAAAATGAATGTGAGTGGGATACAAAAAGAGAGCCTTAAAGCAGCATTATGACATCATTTTGAAACAAAGCGTGGTTTAGAGCAGTCATAACACTAGATAAGAGCGCTGCTGAGACGGTGGCATGGTCTGATCGTAAAGAGGGGGGGCTCTACCACCTGTCCTCATCTCAGCAGATGTGATTGAGGTGTTTCCAGGCGCTTTGCCTTGCCTCTCGTTGATGGGATGGTACAAGCGTGTGTATTTATAGAAATATTAAGGACACGTGGTGCAGCTGTGTGACTGGATGAAATGATGCGTTGACAGCAGGCACTCTGAGGCGTGTCTCGTCACAACACTATGTACAGACTACTGCTGCTTCAAAGGAAAGGGAAACAAAGGACACGCCCCAGTGAGATGATAGTGAGCTGTTCATGAAAAGTGCATGGGATATCAGTGAACCATATTCATGAACAGCTCATAACAAAGTTGATGAACTGTTCATGAAAGTGTCATGAACATGAAATGGCACTAGGGCAGTTCATGAACTACTCATGAAACTCCTGTGCTGGAATGGTTCATGAACAATTCATGGAATATGGTTTTAGGCAGGTTCATGAACAATTCATGAAATGGAGTTTTCAGTGAGTGTGTGTGTGTAGGGATATTCAGTGTTCAACCAAGAACATATCAAGAACTGTTCATAACAACTTCATGAACAGTTCATACCCAGTCACTGAATGTAATTCAATGGCTGGCTACTGTTCATGAACTGTTCATGTACATGAACAGTTCATGAACTGTTCATGTACATGAACAGTTCATGACCCATTGACTGTGGGCCAATTGGCAACAATAGAAAACAACAATTATGTCAATCACACTGGAACTTTACTCAAATTAACATACAAACATACATGTATACAGGTGGAGCACTACAATTAATCCTATCACTATTTGAAGCACAGTTCTTGATACTCAGATGCACAAAAAAATGTGTTACGGATCCCAAAAGCTTGGGTACCACAGCAACAATAAATGATTTCTGAAAACAGAAAAGTGCAGCAGCAATAATTATACACAGGATCCGGTTGATCGTCTGGATTGCTTCTTAGGGACGGGTGGCGCAGTGGTCTGTGCATCTGATCATCAGATCAAGGGGGGTGCTGGGGAACTCCAGTTCGAAACCCGCTCCTGCCGCCACTGCGTCAGGCCGTTGTTTCCTCCACTTCACCCGCATTTGCTCCTGTGTGTATTGTCCACAGTACATGTATAATATGAATGTGTACTTGTACTTGTAAAAGCGCCTCAATGACTTTGAGGCGTGAAGATGGACGGTGTGGCGCTGTGCAATGATCATCAGATGGTGTGTCTGTAAAGCCGGTGTGTCCTTGAGCAAGACACTTCACCTGAACTTGCTCCTGTGGGTATTGTCCGCATGTATAAAAAATATGTGTAATGTATCTGTAAAGCGCTTTGAGCACTGGAAAAGCGCTATAATAAATGTAAGGAATTATTATTCAAAATTCAAAGTACACAGTTACATTCAAATAGCTGTTCTTTACAAACATCACATTTCTCCATTTAAGTTATCCGTCTGTCACAGTCAATTACTGTATCTCAAGGAGAAATTCAACATAAACACATAACGATATCAAATAATACTTTCCATCAATATATCTATCTTTACCAAATATAACATATTATGGAGATCACAAAAATACACTGTCAATGTTAATAAACAAAAAACAAGGCAATGTGCCTGCAAGACTTCACTCAGGTAAACAAAACATATTACCCGTGCGCAGCAGCTAACCTGCCTGTGAGCCTTCGCTCAGGTCACACTTACCCAGGCGCGGCTGAAGCCCGCGAAAATGGCATCTATTGTTGGCGACAGTTTAGTATTTTTAAAATATCGTTACTATGTCAAACATGCTAAAAACTTTCTGACACACTCTCCTAAACATCTCCAACATCATATCTAATTCACACAAGTTAACATCGATTATTTTCATCATGTACTGACCTGTAGAAAACAGAAAAGTGCAGCAGCAATAATTATACACAGGATCCGGTTGATCGTCTGGATCATAGATATATATAAACACTAGATGACTCACCCACGCTGCTGGCCAATGGAGACCGACGTTGCCACTTGGCCGCCATCTTGCTACAGAGAGTTCTCTCATTCATAACATTATGGTTTACTATTTAAATAACCATAGCTTGCTCAATTTTCAACCAATTTTCAAACGGTTTGGTTTTTTAGAAACATCAAAGATGTAGTTATGATACTGCATACTTATAATCATGGACTTTCATATGAAAATAACATTAATCAGATAAAGCAATAGCTATACACACACATACAAGGTATTTATATTAAATATTTGCCGGTGTATATATTTCCATTTATTTTATTATATTGTTAATATTTAAAATAAATTATAAAATTAAAATACATTTATATTTTATATATAAAAATCGGTCTCATGTTACCACTCTGTAAGCCAAGAGTTGTTAATTTAGCAATGCCTTAGCTTTAAGAACAGGGACACAACTAATGACAATAGCATATGTTGGTATATTATTTAGATATTCACACCTTTATCAGAAGAACCAAACCAACATAAAATGTGCTCACAGACAGGCCAGTTATGTCTAATTTATCACAATTATTTTTGACATGAGATCTTCACATCATCCTAGTTTTGTATTTAGTTTCTAGATTTGTAAACAAATCCAGAACCTTTGAAATATGTTATTGAAAAAAGACCAAGAATAATATAAACTGTACCATGCGTCCTTTTGCGTCCTTCTGTAGTCCATTTGTAGTTTGTCTTGTCTCTCCCCGGCTGATATATCACAAAATCCACTGTTTAAATTGTTCCCTATATTGCCCCTATGCAATATAGGGAACAATTTAAACATAATGTGTCCTTGGGTGTTATGAAAGGCGGCCCCCCAAAATAAATGTATTATTATTATTAAGAAGAACAACTTGGTGTGGTGTGGAGGGGATGTAGGAAGCAGGAGCAGGTGGGGAGAGATGGGACTTCAAGGTTATTTGTTTTAAATGTGTCTTGGAGATAAGGACCAGCTGCACACAATAAAATACAGTATAACACAAAACCAATAAGACACACGGTGACACATGGCACACCAACAATCAATCATCGTCCAGCTTTGGTATTCTTTCACAACCATGTTATGGGTTTATTAGACTGAACAAACATAAACATGTGGTGATCCCACGGGTTCTTGTTTGCAGACAGCGGCGATTGGAGCATCCGTAGGCTGCACAAAAGTCCGGCATAGTCAGGTACTTCTGTAAACACAAACCCAGCAAATTCCTGTATCATAATGCAAGATGTTTTTAACAAGCCATACCACTTGGAAGAAATCATGTGTAACTTAAGTTGTGTTGAAAAGAAAGAGCAGTTCTGCCTCTCCCACTGGTGTAAAGTTGCTGGGTCAACTTTGTAATACTAGGTCTCACTGACAGCCTCTTGTTATTAGCCAGCTAATAAATACAACCACATACACAAAGAAAAGCTGCAATGTCAACATGTCCAAGCATCCTGTATCATAGCCATGCTAATCATGTTTATAATAAACCAAACCGTTTGTAAATCAGTCAAGAATGTCACCAAAATAAATACAGATAATGTTCAGTTTCAAATTCACTATTGTTTTGTTTTAAGATTAAAAGTTTTAAAAAATAAAGAAATGTTCAAAGAGTAGATGAATATTCAAGAGGTCTTTAAAATCATCACACTGATCATCTAACGTTCATAAAATGCTCATGAATATTCCTAAAATATTCTGAACTTGCCACAATCATCCAAAATTCATGAAATGCTAATAGTCATGAAAAGTTCATGAAATGCTCATGCAAACTTTTGGGGGTTTTTATTATAATGTTGTGATTGGCTGGATCATGAAAAGTTCATACATTTCTCATAAAAGTCTGTCATGAGCAAAACAGGAACTTTATAAGAATGAACAATGTTCAGAAAGATTTCATGAACTGCTCTTTAAAATGTTTCATGAGCATTTTAAGAATTTTGGTTCATGAACATGACAAGTGAACATATTGTTCATGAATGTTTCATGAGTGCTCATGAACAGCTCGTAAAGTCATGAACTCCATCTCGCAGGGCGGGCACACAGTGGAGAAGGGTGAGCACAACTGATCCATTCAAATGTCACTTCAATTCTTCAAGTGTACATTTACATTGAGTGGCATTCTCAATGAAGGTGCACTTCTGAATCAGTCGCGCCGTTCTCACAGGAATCCTCTTCTGTTGGCTGATCTGTTCCCTGTATCAGATATCATGCTTGTTGGCTGATCTGTTCCCTGTATCAGATATCATGCTTGTTGGCTGATCTGTTCCCTGTATCAGATATCATGCTTGTTGGCTGATCTGTTCCCTGTATCAGATATCATGCTTGTTGGCTGATCTGTTCCCTGTATCAGATATCATGCTTGTTGGCTGATCTGTTCCCTGTATCAGATATCATGCTTTTTGGCTGATCTGTTCCCTGTATCAGATATCATGCTTGTTGGCTGATCTGTTCCCTGTATCAGATATCATGCTTGTTGGCTGATCTGTTCCCTGGATCAGATATCATGCTTGTTGGCTGATCTGTTCCCTGTATCAGATATCATGCTTGTTGGCTGATCTGTTCCCTGGATCAGATATCATGCTTGTTGGCTGATCTGTTCCCTGTATCAGATATCATGCTTGTTGGCTGATCTGTTCCCTGTATCAGATATCATGCTTGTTGGCTGATCTGTTCCCTGGATCAGATATCATGCTTGTTGGCTGATCTGTTCCCTGGATCAGATATCATGCTTGTTGGCTCACACACTTGCAGCATCTCACAAGGTGTGTCCTTACAGAGGTGGGAAGTGTGATCAGAGGCTACCCACATTACATAATACAACTGATCCCTACTGAGCAGGAGCCTTAGAACACATAAATCATTGAAAAGACAATGGGTATGCACGTGACCAGTGAGTGCACATGGAACTATGGGATGCTTCACTTGTAAAACATCTTAGTTACAAGAGTTCAACCTGGTGGTTTGCATTCAGGAGTCCTTAAGTCACGTCGTTAAGATAAAGGTTTTCTTTAGTTTCTGATGCTACTCACTACAGTCAGTGTTTTTGCTGAGCACTTAGCAAAAGCTCACTTCCCCTTTCAGGTGGTTGTACTGATGATGCTTCCTGAATTCATGTTAGTGTGTATGTTTTTATCAAATGTCCACTTCCTTATTCTGATATTATGACTGAGACCTCCAACACTGTGCCAGAGACCAAGGACCCCTGAGAGAGAGGACATGGGACTATCACTTTACACGCAGTGAACTGAAGGTATGGGGAGATCACAAGGATGAAGAAACTGTATTAAAGACTGCTCAAGAGTCTACTTCATGTACTAGAACAGTCTGCAGATGGAGAACACTGCTAAGAGTCTACTTCATGTAGAACAGACTGCAGATGGAGAACACTGCCAAGAGTCTACTTCATGTACTAGGACAGACTGCAGATGGAGAACACTGCCAAGAGTCTACTTCATGTAGAACAGACTGCAGATGCAGAACACTGCCAAGAGTCTACTTCATGTACTAGAACAGACTGCAGATGGAGAACACTGCCAAGAGTCTACTTCATGTAGAACAGACTGCAGATGGAGAACACTGCCAAGAGTCTACTTCATGTACTAGAACAGACTGCAGATGGAGAACAGTGCCAAGAGTCTACTTCATGTAGAACAGACTGCAGATGGAGAACACTGCCAAGAGTCTACTTCATGTACTAGAACAGACTGCAGATGGAGAACACTGCCAAGAGTCTACTTCATGTACTAGAACAGACTGCAGATGCAGAACACTACCAAGAGTCTACTTCATGTACTAGAACAGACTGCAGATGGAGAACACTGCTAAGAGTCTACTTCATGTAGAACAGACTGCAGATGGAGAACACTGCCAAGAGTCTACTTCATGTACTAGGACAGACTGCAGATGGAGAACACTGCCAAGAGTCTACTTCATGTAGAACAGACTGCAGATGCAGAACACTGCCAAGAGTCTACTTCATGTACTAGAACAGACTGCAGATGGAGAACACTGACAAGAGTCTACTTCATGTAGAACAGACTGCAGATGGAGAACACTGCTAAGAGTCTACTTCATGTAGAACAGACTGCAGATGGAGAACACTGCCAAGAGTCTACTTCATGTACTAGAACAGACTGCAGATGGAGAACACTGCCAAGAGTCTACTTCATGTACTAGAACAGACTGCAGATGCAGAACACTGCCAAGAGTCTACTTCATGTACTAGAACAGACTGCAGATGGAGAACACTGCTAAGAGTCTACTTCATGTAGAACAGACTGCAGATGGAGAACAGTGCCAAGAGTCTACTTCATGTACTAGAACAGACTGCAGATGGAGAACACTGCCAAGAGTCTACTTCATGTAGAACAGACTGCAGATGGAGAACACTGCTCAAAGAAATGTGAAACATAGGAACAGCAACAGCACACTCACACACGCATGGGCTTCACACTGTTTTGCCTACTTGTGTCTTACAGCTCAGCAGCCTGTGGCCCCCCACGTTCAGCCCCACCTCAGCCTCTCAGGGACCACCAGAGCCCCCACGGCACACGACTGTCTTCATGCAACCAGACAGAGAGGGACTGTTGTACTGTGACTGCTGTTTCCAGTTCACACTCGTATCCCCCAGCCCTCCTGACTGCAGGTGCCTCAGAACCATCCAAGTGTTCCAGCTGTGTGTGTTGGCAGATAGACACAGCCGTTATATCAGTGTGTGTGTGATCAGCCTGATCTACTTTATCTTTGTTTCATTTTCAAGTCACCAAATATTTCAAAGGACGTGATAACCTCACTTCTCAGTGCGTCTGCACGTATGAAGTGTCTGCCACAAACTGAAACATGTAGTTCCACTTCCTATTTCATATTCCCCTCCCCCCAGCTTGAATACTACCGTTGCAATATTCTCTTGCAAGCCAATCAGAGCAGACTGGGGTTTCCAGGTGGGGGCTTAAAGAGACAGGCTCTAATTTCAGAAAGGGGGGGGGGTTAAAAACAGGTTTGTTCAAGCAGACGAGAAAAAATGTGTTTCTAAAGAATGTGAACATGTAGCAGATACACCCAAAATGTACAAGTTTGAAGTATGTGCTTCTTTAAACAGGCCTCATCGAACACGTCCATGTGCCGGCGTAGGAAGAAGAGTGATGGAAAGGACATGTCAGCATGGGGAGGACATGTGTTGTTGGGATGTAAAGTGTCCCTTACAGTCAATATTGGTGGGATTGAAAATAACTTGGTAAACAGTATTTGAGTCTGTTGCCAAACTATTGTTGCCTTCTGGAATGTTGACCTCAGAGTACACACTCTCTCTTGGAATTTCATTGTGTTTCTAGGAAACAACTTGGCTCTGACTTGTATTCCTGTCAGCTGTCCCGCTAGAGAGTGGAGCTCTGCTCAGCTCCCTGTGTGCTTTACATCTGTTCCACTCTAACCAGGTGGTCCAGGGAGCCCACTTCCTACAAAGCATCAACTTCCCTGCCACCTTGCTCTTGGCACACCATGGCATTAGAGTGGATCAGTTCAAAGTTGATGTGCATACTCTGCACCGGGGCCGCTGCAGCGGGGCCGCTGCACCGGGCCTCCCATGTTCTGACAGGAACCAGAGTGTAAAGGGGCATTGTGGTGTTTTTGCATGATTTACCGTATTTACTTTTCCACACGCACACATATTTGCGTTATTTCAACTTCTTGCTGTTTCTCTTCATGGAGACATTTCCGTCGTCACTCTCTCTACCAAGGATGTATGTGTGTTGATACATACTGTATATCAGATCATGTGCTTCTGTGTTTCAAATGTAATGCTCACTGATTTGGCTTGGTGGTAAAAACAGCATTAACACCTACGAGCTGGTTGGAGATGGGCTGCCCTCTGTCAGCAGCGTTCTACACAGAGAGACATTTAGAATGTACCTCATATGATATCAGTCATACACATTGTGCACTCACAGTGGGTCTGGTTAGCGTGTTGCTGATGTTGGTTGGAGATGAACCAGAAGAACACTTCATGTGTAATATGTGTTTCACCGAGGCAGTGCAGTGCTGAAGCTGCGCCTCCATCAGTCTCCCTCACAGGCCTCACTGCGTGGAGAAGCGGTCGGCGGTCAAACGTCCCACAGTCTGTGACATGGCTTCTGACTGCACATGACTTGTGTTGTGGTGAAAACGTGTGGAGAGTGTTTGGTGTAATGATTGTGCGCAGGCTGTCAGGACGTTCTCCTTTCAAGCCAGAGGTGGATTTCATCAAACTGACAAACAAAACGTCTTTCGTTTCGAAGTTTCCATCAGAATTAAACGTTTTAAACACAACACAACCAATAAGTCATGATATACTGCATGCCTGTATCTGGTATGCTTCTGGGTTTCATTGTGGAGAACAGGCAACCAAGAGTCCAGAGTTGAGAGCACACATGCTACTTTTGTAAAATAAGATGTGCATATTTTACATAGTTCTAATTTAATGCTATTGTATTTTGATTAAAATAAACTTGGTAGCCACTTCTTAAAGTGGACTGTATGTGTCCTTTCTGTCTGCATACCTCACTGTTTATACTTTATACTGCACAGATAAGTTGTCTCGTGGCGGAGTGGGACAGCGGGTCCAGCAGGACATTTCTCATTCTATATGTTCTGCTGCTAACAGCAGCTGCAGAAAGGGCCTTGGGGCCATGCCTGCAATGTGATGTCAACCAGTAAGAAACCGTTAGATACCTCAGTGTTATTGAGGTATACATTAATAGTTGATGCAGAAATCCGGAATGCTGTTATCTGTCCCGCCTCTTTGCTCTCTTCCAACCAACGTCCGCTCCAAAGGCACACTGTGGGTCAACACCACACGGACTACGACGAGCCTAACCTCTCCATAACCACATCTGCCCCCATGCTGTCGATAGAGATCAAATCAGCTGCAGCTAGTTAGCATGTCTGGCTAACTAGCATGTTATGTGTCTGGAAATGTTTGTGCTCACCTGCTCTTTATCGAACATGAATACATTTACACTCAAGCTAACAAAGACTCACTTTTGAATTTGCTCTCACATCAATTTCTATTTTCTAACGCAGGGGTTCCCAACCTTTTCCCCGAGAGCCCCCCCAAATGACTCCTGTTGGAAGTTGCGCCCCCCCACACACACACAAGGGGGGGGGCAACAGACAAGGCAGCAGCGGTAATTAAAGTTTAAAAGTCTCAAAACAGCTACAACTGCTGTCACAAACTGGATGAATGAAGTGTGTTGCTAAAGGAGATGAGAGTGTAATCAAGGAGCTGTTGGAGCGACTTTGATGGTTATTGGACTCAGGATTAATTCACTTGGATTCCCGCTGAATGAAGAAATGAAAGGACGGCAGAAGTGGAAACAATTCACAAAGGGATCAAACTGTTTAAAACACGTGCTCAAAGTAAGCCGGATGTTACCGATGTGTTTATGTGGATTCAGTCCTAAATAATCTACAAAATGGAGGAGACCGATCTGATCGGAGCAACTGTGACGAATCATCCACCTGAAACCGGCATGGACAATGACTATGTTTTAAAAATGCGCTTATCCAGAAAAGCCCGGTTTGGACACTTAACGGGCAGAAGAAACATTTCTATTATATTATATTATTATTATTTATTATAGAAAAAATTATGCATTTCTGTCTTTTTATGCCTTTAAAGGTGGGGTAGGTAAGTTTGAGAAACCAGCTCGAGATCGCTAGAATTTGAAAATACACAACCAGAGAAAATCTGCCACTTCCTTACAGAGCCCCTCCTCCAACACACACGCACGCGCACATGACCAATGAGGGCACGAGATAAGTTTGTGCCCCGATGGAAGGCTGACAGGCAGGTAGGCCATCCAATCGGTTGGTCGTGCTTTTTACAGTACCACGGCTTCTACAGATGACATTTTTATGGATTTATTGTCAAAGCACTTCAGATACTCATTGCTATCGGGATGTTAAGAGCATTCCATGGAATATAACAAAAAGTGTATCTCGAGCCGGTTTCTGAAACTTACCTACCCCACCTTTAATGGCTACTCACTTGAATTTTTATTAAAATTCATTCATCAATTCTTTTGTATACGTGTATTGTAATGTCCACAATCATGTATTGTGTAACAATTATTATGTGTAGTCTAAATATGATATTAGGCCTCAAATCCTCTGAGGCCTGCGATTGTTGGCACCCCAGGTTGGGACCACTGTTCTAACACATTAAAACAAAGAAAGTTAGGATTAGTATCCAGAAATGCTGCAAGAAAAGAAGAAAAGAAGAGGCTTGGTGATCCATGTACAGCATGTGTTATAAATGGATCAAACCTAACTTTATTTTTGTAAATCGTTGCCTTGTGATTTCAAAGCAGAGGTTGGTAGTCTGGTTTCCACGACGAGTTGAAACCCTCACATACCTTCATATGGTCGGGACCCAGAGTGACACAGTTGATGACGGAGGGAAGGCAGGTGGAACCCCAGCAGCAGGATGTACAGGAGGAGCCTGTGCTGGGGGGGGGGCACTGAGGGTCCTGAGATCCCAGAGAGCTGAAGGGGGTGCACCTCCAGAATCCTACCCAAAAAGCAGGAAGGATGTAAGATAAGAAGGAGGAGGGGAGGAAGGGTGTGAAGGAAGGAGGAGGAATTTGTTAGGATGTTCTTGAAACTGATTTTTGCAAATGATAAATAGTGTTGTTTTTGTAAAAACAAAAGCTTGGTGTTTTTTAGAAACCCACAAAGAAGACATCTTGGCCTTACTAGAGCACCAAAGTGCTGCCATCACACTTCTGTCTTTCAGCACTGTTTGGTTCCCATGGATCCCAGCACAGCTTACGAGTGAACATGCAGAGACCTGAACCTTGTGTAATGTATGACTGAACAGTGTTGCATATTGTGTAACAGCAATTACACAAATACCGCACAAAAAGACAACATGCAGGTGAAAAGCAAAATGTGAGATTTACAGCTGTTTTCCAGGTTCTCTTTATTATGTCAACAAGCATATTCTTGTACTAACAGTGTCGTGTAGAGCTCAGGTGAAACGGGGGGGGGGCTTTATAAAGGAGGAGGAGCTGCAGGAGGAGGAGGAGGAAGAGGAGGAAGAGGAAGAGGAGGAGGACAGGTACAACAAGCTGCAGGAAGCTGTAATTATTACCCCACAGAGTTGACATAGCCTCTCTCGCTCTCCCTCACACGCAGAGCACTGTTTGTATAGACTGATAAGCTGAGAGGGGGGGGTGGGGAGGAGGGAGGGATAACAGCCCAGCTAAGGGAGAGAAAACACACAAGGGTGAGAAAGCCTCTGCATGCACACACTGAGAAGGACAGAAGAAGAGAAGCCAGAGAAGAACATATAGCAGAGAGAGAACAGAGGGGGGCGAGTGAGAGACAGAGGGAGGAAGAGGAAGAGTGAGGGTCTGCTGGATCATGCCTCTGAGGGGGAAGGTGGCTCTTGTGACCGGGGGAGCCCAGGGCATCGGGAGAGCCGTGGTTCAGTCGCTGCTGCAGAGCTCAGCCAAGGTCAGTGTGTGTCCCACTTCCCTGACTAACGCACGGCTATCACTTTACAAAGGAAGCTCTGAGCACTTGCAGCTCTGACAAGCACACTCAGACGGCGTGAGGTCTGCTTTCATGAGACGTCCACCTCTTGGAAGCATGTTGTCTTTCACGCTTTACTTCACGCTTTATGTTTCATTTTGAAACACTGTAATCCTGCTTTCAAAGGTCAGCATGTTGAAACAGAGCCAGGGGTAACTTGCCTGGATGATGAGCCTGGATAATAGTGTATTAGGTTATACATTATACTCTGCATTACATTGTGTTGAGATGAGCTGTGGCATTGTGGCCGGAAGTGAAAGCAACACTTTTGAAAGAAGTTGCTCTGGTTCTGAGAAGGCTCTGCACCCTGCATGTCCTCGAGGCTCACACGTGTCTAACCACAGACCTCACTCAGCAGAGTTTGCAGAAGTGAGCCGTCATCAAGCTTCAGCAGAGAGGGATTGAAATGTTCAGTCTTACTTCCTCATCCTCTGCTGTCAGTCCGCGTCTGTGAATTCAAAGAAACTGACTAACTGGTCCTGCAGGTGGCTGTGGTAGACCTGAACAAGACGTGTGGAGAGGAGAGCAAGGCGCTGCTGGACGCCGAGTTCGGAGAGGGACACTGCCACTTCATTCCCTGTGATGTGTCCAACGGAGACGCACTGAGAGGTAACACTGTCCTCACAGAAGAGACATGACCACTGAGACAACGCCCTCACTCACGCACACTCACACACAGGAACACATACGAAGGGCTGGCCCCTCTCTAGAGGTGAGGTATACTGCCTCGTAAATTAGCAAAGTCGATCAAATGAAGGTACATTATTCTTGATACTTAATATGCTTTATGGAAAGAAAAGAAAACAGCTTTCCAGAGGGTTTCACTTATTTTGTTACATCATCATCATCCCTTAAAAAGAAGCCTCAGATTGCTTATAATAATGTGAAATATGAAGGGTAGATTTCAAGCTTGTTATTGGGCTATTTTTATCAACTAAGATATACTGAATATATCAAAAAAACGACGCTTACCGATACCGGTACTGCTTATCGGTATCGGTATTTTTCGATACTCTTATCGATACTTTTCAATAATTTGGCTAAGGCGGTGGTGGCGAAGTCGATAGGGACTTGGAAGGTCACCAGTTCAAGTCCCGGCAAGACCACGTGCTACCAAGGTGTCCCTGAGCAAGGCACCGTTCCCTACACTGCTCTCCGGGCACCGTTCAAAATGGCAGCACACTGCTCCTAACACTAGGATGAGTCAAATGCAGAGAAACAATTTCCCCACGGGGATTAATAAAGTATATCAAAATCAAAAGCAAAAAGATAAAGGCGAGTGCGTATATTATTCTGGATTGTACTTTTAAATCATCACAAAATAAATGATGTGCTGAACTGAAACACGTCAACATGTGTCTGAAGGTTTAAACATAGAACAAAGTATTTGAGCTTAAAATATGTCCATTCCTAGAAAACGACCAACAATTGCTGAACCATACTTTGAAACGTTGACCTTTGACAACATTTACAAGCAGTTTTCCAATTCACAATGACATCTGTAAGTTGAACTGGTTTATAAAGCATTCAATGAAAGGCCACATTATTATAGGTGGAGGAGCTCACATGAATACACTGTCAGTGTTAATAAACTAAAACAAGACAAAGCGATGTGCCTGCAAGACTGCACTCAGGTAAACAAAACATATTAACCGTGCGCAGCAGCTAACCTGCCTGCGAGCCTTCGCTCAGGTCACAATTATACACGGGGCGGCTGAAGCCTGCTAGCACTATTAGCACTAGCAGTATGGCTAGCAGCCACATTGTTAGGCTGTCAAATACGCTGCACCGTTTTAGATTCAATGAGTGTCTCGTTTGCAAATGCTTCATTAAGTTGCTTGTTCCTTTACAAGCAACTTATTGAGTACATAGATTGCACCTTGCACTATCACCACTGAGTGGCGGTTCTACAGGGTGGCACGGGGTGGCAGCTGCCACCTCAGAAAAATGCCTTGCCACCCCAGCTGCCGCCCCAGTTGGCAGCTTTGTTTGAAAGAAAAGTTGTGGTCCATCGGACATTTATGAGAGAAAATCTCTATTGTCCGAGTGCAAGTGAATGCAGCACAAGACGTGAGCCTTTTTACCCCTCCCCCCCCTGGCGCAAGCGTGGAAATATGATTGGCGGTGATTTCATTTGAACGAGGGACAGCGCAAAACGAGAAGCATTTCGGATCCAAGTAGACGGAAGGAATTAGGTATTTGGGTCAGGGTCAGGGTATGGCTGGGGTAGGCTACAGCCATACCAATAAATGGCTTAGCCCCACCTTAGCCCCACCATGAAAAATTATGTTAAAGTAAGCAAAATAAAGTCCGCCAACTCGCGCGGAGTAAATTGCACAGACAGCAGTTAGTAAGATTGATTTCAGCAGCCACTTGTCTGGAAATACCGAAGACTAGAAACGGTTTTGAAAACTTTTGTCACTTAGTGATCGTCTTCTCAATAGAACATCTTTGATAATGTCTTCTGACCAATCAGAATCAAGATAATGGCGCGGTGTTGTTGCAGGAAGTCCCGACGGAGAATACTTTTGCGGTAGTACATCCCTATATAGGCCTACATTGATAGAAATCAGCACGTAATGAAATAAGACCCCACGGTTTGATGATTGATAGGTGTGTGGGCGTCTTTCATGTTGACACACAGAACAATGGGGGCTATCCACCCTTATCCACCATGTAAAGTCATTCACAGCCTCTTCCCTCTTCTCTCTGTGAGGAGCAGCAGGTTCAGCTTTCAGAACAAAGTAACACAAAACTAAATTCCATTCATTTTTTTAAATATGTCGGGTAGTAAAAGATGTATTTATTTTTCTTCTCAAGAGAGTACCAGAATGTGTGCAGGGGTTGGGCTTTCAGCATGTCAACTCTTTCACTTGTGGAGAAATTGCAGGATTGGCTCCAGGTCGCCCTTTTTATTTACTACAAGACAAATGTGCCTTTTTATTTCATACAGTTCCATTTGGGTTGAGACATGGAAATAATCTAAACCTCACGCGTGGCGTTTCACTGTCACGGGGAGCGTGGATGTAATTACATTGCAAATACTGACTTGAGCCCCACCGCTGTATGGGTTAGCCCTACCAGAGATTACCCAACACAAACACTCTGGAGCCGCCACTGATTGCGGTCTACAATGACAGAGAAGAGCCCGTCAAGTTTGGCATCGAATCAAAACGCACCATAGCTTTAAATCGTTTGTGAGGCGTGTTGCTGATCAAGATGGTCATCGCCACATTCAGCTGTTATAGGCAACTTGACGCTCTACTCACGGATAAGTCGATGAGAATAACAAACTGTTAAGATGATGACCTTACGTGTGTATAATATTTTTCTTCTTTGAGGGGTCTGCCCCCAAAAAACTGTTTCAAGTCCTGAGAAAGTCAAATAAGACGATGTGTAAAACTTCACTGCCAAGCCAAAAGAAAGAAACCACTTTGATGTAACTAGACCAGCAGGTAAGGACGCTCCACTGGATCATAACTGCAGCGATGTGTATGTTTTAGCTGAATACACGTTTGTTAACCCTAAATGATGCAGTTAGTCACTTCTTTAATGTTTGTTCTTTCTGGTGTAAAGTCAAGGTTGTAACCGTTTGCAATGAAGTCGTGGGGCGCTGAACTGTTCTTTTTGATTCTTTTGATATATAGTAATTACTTGTCTTTCAAATTTGAAGGAGGGTGAGCAAGCATCTTGAGGAACATTCATCATTAACTCCTCCAAAAAATATAGTTTATTTAATAATAACACTGAATATGTGAATCATAACAGTGATTGACAGCTGATAGGAATAATATGATTGTTAATATTATCATATTAATTTAGACAAACATCGACGAGACAGTTAATTAATGTACTTATTGCAGCAGTCTGTATAGATTTGGTTCCCCTGCTGGTCTAAGAGTGAAACAAACTCATTCAGTTAAAATTAAATCATTAAATGATGTCTGCCACCTTATATAGTTAAGGCTTTACTGATGTGCCACAATAATGTCACCAAATGTTATTGAGTTCAAAATATAAATATTGTGGCTTTCCAAGTTAACATTGATTGATATGACTGCGATTAATTCAGCATATACCTCTGCCAGGGGATGCCACCCCTCAAATTCTCTTGCCACCCCATGAATATTTTTCTAGATCCGCCCCTGTCGCCACTACATTTTTTAAAGTGCACCCAGACCTTTGATCGCTTCGCTCTGTCCGCCATGCCTGCGGGAGTCTCACCACAATAATAAGATCGCTGTTGAGAGAGATGACGAGTGGCATTTACAGTGGCCAATCAGAGGGGTCTCAAACCGGATACATCACACGGGATGAGGGTTCCCAACCAACCAGAATGGTTTAAAGTTAAACTAAGGAAGTAGACGTAACACATATACCGATAGCAGCACCATTTGTCCAACGGCTTAACGGTATACCGATACCGTCCAATCAGGTACCGGTATTGACTTAGTACCGGTTCTCGATACCCATTCCGAGTCATATATGTTTATATATATATTTAAGAAGTACAACATAAGACAAGCACAAGTTTCAGGTGTGGGCAATGTTCCATCATTCTTTTAGAAATGCTGAGGGCCATTTGTAAATGGTTAATGGGCCGCAGTTGGCCCCAGGGCCGTAGTTTAGACACCCCTTATCTAACACGTTCATTACTAATAGCTACTTCTTATTAGTGAGCCTGCAGACGGTTGGACAGCTTTAGGACACGTGTCCTGTGGAGGGGACAGCTGCAGTCAGCAGGTGATCTCACTCAGGTGTGTCCCAGGCTGTAGTCACATGATCTTTATGTTTACTGTTGTGAACATGCAGAATGTTGCTCTGCATGTCTGCTCCTCACTCACCTTGTGTGTTGTGTGTGTGTGTGTGTGTGTGTGTGTGTGTGTGTGTGTGTGTGTGTGTGTGTGTGTGTGTGTGTGTGTGTGTGTGTGTGTGTGTGTGTGTGTGTGTGTGTGTGTGTGTGTGTGTGTGTGTGTGTGTGTGTGTGTGTGTGTGTGTGTGTGTGTGTGTAAGAAAGAAAAAAAGAGGAGAAAGACAGTGAGAGAGTGAGGAACAAGGTTTCATTGTCTGTTATGAAAAAGCAAATCCCTGCAGGCGAACGGCTGAGGAATGCTGTTTAGTGTTCCTCACTGTGATTGTACTGCTGTTGATGTGGACACATTGTGTGTGTGTGTGTGTGTGTGTGTGTGTGTGTGTGTGTGTGTGTGTGTGTGTGTGTGTGTGTGTGTGTTTATCTAGCCACAGGACTAAACTACACACACACACACATAACATGTATACATCACTTCAGGGGACATTACATTGACTTACATGCATTTCCTGGAGACTTATCCTAACCTTAACCATAACCAACACATGCCTAACCCTTACCCTTAACCTTACCCTAACCCTATTCCTAAACCTAACCAAGTCTTCACCCTAAAATTAATGATTCCCCTTATGGGGACCTCCAATTTGTCCCCATAAGGGAGGCAAGTCCCCACACGTGACTGTGTAAACAGATTTAGGTCCCCACAAGTATATTAATGCTAGTCCACACACACACACACACACACACACACACAATGTGTATCCCCTCATTCACACTGTCTGTGTCCGTTTGGCATCATGTATGAGGAAACCTCTGCAGTGAGGGCCCTCCCTGTGTCTTTCAAACATCAGAACAAGATAAACTCCTCATGGATCTTGTGCTTTGGTTGATCGAGTCCTCTCACATGAGAGACAAGCGGACAGAGTCCTCTCACATGAGAGGCAAGCGGACAGAGTCCTCTCACATGAGAGACAAGCGGACAGAGCGGTCATGTTGTGGGTGTTATTCGTATTTGACAGAACACGTGTGTGTGTACAGGCTTTTGGGATCATGTGTGATCCTGTGACGCTTCAAACAAAAAGCTGAACCTCAAGAGGTCAGTGTGGTGTGTTTGGAGTGTCAGAGGACCGGGGGACACACTGAGGCAACACATCCTCACTCCCAGGTCGGCCTATGTTGACGTTATGTCAAGTCCCCTGCCGGCTTTTTCCAACGCAAGGGGGGGGGGCCTTAGCGTCCATTTTCAACGCCAGGGGGGGGGCCTTAGCGTCCATTTTCAACGCAAGGGGGGGGGGCCTTAGCGTCCATTTTCAACGCAAGGGGGGGGCCCTTAGCGTCCATGTTCAGCTTTCCGGGATGTCCATGTGCTTCTATGGACGCTCATGTAAGCACGGCATTCGTTTGTGTCAACTGCCCTTAAAGGCAATGAAGACACTACACTACCCAGAATCCCCAGCTATCGTTTGGCCTACACCATGTGCTCTGTTTGACGTCACGTGATTTCTCCCTGCAGAAAAAGAAAACATGGCCGAACTTCGTTTTATTCTGGGTGTAAAATGCCTATTTTAAAGTTAGTTTGGCCATTAAAATGCGTTTTGATGTCATTTGATGCGAGAAATATGAGTTGTTATTTCAGATTATGTGTGCAGTGGATGTACATGATCTTTAGTTTGCTAGTTATTACGAAGATTACTTCAGGAAATTGCGTCCAACGTTTTCATTGTTACCAAGGTGGTTGCTAGGGACGCTGCTATCGATATTATTTCTGTTATGTTCTGTAACTGTTTAATGGTGTTATCTTTATTGCTACCCCCTTCCCCGTCAATGTATAGTGTTGGTCCACAGCCTAAACATATTAGTTTAACAAAATCCGCATCTAAAGATACGTTATTTTCCCCTGTGCAATTCCAGTCTCACATCTCACAGCACATCGTCATTAACAAATACCGGAAACAGACCGAAAATATTTTTAAAAAATAAAATAATACCTTATTCCGAGTGCTCTTGCTTTTCTCTTTGAAAGTCATCACATAACGGCATTGTAATACACGGTTCGGCTGCATTAAATATTACATATCTGCCGCAGTTCTGTATTTATAGAGCCCTGATGAGAAGACAAAGATGAGGAACTGAAAACGTGACGTGGATCATAAATATATCAGCCATTAAACAACATCTTACATTTCTTTTCACACATTACGTCTCCTTGCAGTATCAACACTAATTCGGCTCACTTTTATATTTGATCCAATTGGTAGATAGGCTGCATTTACACCATAAAGGTGCACACCTGATATAAAGAGACACCTGGTGGTTAAAGCACGTTATTGAATTTCATTATTTTTATTATTAGATATTAAAAGAATCCCTATAAAGTATATTCATTACTCGTTATTCTCTACTAATAGTTAATTAAAGACTGTATATAATGACTATTTTGCACATCCCGTTCAAGATTTCAAGATGTTCTAAGGTTTATTGACATATCATATCGGCCTACACAACTGTGGTGTAGTTCTGCACTGAATGAAAAACTTGGGTCGCAGGTTCCTCAATAGTGCATTACAAGACATCTATCAATATGTGTGCATACCTCCAGCAATGTTAACTATGTTGTATGTATACTATGATGTAACGCAAATGTTCCAACTTGGGATCAATAAAGTATATCTTATCTTAAGCTGATCGATGGCTACTGCCATATTTGCAAAATGTGCCTCTGAACCTTGACAAGTGCATGTTTCAGGCTTATCAATTAATGTAATGTAATGTTATCAATTAACAACAGGAGGGGTCACAAACATAAGTCCAGCTGTTAAATAAAGCTCTTCTGACCTTAGCTGGCGTGTGGGTATATATATTAATGCTGCCCATTATGGGCACAAGCAATTTACACCCATGTATTAATTATATGTTTTAAATATGAGTGTTTCCTGTCCCCTAAACCTCCAGGGATGTACACAGTTTAATACTGGCAACTTCTTATTATGGGAAATACGAACACGTCTTTTAAAACTACAACTCCCAGTAGAGACGTGCCATAGAGAACATGTTGCGAAACAGAATAGCCAGCATGTGTAGTTCTGGGGACAGGGTGGGGGAGGGGGGGACGCGGTGGACCCGTTCAAATCCAGTTTTGAACAGTCTGCCGTGGTTCCATCCCATTTCAAGTGCTGTTCGAGGCTCGGTAACCCTCGGAGCACACTCTCCAATCACAGAGCTTGAGGACGATCACGGGGTTTGCCAAACAGAGCACATGGTGTAGTCCAAACGATAGCTGGGGATTCTGGGTAGTGTAGTGTCTTCATTGCCTTTAAGGGCAGTTGACACAAACGAATGCCGTGCTTACATGAGCGTCCATAGAAGCACATGGACATCCCGGAAAGCTGAAAATGGACGCTAAGGCCCCCCCCCTGGCGTTGAAAATGGACGCTAAGGCCCCCCCCCCTGGCGTTGAAAATGGACGCTAAGGCCCCCCCCCTTGCGTTGGAAAAAGCCGGCAGGGGACTTGACATAACGTCAACATAGGCCGACCTGGGAGTGAGGATGTGTTGACTGAGGACACACTGAGGGGACACTGAGGGGACACCTGGACCTGAACAGAGTCATAGCACACAATCCTGATCCGCAGGGAGTCAGGGTGGAGCTGATGTTTGTTGTTTGTGTGGCAGAGGCCTTCCAGAGCACCGTGGAGCGGTTTGGCCGTCTGGACATCGTTATCAACAACGCCGGCATCAACAATGAGAAGAACTGGGAGAAGACCATACAAGTGAACCTAGTAAGAAGCATGCACTTTCACACCCTCTGTGTTTGGCCCTCCATTTCTTACTGTGTGTGTGTGTCAGGCTCTCTGTGGCTCAGGGGCCACGACCCCTCGGGGGCCTGCCCACCTGCCAAATATGAAATGACTCAAATGACTGAACACCTTCAATGAAAACATGTAGGTTAATATATTTCAGTCATGCATCTTACTTGTATTGTATAGATAGAATAAGTGCATGACCAAGGTCTTCACTACCTCTGATCAAGAAAATAATTGACCTTGTTGTTATGATCATAAAATGCTGATGATTCTCACAATGGTTAAACACCGTCAAAGTGTGCTTGAGTGTAAGAGAGTAGATAACGTATTCAAAGTCAAGTTACTTTATATAAAAACTGAGAAACCGTCAGTAATCATGGTGCAAGAAGATAATACCAGAAGAAATAAACCCTAAAGGACCCCCCGGCACAGGGTGGAAGGATGTGTGTAGTGTGACAGACTGCAGGTAAGTCAGGCTGCAGCATCACAGACAGACTGACGCTCCTAACATCTGGAACCTCTGGACGGAGGCCAGACGTCAGTTCAACAGTTAAAGCAGGCGGGAGAGCCGGAGGTGACTCTGATACAAACCAAGCACTATATACAATGTTCCAATGATGAGACTTTCTGTCAAGAAGCTGCAGTAGAATGTGGTCTGGATACGGTAAGGCGAAACCAATGATACTCAAATATAACTCAAGGAAAGCTTTTGTCAAAGACATACAGTACACCATGACTAAAGGGGAGCAGAAGAGGGTCCTGCGGGGGGAACATGGACACCTTAGGAGGGTGTGAAGAGCTCTCTAGGACCATCAGAATATCAGACACACCGCTCTGTTACAGTGTGGCTTCCTTCAGGAGGTCCTCCTTATTTGAAGATTCCTTCAGGATGGAGAATGTGTCCCTAGAAACACTACATTTAGCAGGAACACACACGTCAAATGTGACAAATATTATACAGAGCAAGAAGTTTATTAAAAGATGACAAAAAGTGCTGTCCTGTGAGAGGAGGACCTTGTACCTGAACAGAGACTCTGAGCGGTGCAAGACTCTTATGTCTCATCCGGCTCCCGTGTGCTCGCTCTTATCAAGTCCTCAGATAATAAGAGTGTTTTATGGACAGTATCCTGATCGGGTTTCTGAAGGATCCCGTGAATGTGTTGGAGCATGGAAACAGGACCTCTGAAAGTCAGACCAGGCACTCCTTCTCCAGTTCATGTGAAACCCGAAAATGAATGCTACAGTGGGAACTCCCCCCCCATCTAAACAGGACACTGAAATAGTTATGCCAACATTTGTAATGAATCACAGTTGAAAACACATGCAAACATAAGCATTAACTGTTTCCACAACATGAAGCTTACAGAGCGCGGGGCGAGCGGACGTCCTCTGAAACACACGCAGACACCTTTACTGATCAGCAGGGTCACATGTTTCAGTCGTGGTTCCTGCATTGGTCGACACGTGTCTGTAGAATGTTCTCCTCTTGTCTCTACAGACCTCTGTGATTAAAGGGACCTACTTGGCACTGGAACACATGAGTAAAGAGCACGGCAAGGAAGGAGGCATCATCATTAATGTGTCCTCTATGGCAGGTAACACACACACACACACACATACACGCTCGCACACACCACTGTCACTTCAGATCTGAAGAGAAAACATGGTGATAAAGGCTAAAATATCAAATTCAAGGCTTCAAAACTGTGGTCCTCAAACCAAGTGGACTATGTCCTTTTCTTATTTGTAAAGTCTATGCTTAGCCTAGCATTGTCCCTTTCACAACGGACAGTTTTGTATCTAAATCAATGCCAGCAGCAGAGCTGAGCAGAGGTGTGTTAGGTGCTGTTTACACGAGAACGCAAACGGTTGTATCTGCTACCTTTCTCTTTCGTATAGCCCGTTCGTTCACACGAGGCCGTAACGGAACCGCGGAAACGGACCCCTCAAACGATAACGGGTCCCAAGGTGGGTAGATCTGCGGACGGAACGCTCTGGGGGGCCGTGTGTACGTCCTATAGGACCAATACGATAATTTCCTGATAACGATGAAGCCATAGCCCCGCCTCTCCCCACCTCTGCTGCTCACTGCTGTAGCATGCTCAGTAGCATGCTCAGGAGCTAATGACCATGCTACAGCTGTTAGTGCAACATCTACAGCTCCTCGACCACAACCATCAGCAACAAGTGGACATGGAGAACAACATGAACTACATGTTGCATAAACAGAAGGGCAACCATGGCAACCATACTCGGGGGGTCTTCTTCGTTGCTGTTGGTGTAGTTTGTGGTAGTATAGCGCCACCTACAGGCCCGACATATGTACTACAGCGTCTCCAGCGCTTTCAAGCGGTCTCGCGTGAACAGAAGACTTTTTTTTTATCGAGTTTGTTTGCGTTTGCATTCCAGTGTAAATGGGGTCTTAGTTCCCCCCCCCCTCACACACCTCCCTCTGAGACCCTTCTACAATCTCTGTCACTTACTGTATGCAGTCGGAATCAGTCATGATTTTATAAATATCTGTTTCCCTTTGAAACAAACTTGAAGGATACTATTGATAAATGTATCATTTTGAAAGGATATTTAATGCATACATTTATTTATTTATTTTCTCTGGCATATGTTAACTTGATTCAAACATCATGGGCTCATGATGTCAGGTTTTAGGGTGGAATCGTAGTTCTGGCTTCAGAACTGTGGCTTATTTAAAATGTCAAAAGCAAACAGGTTTAATGTGGAAGCGTAATCTAACTGAATCGCACACTGCTCCATTTCCCTTTAGTCACTAGCTCCTATGTCTGCTGTATACTGCATGGCTCAGATTGTATATAAATAATATATCAACTTTGAAGCTTTAGTGGCACCTCAGTAGGAGTTTGAAGTCGTAGCACTCCTCCCCAAACGTGACCTTCTCTGAGACGCAGGGATTCATCATGTCAGAATGTCACAGATGATTCATTTGTGTTGAAGCAAGAGAACAGATCTTCTCTCTCCCAGAGTGTTCGCTCCGTGGGAAACACACAACATAACACACTACCATGTGGGCGCAGACACACACCTGTTCCCCCGGTTCACCTGCTGCTCTGTGTCGTGCTGATTTGTTCTCCTGAGGGGGGTTGCTTTGTGGGCAAAGACCCCCCAACTGTTCCGCAGTGTGCTACCCTGCCAAAGGTTGTGTTTGGCTGGAAACGAGGTTGATGTGTGTGTGTGTGTGTGTGTGTGTGTGTGTGTGTGTGTGTGTGTGTGTGTGTGTGTGTGTGTGTGTGTGTGTGTGTGTGTGTGTGTGTGTGTGTGTGTGGACACATTGTGTGTGTGTGTGTGTGTGTGTGTGTGTGTGTGTGTGTGTGTGTGTGTGTGTGTGCTCTCCGTCTTCTTCGGGAACTGAAACATAGACGTCTTTAATAGGGCGATGTTAACAGTATGTACTCTGCTGCTTTTATTTCCTTTTGGTTCTAATACTAAGAGTAGGTTAATATCTGAGTGCGGGCGGTTCTCCTGGTGGAGGCTGACTTGCCTCTGGTCGAGTCCTGCAGCAGTATCTAGTATCTAGTATCTGGTTATTTTATTGTCAGATCACAAACACAGTGGAGGAAATAAGGATCTGATCCCCTGCAGGTTGTGTCAGTGTGCCCACTCCCAAAGAGATGAACAGTCTGTCGTTGTGATGGCAGGTTTCTTTGAGTTGAGAGTAAGAATATCATAAAGAACATCCAGAAATGGACCTTATATGAAAGATACAAATGTATTTGATTTAACTGTGGGAAGTAAGTATTTGATCCCTTGCAGAACATGTGTTCGTACCTAGGTGGACGCACAGAGGTCAGACGCTTCTTGCTGCTGGTCTGCAGGTGTGTGCACGTCTCAGGGAGGACGTGGTGCGCTGCGGGAGAGGACTTGTGTAACCTAACCGGTCTGTGGGAGCCAGGATACAAGGTTACAAGGGAATCAAATACTTACTCCCCCAGTTAAATGCAAATCAAAAGTGTATCTTTTATATGATGTACATTTCTGGATGTTCTTTTTGATATTCTCACTCTCACTGTTTCTATAGACCTACAACTACAATGACAGACTGCTCATTTCTCTGGAAGTGGGCAGACTTACAAGGTCAGCAAGGGATCAAATCAGTATTTCCTCCACTGTACTGTATGTGTGATCTGACAATGTTTAGTGAGGTAACAGCCACTGGGCAGAGGTCAGAGAGAGGTCAGAGAGAGGTCAGAGAGAGGTCGGAGGTCAGCAGACGGTGATGCAGGCCACTCTGAAAGAACTGATGCTGTTAGTGTAACGTGGAGGCCTGCTACCATTATTTTGTTTTTGTTTTTTCAATAGAAATAAAACCCTTTTTTTATCAAAAAATGCAATTTGTAAAGAAAAAGCGTTTTTTATCAAAACATAGCTTTTAGATGTTAGCATTGTTCTGACATGTGGCATCTTTTCTCTGTTTGAGATGAACGGATGTGCATGTGTCGCCGGGCTCCCAGCCAGCGAGCCGTCTACACTTTGAGGACAGGTTGAGATTGTTCTGGCTCTAGGGCCGCTAATCACTCCCTTTACCAGATAACACTGCGAGACTCTGAGCTCCAGCTGCCCTGAGGGAAGCAGATGGTTCCATCAGTCTTTCCTTCCTCTACCCAGCTGGGACAAACCATTTGCAGGTCAGGGCCTCTGGGGGCCCCCGCAGAGTTTCCTCTGGGGGCCCCAGCAGAGTTTCCTCTAGGGGCCCCAGCAGAGTTTCCTCGGCTGCTGGTGACATGTCTCCTCTCTCCTTGTTCTGTCTGACTCAGCCTTCCTGCACTCCCCTCACCAGCCTGTCTACACTGCAACTAAACATGGAGTCATCGGCTTCACTAGAGCTATGGCGGTAAGACACACACACACACACACACACACACACACACACACACACACACACACACAGTTAACATGAAGCTACTGAAAGCTCCGCTCGCATCCTGTCTCGCAGGACGCGTCCTCACAGGGCGATTACGGCGTCCGGATCAACGTTCTGTGCCCGGCCTTCGTGGACACTCCTCTGCTGCACTCAGTGGAACACGAGGACAACATGGGCAAGTTTGTCAAGTTCAAGGACGATTTCAAACGCAGCATGAGCAAGTTTGGAGTTTTACAGTAAGTTAGCAAACAAACGTGTCTCTGATCGTTTAAATGATGTCATGTATGTTTGTGTATACATAACATGTTTATCTGTGTAATGATAATTAGATGTTTAACTGCTCAGAATGTGTACTGACACAGCAAGGGTTTAAAAGGTCTTGGAGTCTTGGTCGTTATAAGTCTTGCCAATCGTTGTGTTGATTAAACATGAGCCAGTTCAGCACTGGGCAAGTTGTCTAAGTACAGAACATATCTAAAACATATATTTGATTAATGTCTGGTTACTCATCAGTCAGTGAGAAGTCAGCGAGAAGTCAGTGAGAAGTCAGTGAGAAGTCAGTGAGGAGTCAGCGAGTAGTCAGCGAGAAGTCAGGGAGAAGTCAGGGAGAAGTCAGGGAGAAGTCAGGGAGAAGTCGGCGAGAAGTTGGCGAGAAGTCGGCGAGAAGTCGGCGAGAAGTCGGCGAGAAGTGGCGAGAAGTCGGCGAGAAGTCGGCGAGAAGTCGGCGAGAAGTCGGCGAGAAGTCGGCGAGAAGTCAGCGAGAAGTCAGTGAGAAGTTGAGCTCAGGTCATTGAAGGACACACATACTGAACATGAGCAGAACATGTGCACTGCCCCCTGGTGGAGGGCTGCGGGACATGGCTCTTTGGCCCCCTGGTGGAGGGCTGCGGGACATGGCTCTTTGGCCCCCTGGTGGAGGGCTGCGGGACATGGCTCTTTGGCCCCCTGGTGGAGGGCTGCGGGACATGGCTCTTTGGCCCCCTGGTGGGGGGCTGCGGGACATGGCTCTTTGGCCCCCTGGTGGAGGGCTGCGGGACATGGCTCTTTGGCCCCCTGGTGGAGGGCTGCCCCCCTGGTGGAGGGCTGCGGGACATGGCTCTTTGGCCCCCTGAGAGCTTAAGGGGCAAAACTACAAATCCAGTTCCATGTCAAATCTTTTTTTCCATAAAGTGGGTTTATTGGTGTCATTTGAAGTCATTGTTGTCACGCTGACGTGTGTACTGCACAAGTAGTTTGGTGAAGGGTGAGAGACTTCAGGATGTGAGCTGCACTTCTATCCTCTGCTGGCCGCACGTCGTGTTGAAAGCCGACACATAAATGACGTGTCTGAATAATGAGTCTGCAATAGAACGTTTGTCACGTGATGTGTTTTGGAGATGTCATGGTTGTGTCATAGTTGTGTCACTGTGTGTGTCACTGTGTGTGTCACTGTGTGTGCATCTGGCAGATGGCAGCTCCTTTACTTCTGTATTTTCAAGCTCTCTTTTGGGACGTTGGGAGGACTTGGAGAAGCATTGTCTGTTTATTTGGTTTATTTAGATTAGACTATAAAATAACCTGCATTTTATGTATTTGTTTAACATATCAAAAGCTTTAAAGTGTGTGGCACTTTACATGCAAGGTTGTGTTATATTGTGACAGCACACTACATGGTCCGCAGTGTGTCACAGCTGAAGAATGGAAAGTACACCAGCACAGCCATGGTTTTCTATAAACTGTATAATGTAACTCTTTGTTGCTTTTAATGTGAAAAATGTAAAGTGCTATGAATACTGAGATGGCCTATGAGCAGTGGGCACGGTTCTGTGTTTCAGTCACAGGACGTCAGCTCACTGAGGAAATGCTCTCTGTACTCAGACTGTGTGGGATTTATTCTCTCCAAACAACGGCAGTGAAATGTGTGCCGGAGAGCACTCAGTCGGTCTCTGTCTGCTCTGATTACATTATTTCACACAAGTGGCCAGAGTCCACTTGGCAGCTGAATGATACTGTATCTGTCTTTGTGGATTTGGAGCCGTTCTAAGAGACTGAACCGAAGCATGGTCAGAAAGGCTCTGCACTTGAGAGGACATCAGAGAATCAAGTAAAAATGTTCTACGGTCCTCCCTTCATCTGAGGGCTTGTGATGGACTGTGAACGTACCACCAGGCTCTGAGGAACCTTCTTACACTGTGCCGCTCACACACACACACACACACACACACGAGTGACTCACTGTTTCCTGTGTGAGCTCATGTTGTCTGTGTTTGTCTGCAGGCCTTCTCTGATCGCAGAGGGCATGATGAGGCTGATCATGGACTCCAGCCTGCAGGGGGCGGTGATGAAGATCACATGCTCCAAGGGAATCCACTTCCACACCTATGAACCCATGTCTGCCTGAGCCTCGACACACTGGCCGTCTCTCAATGTGGAGTACACCTGCTGCAGAGCCACTATTTCAAGTATGCGACATGGAGTGGCGCAGAAGGATGCATGCTAAATGCCCGGCATTCTGCGCCACTCCATGGCGTAGCATACTTGATAGTGGCTCTGCAGCATGTGTACTCCACATTGAGAAAGGGCCACAGCCCCTGATTGAACGTGCTGACCTTCATGTGGACGTGCTTCCATGTGTCACACTTCTGTCCCAGTATGCACATACTATGTTCCAGCTTATACATTTGTCAGAAGACAGTTAGTGTGTATGAAGACGACGGAGCAGCTGCTCCACTCACCGTCTGTCTGCAGAGCACGGCTCACTCACGTGTTACTTTGATTTGATATTGTGAACTGTTAATAATGGCAATCTGTTTGTAATTTATATTTATATTACAGTATGTGTCATTAATAAATGATATAGATGAAATATGTGTGTTTCAAATGTTTCCACAATGCAGAAAATAGGGTTTCATCTTCACATCTGTCCCACGCTGAGACCGTGGATAACAGACACTTGTTCATCTTCACATCTGTCCCACGCTGAGACCGTGGATAACAGACACTTGTTCATCTTCACATCTGTCCCACGCTGAGACCGTGGATAACAGACACTTGTTCGTCTCCACATCTGTCCCACGCTGAGACCGTGGATAACAGACACTTGTGTTGATCCTGTATGGAAACCCAGGTGTCTTAGCAACAGCACGGGTAAACAGGATAGGATTTCAGTGAGGATTTCATATGAGTTCAGACAAGGATAGTAATAATTATAATTACTATAATTATTATATAAAAGGTATAATAATAATAATAATAATAATAATAATAATAATCATAAAAATAATCATAATAAAGAAATTACAGAGTAAAAACATGTTAAAAAAGTGACAGTATAAGTTAAAATGTAAGGTGTTTACATACATATGCAGTTCAGCCTGTCCTCCTACAAAAAACGACCATACAGGCCGATTGTTCATGCCCTTATTACGAGCCAGACACGTTTTAAAGTGTATGTTGTTTCTTACACGACCACTAGAGGTGCTCTAGTGGTCGTGTAAAATAAATGCTAGCGGGAGTTGGGTTTGCACTTCAGTCTGTTTTCTTTTGGTACCGGTAATATTCACGTTCGGGTGATGCCTTTTCAAACGAGTGTGCAAGTTTGATGTATAGAGAGGCGAAGTCTCTCCCTTTCCGGGAGCCTCCATGGGACCCCAGAAGTGTAAAATTATACATTGAAGTCAATAGAGAGAGAAAGGTTATCTTTTGATCCCGTTTGAATGGTGCCATGAATGACACAAATGATGTTTGTCAATTTAAAAGAATATTTTGCAAGTCAAGAAAATAAAAATGTGTCGTAAAACTGTGAAGTTACAATTTTTTTTGTGTGAAACCGCTCAGTGAACTACAGGTCTCTGGTCTCGCACAATACGCGTCACCATCACAAAGACGGCCGTCACGTTAGCAAATTTCACCTGTTTCTTTCAGAATGAGAATAAAAGTATAAAATGAGGTGAACATCACGACAAGTCTGGACACGTTGAGAGCTGTACATACACGAAAGGGGAGTTAGTCGGTTCTGTAGGAGCCAGCATGCGGGACCGGCTTTACAAGGTTTCGGTGAGTAACATGAGTGCAATGTGTAACGTTAATGTCAGCTAGCTAACATTAGCTAACAAGGTACACTAACGTGTTTTGTTTCAGGAACTAGTTTTCTCCTTAAGAACTTTGTGGTCTCTGTGTACGCTGTGGATAACATTAGTGTTCACAAGAACAAGGTACACTCCCGTGTTTTGTTTGAGTTGCTCTTCAGATTGAAGCGGCCAGTTTTATATCGACTATATAGTATAGTCTATACTGTATGTGTGATCTCCTTTTACATCTCGTTGTGTCATTTGAGTTTATTTGCTGTGTGTAGATTCAAGGGTTTTGGTTATATTGTCAGTTTGTTTGGTTATCCAGGCACAGCTGTGTGTGACTCCCTCTGGTACACCGGTATGTGTTTTCCTAATGTAGAGAGCATTGATTACTTAATAAACCACACACTGAGTCTAGATCCTGACCAAATCCTTTTTTATTGTTGATCAAATGTTTTTCAAAAATGTATTCATACACATTTAGAAAAATACAATGTACAATCACAACCAGTACAACACAAATTACAAAAAATACAGAAAAAACAAACAATAACAACAATCAGACAAGAGGACAAAACTATGGAAAAATAACCCCTCCCACCCCCAGATCCGGACCATCCTTGTATTATTGCTCATTCAATCTATTATAGCATGGGAGACGATGGCGCGATGCAGAGCGCTGTCTGTGATTGTGCACGGGGGATGTACACATGCAGCCACGCTGCATGGCAATATGTGCCATGTGGCAGATGTTGAGTGCCAGTGGAGGAAGCCTGGCACTTCCAAAGTAGTCCAGCCGGTGTCTCAACTTTACCAACAGTGAGAGGAGACCTACAACCCACTGGCCAGAGACATCGCCACTCAGGATGTAGACTGGTTCAGGTCTGCACTGAGGGGCGCACAGTGTGGCATGGCATGGCTTTTGTCACCTGAGCCAGAGCCGCGGCCTCAACATCAGGCCATTGTCACCGTGCCGGAGCTGGTGAAGGGGCATGGGGGTCGGGGGCTTGAGGCAATTCTTGCCTCAATGCGACTGAGCAGAGACCAGCAAGCTGCCATCCAGACAGCCACCGGAGGACAGCGGACAAATCCTCAGTGGCAGTTACACAGGCGGGGCAGGTTGACAGCCAGCAAGTTTGTTGCTGTGCTGCGGTCGGGAGTTTCATCCACTCCATGCGTGTCCCTCATGAAGAGGGTGCTCGGGGGGTACAACTTGGACGGAGTCATGGCTGTCAACTGGGGGGTTGTAAACGAGGCCGAAGGGGTGAAGGCTTTTGTGCAGGCCTATCGGGTGACAGTGTTCGAGTCTGGTCTCTTTGTGAGTGAGTCAGTGTTTTGGGAGCATCCCCCGATGGACTTGTGCAGCCATCTGCCCTGCTGGAGGTGAAGTGTCCACCATCATTATACATGATGGTGTATAGGATATATATATATATATATATATATATATATATATATATATTTGTATACATATCTGTAAATTGTATAATTTTATTTGATTTAAAAGTGTTTTTGATCTCTCTCTGTCTCTAAACACAAACTGAGTAAGATTGACAATAAAGTTGACTTTGAAAAATATATATATTCTTTATGAAAATAGTTGACTGTTAGAGAAATGAATCCAAATGAAACGTTGGACTGAACTACAACTACGCCTTTAAATCTCTACGGACTGTTTTTCAGTGGGATGGCAAGTTCCTATCTTTAAACATTTAATAGTTTTTTCTCAGAACAGATTTGATTTTCTGAAGTTAATTTAACTTTGGCGACCATGAAAGGTCATTATTAAAAAGGTACAATCAATTTGTTTAGGGTTGAATAAAATAAGGATAAACATTTCATTTGGATAATTTACTGACAGAATAAGAAACTCAATGATGCTCTACTCACCTGTTCCTTTTTATAAAGTGAAACAGTTGAAACGATAGATTTTAGTAAACTTAAAAACAACCTTCTCCAAAAGCTATCAAGGAATATTCCGAATACTTATTTTAGAACTTTATTACATATTATTTGTATATAGTTTGAATGATCCATAATTGACAGAAGCTTGTGTTTACACTGACCTCTTACTCATATATTAATGTCTTTGTAACTTCAGTAAACCACTACCTCACTAATTTCTTTCATTCATCACGGTTCAATAAACTGAGTGACACATGAACCAGTTTAATCATTATAATAACGTAGGATTGCAACTCTTTGAAACTGTAGGTGGCTCTTAAAAGAGCCGTTGTGTTTGGGTGTGCTGGTCTCGGGTCAGTCTAAGCCCTCTCCACGGATGCGGCGGGCCAGCTGGATGTCCTCGGGCATGATGGTGACCCTCTTTGCTTGGTTCATCTTAGCAGCAGCTACATGGATGTCGGTGCAGTCCACAGTCATTGTGCAGTTGAAGGCAGAATGGATTTATTATTGACTCCGAATGAAGCACAACTTCATGTCATACAATACATTGACTTTATTTGAAATTGTGTAAACAAATAAAGCATTGATTAGCAAGCAGGACCTGCAGGAACAGAGCACGGTGATGGATGGAGCTGGGAAGAGAGAAGAATAAAGAAAACAGATCAACTTTATTATCGGATATTAAAAATTCAATTTCAAAACAAGTTGCCGCTCCTACAGTTTTCTAGTGTGTAAAGATGATTTCACTTGACCAATGCAACATATCACACTCAATACATGTGTGTCTCTGGGGGGTGCATTGTGCCTTTGATGTATATAAATAATATACCATAACCAAATACTATTACGTACAGTGGAAATCAGATTGCCAGAGCAGGTCAGTGTGCATGTTCCTCAGGGTCTCAGCAGTTACAGGTGAGGTAAAGGAAATAAAAGAGAAAAAGGTCAGTAACAACACTTTAAAGTAACAACACTTTGAATAATTATCTCTTCTAATAATTTTCTCTCAGTAATCACTGTCTTTCCAACAAACAGATTGACTCACCCTTACTGTCATCACAATGAAACACGTCCAGAAGAATGTCATGCAAAGCTGCCTGCCTGCCTTCGACTCTCCCTGACTGCTTCCTTAGCACCCGGTGGATGGCGCAGTAGGCTACTCTTCAAATGTTTCACGAAATACTTACCATCATGACTACTCGTACTCTTACTTCATGTAATAAAATAATAACTTCATGGTAAGGCTACAAAAAGTGACAAGGCTAAGTAATGTAATGCTAACTAACGTGCTCGCTACTCGTCGCTACTAGCTAGGTAGCTAACTTGACTGTGTTCCATGCACAACATGTATATTACCTGATATGTCTGATCCGGCGACTCCTGGTCCTTTCATCAGACGGGAATCGATAGAACGAGCAAGTGGTATGATCACTTATGTGATTACAACCTGGTACAAAGCACACATGCATCTTGTAAAAGTGCATGTGTAGTCTTTGTAGTCGCGTATTTTTCATAGTCTTATATTTCAACAGTTTTACGACAAAATGTGACTTTTTTTACATGGAACTTATTGTTTAAGATTGACAAACATCATATGTGTAGTTCGTGGCCCAATTCAAATGGGATCAAAAGATACGTTTTCTCTCTCCATTGAATTCAATGTAAATGTTTCGCTTCCGGGGTCCCATGGGCCGGAAGTAGATGGGCGTGACTTCGCCTCTCTATTGCCAGCCGCATAACCAATTTGACCAATGCCGACAAACAGCTTTGGTTCGGTCCACCTGTCTTTGTCCGTCATCCTTGTTCGTAACTGCGAAACCAAAATGTTCCCAAACCGGAGACTTCAATGATGCTGGAGCATTTTCCAGCTCAACTTTATCTGCATTCGCCATTTCGACAGTTCCTCAAATTACTGACTACATTTGAAGGCATCCCTCTGACCAGCTCTCTAGTATGCCTCTCGTCCAATGAAATGACTTGCTCGCTCTATGACGCGTTGAACACAATGTGAGCAAATTACTCTGAATGCTGCGACGCAGCACCTGAGATTACTTCCAAGAAGTTGTTCACGTTCTCAATTTTTTACGTTTAACGTGATATTCATTCGGTACACTTCGGTACACTTCGGTACACACCCCTAATAAGGACCGGTGACTGACAGGGGCCAAAACAATTTTAGAACATTAAGAAAAAAATGTTTAAGTAACCTTTCATCAATAATTAACATTAATAGAACGTTATATTGATAATGTATCACACTAAACTTACGATTCATTTAACTTATTTTCTTCCCAAAGTTAATTATCCAAAGCCTCTGTACACCCCCTCTGTACACCCCCTCTGTACACCCCCTTCCAGTGGCGAGCCGTCAGGGCCCTCTAAGCCCTTCCGCAGCCCGTGGTGAGGAACTGCGCCGCCTCGCTTAAGGCTACGGGCGTCTTTGTCCCGCGAGATTTCAGTGTCTCATGTAGGCAAGCCTCCAGAGCAAAATGACTAACCATCATGCAACGCACTAGCAAGACGTTGATCGCAACTGCGCAGGTCTCGCTTGTCTCAAACAAGCCTAGAAACTTTTCACGTGCGCAGACAGACTCTGCCAGCTCGCAGGGCTGTCTCTCTCGCGGGGGTTTAATCTGCGTGCGAGGGTTATTTCATGCGCGTGTAAAAGCACATTTTCCGCTCGTGAGTAGCTTGTTTTGTGCGCTAGAATGTTGACCCAAATCTGACTCCATACCAGTGTTGGGGAAGTTACTTTTAAAAAGTAGTGTTTGCTCGTTACTCGTTACTTCTTTAAAAAAGTAATCCCTTACTTTACTTAGTTACCCTGCAAGGAAAGTAACTTTTTACGTTACTCGTTACTTTTACGTTATGTTGCTCGACTTTGGGCAGAACCCCATCTCTGTTCCTAAATGTGTAGGCTTACATAAAGTTCTACATATATGGAGGACATAACAGTTATTTATTTTGTGCTCTTTATTATAACAAAATGCCACAGAGCAATTTACAAAACATTGGGCTATCAATATCAAATATCAATATAAAATCATAATCATTAAACAGGCTAGCCCCAAAATAGGTGCAAAGCTAGTGCAAATCATATCAATAGGCTCCTTAGGAACAACATGATGCCTCAAAATGGCTCATGTGTCTCAAAATAAAACATGCCTCATGTAAATCCAACAGAAAAAGAATAACTTCAAAATGTCTTGATATCGATGGCTTGTGTAAATAAAATAAAATGGCATAATACAGCTTGGAAGCAAAGACATTTTAGCCAAAATAAAATCAAGAACAACTGAAAGCAGGACTGGCCTCAGAATGAAAAAGCTATGGTCACTGAATATGCTGGCCCTTCTTCACAGTATGATGGTACAGCTTGAGCTATGTCTACAGCATGGGTGGCATGCAAACTATTCGACATCAGTACAACATGTGCGATTATACCTCATCAGGAGCAGTCTTTTCAAAACGTTTATCTGAGAGTCTGTTTCTTCTGGGGGAAAGCACAATACCTCCCAGGCTGAACAGCCTCTCCACCAGTGCACTGGATGGTGTGGCAGTGTTGTGTTTCATGGACACAGCTTTCACTCGGGGGAAACGGTTGAGGACTTCTAACTCTGAGCCTGATCTCATGTACTCAAATACCTCCGAGTCTGCGCTAATGGACATTGCGTCTTCCTCTTCCTCATCAAAAGAAAAATAGTCATTCTCATTGGCGCTGCTGTGTGCGGCAACTTCTCGGTTTTCTATTCTTAGCCGGCCCTTCATCACGGGGTAGAGTGCGACACTCCGCGATGAGCAGCGCACGTGCCGCTTCTCTCCGCTCCGCTCCCACTATCCATCGAACTTTAAATTTCGGCAACGTCAAGGCAGCCAATAAAGCTTCACTGCTCTCCAACACCGGTGCGAATCGCGTCCTGATAGCCTAGGACAACATTATATAGAACAAATAAGCCTAGTTTTCAGACACACGACTCACTAGAGCTCCATCAGGGGAGGCATAATGCATGTATCTTAAGAATATTTATCACGAAATGTCCGTTAATGGATAGGCATATACATTTATATCATAGACATCGTAGGCTATATATGATGTATATGCCTAGGCTACTAATTTTCAGATAGGCTATTAAGAATCGGCTTACCTGTACAATTACACCCGGTAGGTTTGCTGTCATCCTCGACAGTCCATTTTGGAGTGCCAGTGTCCTGGACATCAGGGTCTCCAGGGCTGGTAGAAGAGTCCCATAGTAGCAGTTGTCTTCCCCTTGCAATATATCCAGTGCGACTGTCAGAGGTTTCAAAACACTGCAGTGTTCCTTTAGGAATAGATGTTCGCGCTCTGTCGGGGCTCTGATGTCCAGTCTAGTACAAAGCGTATTCAGATCTTGGGCCGGGATGTCACTGATGCGGGACAGGGCATCGTGGAAGGAATTCCACCTTGTTGATGTAGTAGGCACAATCATTTTTTTCCCACAGATTTCATCAACAATCTCAGAGGCCAAGGTAGAGCGGCTCACCTTTGTCCAAAGAGCAGCGCACTTTGCCGTTGCACTCCTGTACACACATTTTGAGTCACTGTTGGAGGACAGCCATTTGTCGATGTCATTGCACGAGATCAAATTGAGTGTATGCGAAGCACACCTGAAATGCGGGGGAAGAGAAAACTGTCCTTCTGTGGTCCCAAGCAACTCTTCCACATCTGTGAAAACTACACCTTGCTCGTCGTTATCCTTCTCCTCGTTAGGCGCATCTTGAAAGCTTTAACAAAATTAGACCCGTTGTCTGTAACGGTGGCGGTGATCCTATGTGAAAGGCCAAATGCAGAGTGAATCTGTTCCATTTCAAAGCCGATAACATCATATGTATGCCTGCCCTTTATTCTTTTGCATGCGATGGCAGCTTTCTCACGTTTAAAGTTGCATGGATTGATCCAGTGCACAGTGATTCCCAAAAAGCTTCTGTTATGACTACTCCATATATCCGCAGTGGTTGACAGATACGACAAACTCTCGAACGTTTTCTTTAATTCACTCTCCATTTTCAGATAGCATTCATCCAGTGAACGTTTTACGATCTGACCATGGGCGCCTGTCTCCTGTTATCGGTATCTTGCTAAGTATCTTTCTGAAAGTGGGAGATTCAACAGTATTGATGGCTTTGAAAAACACACCAACTTCCCCTCTAGCCAGCTTCCCCTCTAGCCAGCTTCCCCTCTAGCCAACTGCCCCTCTAGCCAACTGCCCCTCTAGCCAACTGCCCCTCTAGCCAACTTCCCCTCTAGCCAGCTTCCCCTCTAGCCAGCTTCCCCTCTAGCCTCTAGCCAACTGCCCCTCTAGCCAACTGCCCCTCTAGCCAACTTCCCCTCTAGCCAGCTTCCCCTCTAGCCTACTTCCCCTCTAGCCAACTTCCCCTCTAGCCAGCTTCCCCTCTAGCCAACTTCCCCTGTAGCCAACTTCCCCTCTAGCCAACTTCCCCTCTAGCCAACTTCCCCTCTAGCCAACTTCCCCTCTAGCCAGCTTCCCCTCTAGCCAACTGCACCTCTAGCCAGCTTCCCCTCTAGCCAACTTCCCCTCTAGCCAACTGCCCCTCTAGCCAGCTTCCCCTCTAGCCAGCTTCCCCTCTAGCCAACTTCCCCTCTAGCCAACTTCCCCTCTAGCCAACTGCCCCTCTAGCCAACTTCCCATCTAGCCAACTTCCCCTCTAGCCAACTGCCCCTCTAGCCATCTTCCCCTCTAGCCAGCTTCCCCTCTAGCCAACTTCCCCTCTAGCCAACTTCCCCTCTAGCCAGCTTCCCCTCTAGCCAACTGCCCCTCGAGCCAAAATGTCTCTCTAGCCAGCTTCTCCTCTAGCCAACTTCCCCTCTAGCCAACTTCCCCTCTAGCTAACTTCCCCTCTAGCCAACTGCCCCTCTAGCCAACTTCCCATCTAGCCAACTTCCCCTCTAGCCAACTGCTCCTCTAGCCAGCTTCCCCTCTAGCCAACTTCCCCTCTAGCCAACTTCCCCTCTAGCCAACTGCCCCTCTAGCCAACTTCCCCTCTAGCTAACTTCCCCTCTAGCCAGCTTCCCCTCTAGCCAACTTCCCCTCTAGCTAACTTCCCCTCTAGCCAGCTTCCCCTCTAGCCAACTGCCCCTCTAGCCAACTGCCCCTCTAGCCAGCTTCCCCTCTAGCCAACTTCCCCTCTAGCCAACTTCCCCTCTAGCCAACTTCCCCTCTAGCCAACTTCCCCTCTAGCCAGCTTCCCCTCTAGCCAACTGCCCCTCTAGCCAACTTCCCCTCTAGCCAGCTTCCCCTCTAGCCAACTGCCCTTCTAGCCAACTTCCCCTCTAGCCAACTTCCCCTCTAGCCAGCTTCCCCTCTAGCCAACTGCCCCTCTAGCCAGCTTCCCCTCTAGCCAACTTCCCCTCTAGCCAACTTCCCCTCTAGCCAGTTTCCCCTCTAGCCAACTGCCCCTCTAGCCAACTTCCCCTCTAGCCAACTTCCCCTCTAGCCAGCTTCCCCTCTAGCCAACTGCCCCTCTAGCCAGCTTCCCCTCTAGCCAACTGCCCCTCTAGCCAACTTCCCCTCTAGCCAACTTCCCCTCTAGCCAGCTTCCCCTCTAGCCAACTTCCCCTCTAGCCAACTTCCCCTCTAGCCAGCTTCCCCTCTAGCCAACTGCCTCTCTAGCCAACTTCCCCTCTAGCCAACTGCCCCTCTAGCCAGCTTCCCCTCTAGCCAACTTCCCCTCTAGCCAGCTTCCCCTCTAGCCAACTTCCCCTCTAGCCAGCTTCCCCTCTAGCCAACTGCCCCTCTAGCCAACTTCCCCTCTAGCCAACTTCCCCTCTAGCCAGCTTCCCCTCTAGCCAACTGCCCCTCTAGCCAGCTTCCCCTCTAGCCAACTGCCCCTCTAGCCAACTTCCCCTCTAGCCAACTTCCCCTCTAGCCAGCTTCCCCTCTAGCCAACTGCCCCTCTAGCCAACTTCCCCTCTAGCCAGCTTCCCCTCTAGCCAACTGCCCCTCTAGCCAGCTTCCCCTCTAGCCAACTGCCCCTCTAGCCAGCTTCCCCTCTAGCCAACTTCCCCTCTAGCCAACTTCCCCTCTAGCCAACTTCCCCTCTAGCCAGCTTCCCCTCTAGCCAACTGCCCCTCTAGCCAACTTCCCCTCTAGCCAACTGCCCCTCTAGCCAGCTTCCCCTCTAGCCAACTTCCCCTCTAGCCAGCTTCCCCTCTAGCCAACTTCCCCTCTAGCCAGCTTCCCCTCTAGCCAACTGCCCCTCTAGCCAACTGCCCCTCTAGCCAACTTCCCCTCTAGCCAACTGCCCCTCTAGCCAGCTTCCCCTCTAGCCAACGTCCGGTGTTCAATTATAATAATAATGATGTATTTTATTTATATAGCGCTTTTCACAACTCAAAGACGCTTTACAGTATGAGGGAGGATAGACAAACAAGGACAGGCAAACAAGTAAGTAAAAAATAAAAAGGCAGTCAAGAGGAAGTTGATTGAGAGGGGGGGGCTTATGGGTAGACAGAGTTGAAAAGATGTGTTTTGAGGCGGGACCGAAAGACTGTGAGGGACTCAGAGTCACGGAGATCTTGGGGGAGGGGATTCCAGAGCCTAGGAGCTGCCACGGAGAAGGCTCTGTCCCCAAAGCTGCAGAGTGTGGATGTGGGAACGGATAGGAGTCCGGCTGCGGTGGATCTGAGGGACCGTGGGGGGTCTGAGGGACCGTGGGGGCTGGTAAGGAGTGAGAAGGTTTGTGAGATAAGGGGGGGCCAGATGGTGGAGTGCTTTGTAGGTGAGGACCAGAACTTCGTAGTGGATGCAATGGGAGACAGGAAGCCAGTGGTGGTCTTTGAGGACTGGGGTGATGTGATGCCATGATTTGGTATGCGTGAGGAGACGTGCAGCTGCATGTTGAACCCGTTGGAGTCTGTTGAGGGATGTAGTGCTGATGCCGTAAAGAAGTGAGTTGCAGTAGTCGAGGCGGGAGGAAATGAAGGCATGGATTAGTCGTCCGGCTGCGGGGCGGTGAGAGAGGGTAGGATTTTTGCAATATTGCGGAGGTGGAAAAATTAGGTTTTGACTGTTTGGCGGATGTGAGGTTCGAGGTTCGAGGGTGGGGTCAAAGATTACACCAAGGTTGCGTGCCTGATTGGAGGGGGATTGAATTATGACTTGATTTGGTGTGTTGGTACGACAATCATCAGTGTAGAGAGTAAAGAGCACAGCTGAACTCACGCAGCTAGGGTGACCAGATCCCAACACACCAAATGTGGGACAAGGAGTATGGTTGTGTGGGACAATGTGGGACACCCTCTCAACAGCAACCCCCGGAAAAAAAACGTAACAAATATATAACAATAGAGCAGAAAGTGAAGTCAAAATGCAGTTTTTTAATAAAGAAAAGTAAACTAAGGCTAACCAAGGCAGCAGGCATTATTCACTTCAAGTGTTTAGAAATGCATCTTCTTAATTCAACTAGTGTATTACCTGTACAAGTAGGCACAACATAAATTAATAGATAACATAAAACCAACACTGGCCAGGAGGGAACAGAAACATAATAATACATACAATAAAATAGCTTTCAGTTTTGTCCATCACAGCAACAGAAGGTGGGCCCCCACATATGTTGTCCCCTAGACCCACTGGTGTCTTTGCCTCTGTCAAACAACTCTTCACAGAGGCAGGGGCAAGCACATCTGTTATTATGGACACTGCTTTTGTACGACCACATGACATTTTCTTTACTATCTCAGAGTCTGGAAAAATGGTCGGCGCTAGCTTGTTCCCAGTCATGTGACCGGTATGAATGGGAGTGTTGCACTATAAGGTAAACACTGGTTATCTCTGCTGCTGTCACCTCGTCTGAGTGGCCATCATTTTTTGGTTTGAGTAGGAATGTCTCCATAGAGTGGGATGTCTCTTTTTGAGCGACACGTTTCTTGTGAGAATCGCATTCTCTGTGTCTTTTGACGTCGTATTCACTGCCATGTGAAATTTAAATATTACTCTTGCAAAGATTGAAAAAAACTCTGAGCGTCGCCCTGCACTGGCTTCACCCACGGGTTAGTGTCTTCAGTCTTTGTTGTATGTGCATCTTCTTTTCTTCTTAGCTGTAGTTTCAGTTTCCTCCATTTTCCATAACCTGCTGCGTCGCCTGCGTTCGTTGTTGTTGTTGTTTGGCGGGGTGGGGGGGGGGTGTGTGTGAGTGAGTTACTCTCATTGGTTAACACTTGACCAGCACCCGCCGTGTGTTACAGTTTGATTGACAGCAAACACAGCCCCCTGATGATAGCCTTCCCTGCTTTCTCAACAGCCATTGGATGAATCTTGATTTTAAAGAAAAGCGTTTTAGCCAATCAAAATGAAATATGCGGGACATCGTCTCAATTTGCGGGACGCACCAAAAGTCGTGAAAATGCTGTGCAGTCCCGCGCAAAGCGGGACATCTGGTCACCCTACACGCAGCCCTGGGGGGGGGTTGTTAACAGGGTTGTGACAGGGTTTTGTTAACCTTCACAAGTTGCTCTCTATTAGTGAGGAAAGCAGCATACCAGTAAATCAGGTATGGATTTACTTCCATTTTGACAATTGTTGACACCAAGATGTCTGCTTGTATTGTGTTGAATGCTGATGAGAAGTCTAGGAAGAGGTTGTTGCGTCTATCTAAATGTTTAGTGATGTGAACCAGAGTGGCCACAGCGTCTTCCGTACCGCACCCTTGCTCATAGGCACATTGGTAGGATCCAGTTTGTCTTGTTGTACTTATAAGAAATCGGAGCAGAATTCTTTCTAGTGATTTCATAATCCCTGAGGTGAGGGCTATTGGTCTGTAGTCCTCATGTTCTTTGGGCAGCGGTTTGATGTGTGAAGCGTCCCATGGCAGAGGGGTGTGTCAATGGAAGCCTGAAAGAGGCGTGGCCTCACGGGAGCCGGCTCAGTAGCAACCTTTCTCAGCAGGAATCCGCTGCACCCATCTGGCCCAGCCGCTTTCTTGGTGTTGGTGCACTGAAATGTTTTTCTGACCTCTTCGACACTGATGGTCATTTTGTCAGAGGAAGCAGGTATTTTGGTTTCGAGCATTTCAGTGCACTTTGCAGAAATATCCAGTGACTCGAAACGGGTAAAGAATGTGTTTAGTTCGTAAGCAAAACTAAATTAATTGTCCGTCACAATAGGTTTGGCTGAAGATGCCATTCCTGTCATGGTTTTCATGGTGTCCCACACCTTTTGGGGGTTTTTTGGCTTTAAAAGCTGAACAGGAATGGTGACAGCACAGTTCCTTGGAGGGCTCAAGTGTTGCTCAGCAGCACATCAGACACGCTGCCTCGAGTCTGACATACTGAGGTCGGCTGGTGAGGTAGGCTGTGATCCAGGCCACCAGGCTGTGATCCAGGCCACCAGGCTGTGATCCAGGCTGTGATCCAGGCCACCAGGCTGTGATCCAGGCCACCAGTCTGTGATCCAGGCCACCAGGCTGTGATCCAGGCCACCAGGCTGTGATCCAGGCCACCAGGCTGTGATCCAGGCTGTGATCCAGGCCACCAGGCTGTGATCCAGGCCACCAGGCTGTGATCCAGGCCACCAGTCTGTGATCCAGGCCACCAGACTGTGATCCAGGCCACCAGTCTGTGATCCAGGCCACCAGGCTGTGATCCAGGCCACCAGTCTGTGATCCAGGCTGTGATCCAGACCACCAGGCTGTGATCCAGGCCACCAGGCTGTGATTCAGGCCACCAGTCTGTGATCCAGGCCACCAGGCTGTGATCCAGGCCACCAGGCTGTGATCCAGGCCACCAGGCTGTGATCCAGGTCACCAGGCTGTGATCCAGGTCACCAGTCTGTGATCCAGGCCACCAGTCTGTGATCCAGGCCACCAGGCTGTGATCCAGGCCACCAGACTGTGATCCAGGCCACTAGTCTGTGATCCAGGCCACCAGTCTGTGATCCAGGCCACCAGGCTGAATCACTGACACCTTTGGAGTAGTCGAAGAACAGGATTCTTACAGAGCTGTGCCGCCTCTCCAGATGTGTGTATGCTCAATCCTTGTATGCAACCCTCTTTCCAACCAAACCAGATCCAGGTCCAGCTCCGTGCTAGTACTCTTCTGGTTCCAAACTGGTTCTTCCTTTTAGCTCTAGTTGCTCATGCTGCATCATGACATCACCGTTTACGTCGCTGATTTCCTCCCCAACGGCGCTCACAACAACAACAATGGGGGACTGCGTCGGGTCGATGATCGTGTTGCTTTTAATCACACGAAGCCAGATTAAATTAAAGAACGACTTCTCCAACCTTATGCTTTTCTCCAGAGTCCTGTGGTTCATTTACCGACCGCTGCAGTGCTGCTCGTCCATCGGAGTTTAGTCTAACGTTTATTCTCCCCGTTAACTCACGGCAGAGTTTATTCTCCCGTTAACTCACGGCAGAGTTTATTCTCCCGTTAACTCACGGCAGAGTTTATTCTCCCGTTAACTCACGGCAGAGTTTATTCTCCCGTTAACTCACGGCAGAGTTTATTCTCCCGTTAACTCACGGCAGATTTTATTCTCCCGTTAACTCACGGCAGAGTTTATTCTCCCGTTAACTCACGGCAGATTTTATTCTCCCGTTAACTCACGGCAGAGTTTATTCTCCCGTTAACTCACCGCAGCGGCCGCTGTAAAGTATTCACTGTCTGACTGTCACACAGCAGCTGATAAATATCCCCCCCATACCTGCCAACCCTACCGATTTGGGCGGTAGTCTACCGCTGTTGACATGTTTCTACCGCCTACCGACTTAGCTGGCTTTCCCTACCGATTTCAATGTTCCCAAACTATAGCAAATAAAATGACACTCCATAGACCCTGGACTCGACTTTTGGCGGACACCGTTTGCAGAGTGTCTGTGATCGCATCATACAAGCAGTCCTCTGTGCTTCTGAAAGAGAAACAACGTGCAGAGGAAGGGCAGCGTTACCCCCGGGGCTGATGGGTAGTCACTCCCAAATGAGTTTAGGGGAACAGAGACGAGGCATTTGAGTCCTACAGGATTTCCCCGTTAATATCAGTGTCTCGAAAACACATGTTGGCGACTGGAAGACATCCAGTGTTTGGTCTTTTCCTGAAGCATCCTTCACCTACAGTGTCTCAACTGAAAGAGGACCACAAACACACACAGAATATAATACCATTTTGAGATTTGGGGATATTTATCTCCCATTCTTTCGCTTTTTCTGACATTTCAACATGTCGTTAATGTCTCTGTTTAGTGAGTTACAGCGTTCTGAAAGCATGTACATTATTTATATCACACTTTGTCAGTAGAAAAATGCAGGAAATGACTTTTTTAATGCAGTATTTTCTGATTTATGGCGCAACACAAAGATCGTTCGCTCTGTGCAAACCTTTGACTCTAATATGTCAACAACATGAAACAAGAATAAGAACCTGGCTTTATCCAATGTTCACACAGGAGTTCTACATCCTGAAGCATCCTTCATCTACACTGTCTCAACTGAAAGAGGACCAGACACACATTACAAATATAATAACATGTGGACACTTTGGGATATTTGTCTCCCATTCTTTTACTTTTCGGGCACTTTACAGACCAGACATGTCGTTGATGTCACTGTTTACAAAACTACCACTTTTTCTGAAAAATGCACAACATGATGCAATATATGTTAAATACATGGTTTATACGTGTAATTACTGGGTTCCATTTCTTCTGATGACCTCATTTGGGCGTGCACATTTGCCCCGCGCAAACCTACCTCTTTTGGATTTGTAAAGGTTGGCATGTATGCATCCCCATAAGCGAATGTGTTTCAGTATGAATTGAAGCTGTTGGCATCACAACACTGTTATCAAAGTGCCTATTAGACAGGTGATGTTAGCATAGCAACTGCAGCTCATCTGACTGTTTGTCGTTATCGTATTTTCTACAGGCATATTTTACCGCCGTATTTTTCTTTATGATTTTACTTGTGTGCTGATTCCACCCGATAAATAAAACAACAGGAAATCCTATGAGGCAGTGTGCTGGTATTCAAAACAGGAAAGAACAGCGAACGGGTGATCATTAAAAGTAAGGTAAAAACAGACACACTATGCCTGGTTGCCTCACTTTATGTAAGTGTGTTGTTCATACTTGTGTGGTCCCGTTGTAGTCACTATGCTCAGCGCCCCGGCTCCAGACTCCAGAGAAAGCGTGACATATCTGATTCTTGGTTTTTGTCGGGCAGTCGAGTGGGGCCGGTTAAGATCCGGTTTTCTGACCAAGAGCCAGCCCCGCTCTAGAGAAACAGGAAGAGTCAGTGCTTAATCAGGCACTAGCTCCGAACTGGACCTGGAGCTGCTTTGGTGGGAAAGGGGCGTCAGGGCAGGGGGCTTAAGATGCTGCAGCAGCAGTCTCTCAAAGATCTTCAGGTGAGTCAGAGCTACCGGCCTGTAGTCACCGAGAGGGCGGGGCATGTCTTCTTAGTCAACAAGACAATGCAGGAGGTCTTCCAGATCTGGTGCCCCTTCTCCAGCTTCAGAGAGACTGAAGAGGAGCTGGAACCGTTACGTTTCTTCCAGAGAATGTGCTTACCTTGCAGTGATCTATATACGTATAAAGTATAGCAACACTCATGGTTTTTCATACAAATGTGCGTTTGGATTATTAATCTTTGAATAAAGAAAACAGGTGTTGGTGTCCTTATTCAAAATGGACAAATATTGCAATCTTGCTTCAGCACCTGCAGCAGACTGATGGGTGGAAGGAGTGCTCAACTGCACACTATAGCACCTGTCCACATGCAACCCAGTCTCACGGCATTTCGTGTTCACCAACACGATTTTTAATCTATTGATTCATGTTCACCAACACGATTTGCCCCTTTTTTTCGCGTTGCACAGCACGATTTTAAAAGCAATGTATTTCTACTGGTAATGTGTTTCGTGCCTGCAGGCTGCAGCACGTCTTTTTCTCCGGTCGGGTCGTGGAAGACCGGAAGCTGTGTGGTTCATAAAAACATGTTCTTACTCAATATCAAGCCACAGTTATTGCTTTTATTTTAAATCGTATAATTTCCGACTTTTGTTGCCGTCTGTGAGGAAAATAAATGGGGCTCAGAGCCTCACGGCCCGTCCACACAGCGGCGTGCGCTGACGCTTGCCGGCGGGCGTGTCTGAAACTCGACCAACAACCAATCACATGAATCTCCCGCCCCTGACACACAAGCAGCGGTTTGATTGGCTAGAGCTTGTGATTGGCTATGATTCGATTGGCTGACGCCTCTGCCGAGGCGTCAAAAGTTGAACATTGCTCAACTTTTGCAGCGAGCCACATTTGATCTAATTCATAGATAGGTTATATTTACACCATAACGGTGCACAGCTGAGAGAAAAGGACTGTAGTTTTTAAAGATATTACTGATTTTCTTTGAATGTAAGAATGTAAATACTGAGTCTGAAATAGTATAGCAATATGCTGTAAAATGATGTGAAAGCATGCATAAAACTATACATCTTCAGATATTGTACATACACACTAATAATACAAAGTTATTATGGCTGTGTGTACCTTGTGTGCACCTCCTAGTGGTTAAAGCACGTTATTGAATTATTGTTTTTATGTGTTATATTTGATTACAAAAATATTAAGAGTACATACTTTCATAGGGGGAAAGTATAAGTATAGAAATATAGAATATAAAAAATCAAGAAGATACTATAAGTGATCTCTACAATAAAACAGTTTAGTGCAGGATGTACACAGATATTAATAGGAGGAGGTGCAAAACAGAAAAACGGATTAACCTTTATTTAAACATTAAATATTAAGCCTGACAAAGTAATTAACGTCTAATATATTGCTTTCCTGCAATATTAACTATGTTGAAGCACTTATTTTAACTGATATTATACACATTAATTATACTCTTATGTATGTAGATAGAATAAGAAATGTGCAGAATATGACAGTTTAATGGTGGAGGTACACACATATTGATAGATGTCTTGTAATGCACTGTTGAGGAACCTGTGACCCAAGTTTTTCATTCATTGCATTACTACACCGTAGTTGTGTATGATATGTCAATAAACCTTTGAAAATCTTGAAAGGGATGTGCAAAATAGCCATAATATACAGTCTGTAATGAACTATTAGTAGAGAATAACGAGTAATGAATATACTTTATTACTTGTTTCCATTCATGTCAATTGCAGATACATGTTTAGTCTTCTCAAGCACCAACTATCAAATATCTCTCCTGGTTGTTGGCACTTGACAATCACCTTACCTGCATTTTACTCAGGTGTAACTAAAGTCTGATTTAAGGGTTGTTTATATTTCACATCATTAATCAGAATCTGCAAAGTAAGTCAAATAGTAGAAGTAGAATTACAAAGTAGCAATGAGCTGTCATGTGGGTATATATTAATGCTGCGCATTATGGACACAAGTGATTTTCACCCATTTATTAATTATTTGTTTTACATTTGATAACACCAATGTGTTTAATAATGGCAACTTCTAATTGTGGGAAAAACGAAAACGTTCAGTAGAGACGTCCCATAGAACATTTTGCGAAACACAATAGCCAGCATGTGTAGTTCTGGGGGGTGTTCGATTCCAGTTTTGGATAATCTGGCGTGGTTTCGTTCCATCATTTCACACAGCTGTTTGACGCTCTGCGTAACCTTACGGGGACTGTTGTCCTAAACGATAGCTGGGGATTATGGGTAGTGTAGTGTCTTCGGCCATCCTAAACTCAAAAATGTTGACAATCGCAATGATGCATACAAGATACATACAAAATATGAAGAAAACCGATTATGGAATATCTTTTATAACACCCGCCATCAGGTGTGCCGCGTGAATAGCACATCTTGTCAATGCAAACAGACCGTTATAATTAATGTTAAACCTGAGATTCGACTAGAGAACAAATACATAATAGAATGACGGTACGTCCACACAGCAGCTTTAGACGAATCTTCCACCGCTTCCAACGCTTCTCTGCGCATTGACTTTGAATGGGGATGACGTCACTTTGCCTCGCTTTTCGCCGAACTGCATTGTGGGGGAGCGAAGCGAAGATTTCCAGGATTTCCAGGATTCAAAAGTTGAGCAATGTTCAACTTTTGAAGCTGAGCTGGAAGCGCCAGCCAATCAAACGCGTTTATGCAAATCTGACAGTAGAAGCGCTAGCCAATCAAACTGCGTGTAAGCAGGGAGAACCAGACCGCAGTTCATTTCCTCATATTCCAAACGAGAAATGACAGTAGCAAATCACCCGGTTCTTTACGACCAGAACTATTAACGGGACACAAACCGGAGGAACCAGGCATGGATGGAGGTGGCAGAGACAGTGGGTGAAACTGGTAGGTTTTCGCCTGTTTGGGGAGTTTATATATATATATATATATATATTGCTCCCATAAAATCCCCGGGGTTTTTTGCTTTGTATGTCGGGGGCGGGAGATTCATGTGATTGGTTGTTGGTCGCAAAAAATCCCCAAGCTTTCAGGCACGCCCAGCTCCAAGATCTTCAAGATTTTTGAAAAGCTGCTGTGTGCACGTACCGTGATGGTCATGAGATCACAACAAATCTCATCTTTAAAATCAACATTTACCTTCACTGGTGAGAGAAAACAAATCCCATCACAGTCCTTTTTATGGGACTTTTACCTTTCTAGTATTGAACAAACAATGACAAATACATAAAATATGAAGAAAAACAACACCCGCCATCACGGGCCACGGACTCACTTTTCAAATTCATTAAAAAAAAATTTCAATTTAAAATAATACATTTAAAGTATCGAAACCGGATCTGATATCGGTACGGTATACCATAGCCACCAGTAACCGGTATTTCGGTAATACCAGATACCGGTATGCATCCCTAGTTTGGGGGCTTTATTCTCTATTACATTTCATTTAGCTGACGCTTTTATCCAAAGCGACTTACAATGACCAATTACAGGGACATTCTCCCTGGAGTAACTAAGGGCTAACTGCTTTACTCAAGGGCACACTAGTGGTGTTGTTCCAGGCGGGATTTGAACTCACAACTTTCCTATCTTCAGCCCACCTCCCTACCCATTGATTAGACCACCACTACAGTACCCACACTATTCACACTATCCATTCCAACGTCCAGCTTTGACAGTGATACAGTTTAGTTTGCAGCTCTCCAACAAGCTTGTAGTTTCTCCATGAAACAGATGTTCTGCATTCTTTTCTGTCAGTTTGACTTTTGAGTTTCCAGGACTTGGGCTTTATGATGTTTCAAGACATTCATTTCACATTTCTGCAATTCCTTTAACAGTCATCATCCTCATGTGTTTTCTGCATGAAATCATGTACTAGATCATTTTTTGGTGCAGCATTAGAGATTTATTATGTATTCTATCTACACGTTATTCTGCTGTATCATCAATATATGTGCAACACAATATGCAGTGGTTGCTTTATTTAAGTATGTTCTTTTCTTTTTTTACAACAATACAAGAAATATTTCAGATTCATGCCCTGTATATACATATGAATATCACATATGCCACTCAATCCGAACCCCTTCACACCTGAACCACAATGAACCATGATTATGGGTCATTATAATACAGAGGGCCGGTTTGCTGAAGCACAGAAATATGTGTGTGTGTGCTTGAGTGTGTGTGTTAAAAGGGGTTTATGCGGAGTCCTGTTCCGAGAGGGGAGAAAGGGTTTACCTTTGCCCACATTAGTGCATCATTAAGAGAGATGGCTGATTTACCGTCCTCCAGGAGAAATACTGGACCCTGCACACAAACAAATAAGACAACAAGAAACATCACAAGTTGTCAAGACGTGAGTGTAGATTCACACAAAGCAATACACTGAAGGAACACACACCTGTATTCTGTGTCCAGTGAAGCAGGACAGCTGAACATCTGAGTGGCTGGGCAGATTGGAGCCCGTCACATAATCTGCTCCACACAACACTGAAGCAGACACATGTTGTTCTGGTTAAACATTTGTCCTGATCTCATGTTCCTATCATCAACTTTCACACAACACATAATCCATATTCATATGGAGCCTAGCAGAACTGAAATCTGCATCATTCATGTTTCCCTGTCAGCACTCTCCACACATCAGCAATAGCAGGATAATGTTCATCAGGGCGATAAACTGCACCGGGGGCTCCAGCTCCCGACAGACCCCCAGCACCAACACTCCAACAAGATCCCAGAGCCACAGCAACATGTAATATCTGTCTGAGCGGTGTTTTATTTCTATACAATCCCCTCAAACTATGTTTAGAACTGATATTCATACCAGAGTCTGCTGGCGGGATTCTCCTCTGGACGCAGGTGAATTCTTCTCTTTGACACTCTGAAGGAGAACTGTTAGAAACACAGAGGCAGAGGGACAGTTGTGAAGTTATGCATATGCACGTAAGCAATGTAGAGGCGTCATATTGATAATGACAGTCACATCTGCCAGGCAAATTAAAACAAATGGTTGAATGTTCAAAACATACAGTATGTATAGGGTGTCGTGGGTGACCCTTTATACATCTCTAAGAAGATATGAAGGATCAGCATCCTCCCTCTCAACTTTAAACGTGTCCACTATTGCAGCAGTGGTGTCCAATGATGCTGACCATTTCCCATTATGTGCCTGACTATGTTTAATGTCAGGGCCGGCCCTTGGCATAGGCAGTTTCGGCGAATGCTAAGGGAGCATCAACCCATCGGGGGCGCCGAAACATTTGGGGGGGGAAGAAAAAAAAGTTAGAAATAGAAGGAAAAAAAATTGAAATTTCATAACAACACAACTTCCCGATTTTGGGTCAACAAAGTACATCTTATGATCTTATACTAACAGAACTACGCCTATATTGCGTACAGTGCCAATAAACTATGGCACACCCCCCCACTCTAAATCAATCAATCACCGCCCCAGCCCCAGTAAAAACCAGAGGTTTATGTGAAATTGTTCTTTTTTTTTAAATGATGGTTTTAGTGTGCAATTATAGGTTTTAATTTTGTATTCGTGTTCATTTAAAATAAATCATACTCCCAAAAAACGTATACAGCTTCTGTGTGCTTTTATTAACATTGGAATTTACTGTGTAAGCAGCATTGGGGTTGGGGGGGGAGCTTTAGAGAGCTCTCTCCTGAAAGACTGAGGGGCTCTGATAACCTCAGCTCAGTGAGGTAAAGCCACACCTTCATATGATCATTATAGTTATACAAAAACAAGAGAATAGATGAAAAACAGGTATTAAATACTATATGACAGTACAAAAAAGTTGTTATTAATAAACAAGAATACAGTTTGAAAGAGGAGTGATTTGTAAAATATCCAGAAAGAAAAAGAATATCTGCTTACAGTTCTGTTTCATCTGGGTGTTGAGAGATGTATCCATAGATCTCTTAGGCCCATTCCCAAACCGCCCCCTACACCCTACCCCTACACCATAGGGTGATAACACCCTACCCCTACACCCTACCCCTCCGTTTGCACGTTCACGCAGAGGGTCCGCCATATTGGGGGCTGTTCCAAAGCAACGAGTGTGGAGCGGTGTGGAGGGGGAGTGGGCTATCAAGCCCTCAAACAGCGAGTCTGCAGCGGTGCTGACTGGAGACCGGTCTCGACCTGACCGGAGTCATGCTGTGTGTGGCTGTCAGGAAACACGCTGTGTACAAGTAGTTCCAGCAAACATCCACTGATAAACTGCGATGTGAACAACCTCATGATGACCTCATATGTTTTTAACTTAGGATCAAACCTGTGTTTAGTCTAGAAAAAGGTAAATGTGTGCATTTTATTATAAAGTTGTGTATATTTACAGACCGTTGCAAAAACTAAGAAGCTTATAAACATCAGGTTTAAAACTAAAAGAGCTTTGAAACACAATGAAAGATGTTTGGAGTTTTATTTGAGTTATTCATTTAAACTTTTTGTCTAAGAGATGCTGATTTGAAACTGTTGTTACATCCAGTTACGGCACTTCCTGTTTCTGCCGGAGAGAGGGGAGGCCGTCCCAAAGCTTGCTGCTGTGTTTACTCCCTCCATCTGACAGGAGGGAGCCTCGTTGACCTGCGAGTGTGGCTACAGACGGAGTTCACTCATCATCATGGAGTGGTAGGGATGGTTTGGGATTGGGCCTTAATGTTGCTTTCAAAGTGCACCAGATTGATGCTTGTAACTTCAATATAAAGCAAATTGGTCAGGGCCGGCCCTGCTCAATGTAGTCTACTTGCAGTCTGACCATCTTGATCAGCACTTAGGCATGTGTGTGTGTGTGTGTGTGTGTGTGTGTGTGTGTGTGTGTGTGTGTGTGTGTGTGTGTGTGTGTGCGTGTGTGTGCGTGCGTGTGTGCGTGCGTGCGTGCGTCAGTGTGTAACCTACTTGCTGTTGATTTGTGTGCAGGCTCGCCAGGCATCCAGCTCCACTGACAGCTGCTCGATCTTTAGAGGAACACACACCTCCCTCCGCTTCAACAACTGACTGCAGAAAATATAACGGAAATAGTGAGGGAACATGGTGATTGGCTTACTTTGAAAACGTTTATCCTATCTTTTCACATACACCATCAAGTAATTGCTTTTTCAAATGCATATTGCTAGATATTGTTTTAAAATATTCTAGCAATATATAGACAATTTAAATACATATTAATGGCTTATTCTGCATGTCCTAAGTATGTATGCTGCATGTATTTTGTTGTCTAATGTATGTATAATGTATAATGTTTCATGACATTAAACTATTCTATTCTTATTATAAAACTATGAGGCAACCAAGAGATAGAAGCATTATTATTTATTATGATTTTCCTATATACACTCGTAAACCAGCACTCCTTCTCCAAACAAACACACACACACACACACACCCACACACACAAACACACAGTTGTGTGTCTACCTGGTGTATTCGTAGAGGGCAGGAACGATGCTAGAGTACTGTCTTCTAATGGCCTGCAGACCTCCAATATATCCACACAGGATCAACAGCTCACTGCGGACTCTGCAGACACACACACACACACACACCATAAGAGATAAAGGAGTGATTTAATTGTCTTGGGACAAAACAGCAAAATAAACATGATTAAAATTAAAGCTGCAAGCAGCATTGAGCTGTTGTCCGCACGTCGGCGTGTCACGCAGGTGTTTTCCGGACTCGGCCGTTGGCAAACGTGGGAAGTTTCAGGCCGATCGGACAACATACATGGGAGTTACAGCAGTATCATAAACATTGTGTTTGATGGCGAGTGATCTGTCGCCATGGCAACGAAATGTTATGACACCCCATAATACGCCTAGATGTGTTGAGGGCTGCATCGTTATCAAACAAACCTGTTTTGGGCCATTGGGAGCATGTTCAACGGAGTTATGAGAAAACCGTGTTTCATGGCGAGCATTGTGTTACCATGGCAACGACATTTGACTAAATCTCAAAACTGACACATATATGTCTTTAGAGCTGTACCGATAGCACACGTGAAGTTTGAACACTTATTGACCATTTACACAGGAGTTATAGCAATATTGTGCTTAACGGTGAGGGATGCGTTGCCATGGCAAGAGCTTTTGAGGAAAACGTACTATTGTCATATTGAGGTGTTGAGGGCCGGACCATTTTTTATGCATTTATTGTCAAAGCATTTAATGTATTCATTGCTATCTGGATGTTAAGAGCATTCCATGGAATATAACAAAACGTTTTTCTGAAGCAAATTACCTACGCTACCTTTAACTGTCTTCTGAGGTCTGGTGCTCTTTTTACCATTTTCATAGGAGTTACAGCGACATCGTGTTTTTTAGCGGGGATGCGTTGCCATGGAAACGGCATATGGTGAGATCTCAGATTTCACGTAGAGCTGTTGAGGCATGGACCGGTGATATACAAGTGAAGATTAGGGGATGATGGGGCCGTGTCCATTGGAGTTACAGCGACATCGTGTTTTATGTCGAGGGATACGTTGCCATTGGTAACGCCACATTATGTAACATCAGATTTGACATAGAGCTGTTCAGGGCTGCAGTGTTAACCATCATGTAATGTGTTGTGGCGTTCTGAGCATGTCAGTTGGAGTTATGACAACATCGCGTTCTATGGCGAGGGATCGCCTACTATCGAGCGAACGCGAAATTCGGCACCAAATTACGGCTCTGCCGTGCCGGAAAAAAAGTGTTCCGTGATTTCTCGAGACGCTACCCGACGAATTTGGAGTCTATCGGATAAAATCCCTAGGAGGAGATATTTGAGTACGGAGGACACCAAATTACAAATGGCCGACTTCCTGTACGTTATACCCCTCCAAGAGGTTTTTGTGTTCGTCTCTGCACCCTAGATATACGTAGCAAGTTTCGTTCGTTTACTTGAAAGTTAAAGTGGGGGGAGTTTACGTTAAAACCGGAAGTGGCCTACACAATTTTTTACGCAAAGTTCCGGAACCAATTACACATCACAATTTTCATGAGTCCTGACGCGCGTGCCACATTTGGTGAGTTTTCACATGTTGCGGGGGTCAGAAGTGCGCGCAATGTATTTATAATAATAAAGCGCCAGCGCCCATGTCACTAGAATCGTGCGGACCATCCGCCGTCATGATTTCGGAACCTTTTCTGTGCTTTTGCTGGTTTTTTTCCCTGTTTTATGTGTGTTTCGCAGGTTTACGGCTCGCTGTGCGAGCGATTACAATAGGGTCTTCGCCGACCTCTGGTCTCAGACCCTAATAACTGTTAATAATAATAATGAGATAATACATGATCTTACTCTGTCAAATTGGCCATGGTGAAGCAGTCGGTTCTGATGTAACTCATCAGGTCCAGGATGGGCTGAACATTGTCCACTGTCCAATCAGACCCAGCCAGCTGTTCTGGTGAGGAGGAAACAGGGAGAGATAATAGTAACAGTAGTACATTCAGATCGTTTTATTCAGTTTGACACATTAAGAAGATATTGTTTTAACTAACTTAATTAGATATGCATATATATTAGTAATTTGTGAAAAATGTATTGATCGTACACTGTATTTCAAATCAAATAAAGAGTGCACACCATAGTGTGTTCTAATAGTACGATATATAATAGTGAGGATATGATATCATATAGGTAACCACACACAGCCAACAATGAAACAAATACCTTTTACGTGATCCAGACCGATCCACAGAGCCTTCTCCGGTTCAGAGCTCAGCAGGTGGAATTTAACTGCCAACAGCAAATGTCCTTCACACATGGCTGCTTCTGCCAAGGACTTACACTCCTCCAACGAAGGCAGAGCGCACTTGGATGACAAACAACACATAATGCTTGTCACTATAATCATCACACATAATATCATCAACACCAGACATGGAGTCTCTCTTTGATCTCCTCCACACCATGTCCTAGATGGACCTGAATGAGTGCCAACTCACCCTCTTATGGAAGAGATTGATTTCTGCAGGGCTTCCTGGGTAATATGCACACAGCTTAGCCAGTAACATGTCACTGTCAGGAATCATGTGCACGAGGTCAGCCGAGAGCTCCCTGAATGTAAACAAGGCACAGATGAAGTTTCTTCTTGATGGTGTTTCGAAGCCGCCGCGTCAGTGTTTGGTGAGCACAGGTGCAGCACCCCGCTCTTCCACAGGCACACCTTGAGGAAGCAGATCTGAATTCTGCCTGACTAATGAAGTCCAAGCCAAAAATGGTTTGGCAGTCAAAGGGCTAATGCATAAACTTCATCACGGACATGTGTCACTATGCAATGTGCAACATAGCCCGTAAAGAAATAACGGTTTTCAGCTAGCTGGATATGAGCAACTAAATGAAATGTAACATTTTACATTACAACAACATCACAACATTGGGAAGGATTAAGTAGCCCAAAGAAGCTCAAACGGGTTTGTTTGGATCAATACTAAGATGTACAGAGGAATAATGAATGGTGCACGTGCATGGATGGAGACGTACCATGTAGGTGTCATCATGTACTTCCTGGCTAGGAGTTCAAGACAGTATGCAGTGCTCTGGTTGGCTGCCTCTCCAAGGACTATACCCACACATGCAGCCAACTCCAGCTCATTACCTCGGATATGACTTGACATGGCTAACTAAACACACACACACACACACACACACACACACACACACACAGACAATATATGTTTTTAATCCGCTTTCTCAGAGAAATATTAAAACTAACAAATGTGCTGCAGGTAAGCGCACAGACGGTGGTGTGCACCTTGATGTTGTCCACAGCGAGGTGGCAGCATGCAGCCAGAACGGAGCATCCATCCTGGAAGTACCACTCAGCGAGTTCATTACAGACCTGGAGGAGGAGACTGGACAAACAAGCCATATAGTCAGGGACTTTTATAAATACATCTCATCTCCTCATCTCATTTAAACGAGACTAAACATTTCCCAGAGTTCCGCTCTGATTGTGAGTTCTCCGAGTGAAGGTAGAGACTCTGAATGGAGCACAGTCAGCAGACACGGGCGGCTGAGGTGAGAGTGAGCATAGGGCTGACCATACATGACACAAACTGACATAGAGAGTTGAGACAGAATTAAGACAAAGACTTTATTCAAAAAAAACCTGCTACCTAAGACTAACACTAAGAAGTGTTGCTAACTATTTTAATTTAGATATGATTCTCTTCTTTAAATTAATATTTACAATAACAGTTTGATCCCTCGTGTGTTGGAAAGACAATTCTGCAATTTGTTGCCATGCGATGAAAAAAGAATAACTTGTCAAAGGTAGCTACTAAAGTGTGTGTGTGTGTGTGTACGTGCGCGCGTGTGCGTGCGTGCGTGTGTGTGTGATTACCTCTGGTATTGCTGTCTGCTATCCGCATCATTAGCCGTGTGGCTCCCCGTGGAGCTGAGCGGTGCACGAATGTTCCCTTCGCACGCTCCCTAAAAATATAGAACATCGTATTGTTTTTAATTTTCTATTATTTCTTATCGATATGTTCACAACCATCCATTCATCCTTAACCCCCTCCTCTTTATTCATGTGTTCATGCGGACTTAAAGAGAAAAGCTGCTCCCCGTCGTTGTGCCCCCCCCCTCACACTCTGAGTACCTGTGCTATCATCAAGGCTTCCTGAAGCTGTCCTCTGCCAGTGAAGAAGCTCACCAGCTGTTCTACGTCTCCCGTGGCGATGGCGTACGGGATAGCATCATCGTTATCCTCAGCCATCAGCTGCTCCGCTCTCCTGTCACATGGGCAATCACCATTACATACCATGAACAACACATACAGGTAGGGTGACCAGATGTCCCGCTTTGCGCGGGACTGCACAGCATTTTCACGACTTTTGGTGCGTCCCGCAAATTGAGACGATGTCCCGCATATTTCATTTTGATTGGCTAAAACGCTTTTCTTTAAAATCAGATTCATCCAATGGCTGTTGAGAAAGCAGGGAAGGCTATCATCAGGGGGCTGTGTTTGCTGTCAATCAAACTGTAACACACGGCGGGTGCTGGTCAAGTGTTAACCAATGAGAGTAACTCACTCACACACACACACCCCACCCCGCCAAACAACAACAACGAACGCAGGCGACGCAGCAGGTTATGGTTATAGGTCATTTTGACTTCACTTTCTGCTCAGTTGTTATATATTTGTTACGTTTTTTTTTCCGGGGTTGGGGGGTGCTGTTGAGAGGGTGTCCCACATTGTCCCACACAACCATAATCCTTGTCCCACATTTGGTTTGTTGGGATCTGGTCACCCTACATACAGGCGGTGTCTCTGTATTCATATTTAAAAGAAATAAGATGGCACACTTAATAACTGAATTTAACATTCAAGATTGATGTTAGTATAAGCACATAATAAGGCTTTATAAGAGCTTATCAGAAGACCTGCTGCCTAACGTCGTCACAGAGTGTGTCCCCGTAGGCTGGTTGCTTATTGTGAGGACAGAGTTAGTGCTTCCGTTACGATGCTCTGACCTGGTACAGCGCTCTGTTCTGAACAACGTCTCTGGATGCTAGGTTTTCACATGGACCGCATTGCACTATTCAGGTGTTGCTCTTGTTTTGCCACCTCTTTTGGTCTAAGGTGGGTGAGTAGCTTGTGGCGTTGCTCAGTGAGACACGCAGCGAGACACACAGTGAGACACGCAGCGAGACAAGAGCGAGACAGGAGCGAGACACGCAGTGAGACAGGAGCGAGACAGGAGCGAGACACGCAGTGAGACAGGAGCGAGACAGGAGCGAGACAGCAGCGAGACAGGAGCGCCATGTGATTAGCAAAGATGTGTAGCAGTCCTCCGAGCCGCTTACACGCTGAGAGACTTGTTTGTGTTGCTGCTCGCTGACACTGGCCAATCAACGTAACCATAGTTTACCTCTGCATGAGACTCTTCCAGTATTTCATGGAGACTCCTGGAGCCACAGACAAGGCTTTCTCCCACTGAAAGAGAGGGAGCACGAGCATCGTTATGGCAACCAGCCTCAGCTACATTTGCAAATCATTTCTTTCTTTTCACATCTATCTGTTTCTCACATCAGACGAACTGAGTCGCTGATGCTCAGTCGTCTCTCGTCACATCTTCTTCGTAACATTTCAAGTGCATGATGACAGGGTGAGGGTGAGGCCGTCTAAATGGATCCTGTGGTATGACATAGGCCTGTCTGGGGTAGCTCTGCCCTAAGAAGGCATGTGTAGAAAATGCAATGCTTACCTCTGCTCACACAGCTCTCCATCCACTACCGGAGAACTGTCAGCACTATTCTCTCAATCTTTCAGAAAGACTTTAGACAGTATCTCTTATAACTATTCTTTGACCAAGGACTTTCGTGCAAATAAATCGTATGTATGCATGTCAGTGATCCTCTGAACTGTCATGTGCAGTATCAGCACATATATGCTGATATAAATGAAGTCCTCTTTATCGTTTTCTGTGCTGCTCACAAATAGGGAGACCAGAAAATAGATGATCTGATATTGACTGATAATATTTAGTTTTGTTTAAAGTACAACACCATTTAGGTCGACATTGTGTTAAAGCATCAAAAGAGAGTTATGTGGAGCCAGACAATAATGAAGGAGCACATTGTTGAATATTGAAATGGGTAAACACACACACACACACACACACACACCTGTCCCAGCTCCACCATTAATTCGCAGTATCGTTGGACCTGTCCCAGTCTCAGGTGGATGTCTGCGGCTTCTTTCAGCCTCTCCTCTTTACTGGGGGCTCCGATCCCCCCTCCAAATTTAGACATCTTTACTATCGTGAGCTCCTGGGCTTCAGACTGAAAGGAAATAGAACAGGTCAAGCTGGAGTGAAAACACTCACACTGGACTTGGACTTGGCCTAAAAAAGAAAGCTGCATTCAGTGTAGTTATGTCGTATTCAAATGAAGACGATAGCATGATAAGTATGATAAGAAAGACGTACATTTCACAAGTGGTCTTCTAGTTAAATCATGACACTATGAACTAAATATAGTCCTGTATTATAATCCTTTATTTCTTTCATAATCTTTCATTGTGTTCTTTATTTTCTGTGTGTACTGTGCTCTGGCTAGTTACTGGGTGAACATGCATGGTTTCCATTCGCGGAGCCTGCACCCGCTGAACAGGAACGAGACGATCCTCACCGTTTTAAACTTGAGCAGGTGCTTCATGTGCATCACCCCCCCGCTGTAGCTAGGGGGCAGCAGCGAGTCGTCCTGCCCGCTGATCACTGACACCAGGTCCCACAGGTTGCTGCTGCCCCCTGGAGGCTGAGCAGGGAAGGGTACACACAGGTCAGAAATACAAGGAGTATTTAGGATGAGAGAAGAGACTGGGAAGCCATATAGAAAAGGAATGGATCCTTACAATATGCCAAATGACACAAACTCTATTGGAGAAAGTGTTTGAAATACACTTTAATGTTATTTAGTAAAAATATTTTGTATAAGTTTATTATTTCTTGTGTTTAGTTGTAATATAATATTATAATAGTTAAAAACAGACAATCCCAAGTTTAACATAAGTAAACGTAAGAAAAAAAGAGGGGGGGGCTTTATGTTGACTCATTCAGATTGAACTAAGCTATTCTCTATGGGCTCTGGACCGTGTTACTTTACTGGAGTATGTCAATTACATCTATGTTGATGGGCAACATCTTCTCACAAGTCTGTGGATGTGAAAGATCATGTTTAATACACAGTACCAAGAGGGGACCTAAACAAATTAGACATTCACATATATTTTAATTTGATATCGGTATGTATACACTGAATTCTAGATGTGTCCTATCTGCTGGGCCCAGAACACGGTCAGCTGTTTATCAATAATAGATTAGGGAGAGTGTGAACATGTTTAGCAGCATAACATATGCATGTGTGTACAATCTGAGTGAGGAACGTTTAGAAAGCAGGTACCGAAAAGCACTCGGAGAACCAGCGCAGCTTCTTGGCCCTGGTGTCACAGCTCAGTTTATCCAGCTCCTGCTTGATGTCTCGAGACACTTTCCCGCAGAGCAGCGGGGGGGGCGCCGGGGACCATCGCTGTGTCTGCACACACACACACACACACATGCAGCGGGGTTACAGGAGCTGTAAGGACAGAGGGCGACCTGTAGGGCGGACTCTGACCTGTGCTCCCGTTGATCCTGTCCCAGGGCTGCTCCGTGAGGATGTTCAGCAGCAGAGGGGCCACCAGGGGGGCGAGCGACCACAGCCGCACCGTGCTGTCCCTGCTGCAGCTCGCCATGGTGAAGGGGCGGCTCTGATGACATGTTAAACCTGCACACACACACACACACACACACACACACACACACACACACACACACACACGTTTCAAAACATAATGTCGGCACTCGTGACTGCGATATTAAACTTTCTAAACCCGTCTCACAACGTTTGAGGCTACAGCAGGGATACTATTACAGACCATCTACAACTGAATGAATACATTATATTATATATTTAAAAATACAATCATATAAATACATTTTAGTTTTTTGACTCATACAGTATATAAAATAATTCGGTCAATCCCGTTAGTATTGAATCACAGAAACAAAATAAATATATAAAGACTACAACTGAACGTAACCTAGCAGACACACTCATAAATAACTCAAACTAACACTTAATTTAAAAGTCAAAGTTAACACTAAATCAAATCTCTGTCAAATTAAAAGCGATTATAAGCCTTAGTACAGCATTCCACATCTCATTTGAATGGCCTGACTTCCGTGAAACTGGCCGCTTTCATCCCATTATGACGGCAGGGGGGTTCAGTCTTACCGTACACATCAGCTCCGTGGTCGTACACGGTATCTAGACATGTTCCATCTCTAGTGTCCCACACTCTGATCGTGTAATCCCAAGACCCTACCAAATAAAACAACATTTCACACCGTAAAGAACAACTACTCTGACAGTGCAAAGTCTACATTGCACTTCAGGGAGGTTCTAGAACTGAACACGCACACACAATGACAACATACTGATTACAAAGCAGTCGGTTGAAAAGAAGATTATTATAAACAATGTTAGTGACGTTACCTGAAATGAGGAGGTACGGAACCTCAGTGTTCCACAACAAGCCTCTGACCGGAGCTGTGTGCCCACTCAGCACGTTGATACAGGTGTCCTGTGTGTAGTCCCATATACGGACAGTCCTGCACACACACACGCACACACACACACACACACACACGCACACACGCATTACATTGACTTCCATGCATTTCCTGGAGACGTACCCTAACCTTAACCATAACCAACACATGCGCCCTAACCCTAACCCTTACCCTAACCCTAAACCTAACCAAGTCTTCACCCTAAAATGAATGATTCCCCTTATGGGGACCTCCATTATGTCCCCATAAGGGAGGCGAGTCCCCTCACGTGACAGTGTAAACAGATTTAGGTCCCCACAAGTATAGTAATGCTAGGCCACACACACACACACCCACACACACACACACACACACACACACTTTGTTACATGATTTTATTTAGATTTAATTGTTGACTATGTTATGCTTGTTTACTTTACTATGTAAATTGCAGGTTTATTTACATATGACTGTACTTCTAATAAATGCCTTGAATACATGTTGGATCCTGAATGTGTGTGTTTATTAAAAAATCATAATACAAAATAAAGGCCTGTTGATATGCTGTGCTAAACATCTCCAATAACGGACAAATTATAAAATAACTAATAAATAATAAGTTATCCTAAGAGTAGCATTTTGTAGTTAACCTTTGTATTTTAGGTTTAATAAGCACATTTTATTCCTTTTTTTGCAAATTATCATTTGATGCAGCAGCAAGAACGATTCTTCATAAAATGTCCATATTATTCAAGAGAAAACAATACCTGTTCTTATTCCCGTAGCTCTGTGTGTGCACTCACCCATCGTCTGATCCAGAACACAGTATTCCCTCTCTGAGCGGAGACCAGCGCACATGGAAGACTTTGGCGAGGTGTCCAGTGAAGACCTTCAGAGGCTGGTCGGAGCTGGTGGCCAGGTAGTACACACGGACATTTTTATCCTCACAGCCTGTAGCGATCATGTCCCTGCAGGGCAGAGACAGGCAGGGGGACTGTGAAACATCCAGACGGTGACTTAACACCTTCCATTTCTGACAGTAATACTGTGCTACAACATGTCTATAGATATCGCATTGTACAGTGACATCAGCTGTTCACCCCAGCTGGTCAGTGTGACTGTTTGGTGTGAGAGTAGGTATGAGAGGACAATAGAGACATGATTTACTTTGATTGGGCTTCTTTTTTATATAATCCTGCTTTGTTTAACTAGTAATATCTTGTCACTTGTTTTAATCGTTGAAAAGAAGTTGGTTTTTCATTTGATGTATGTCAGGTCCAGCTGTATTTAAACTGTTGAAATGATTCAAAGCAGTAAAGAAAAGATGATCAGATCTAATAACATGGAGAATGCATGTGGGCGGCTGTGGATTGATGTCCTACTTGTTGTTCTGGCTCCAGTCACACCCAAACACCGCAGCAGGATGTTTGTACTTATGGAGGATTTTACCATCGATGGTCCGGATGATACTGTTTTCAAAACAATACACAAAATGTAAACCTTTACATGAAGGACAGATATATATATATATATATATATTAGCAATAGAACAAACTTTAGCCGGAACAGGGAGGATGAGGACTTACCAGAATCCATCTCCACTACAGGTAGCAATCCTCTTGGAGTCCTTATGGCTCCATGATATGCAGAAGATACCATTCTTACCATGCTGCAGGAGGACGCAGAGGTTGTCAATGCACACACCATAATACCATCAGCTTAATAAGTTGAAGTTACATGTTTCACAAAATAATTGTTGGCAAGGATAGACTAATCACTACTGGCGCATTTGCACTGCAGGACCAAGCACGGCTTGGCACGGTATGGTTAGGCCTTGGTAGGCCAGGCTCACTTTGAGCTGTGTTCCCATCACAGTTTAGTAACAGGGGTAGTAACTATAGTAACGCAGTGTAGGCGGGGCGATCGGCTGTTCGGCGAGCGGAGCGAAGCTGCGTAAAACTGCCGTGACGTCATCTTCAATGTGAACCACAAAACACAGCCGTTAGCTGTTAGCACTCAGAGCTCACAGCTCTTCATATCTATTCAGAAACTAGACAGAAGTTAAACAAGTACAAACCACAGACTGCCTGTGTCATGGCGAATACAGTCGCTGGTTTATTTATGTCTGTAGGCCGTTGTTGTGAGTGTGGACGGTCGGAGCATATATAACGTTAGCTTAGCCTGATCGATCCGATCTCGATTCAGAAAACACGCATTTTAAAAGGTTTTCGCCTGCCGTCTGTCAGTATGTTGTTACTTCGGCATCATTTTGAAACGCGTATTACAATGAAATCACGGTAAAATGTGTTCATCTATTTGTCGTTGTAGCCCCTGGCCAGCGATTCTCTCTGACCATGCAGCAGTCGAGAGTGTTTACGTCACTGGTTTAGCATATTCAGCCCGGTTGTTGGCCCGGTAAGAACCTCGATTTTGGAGGGCCAGAAAAAAGCCCTCAGTACTACCCCTAGTGGAAAAGCAAAACAAAGCGGGCCTGGTTTGGCCCGGCCCACTTAAACTGTGCTACGTGCTGCAGTGGAAAAGCGCCATGAGAGAGCAAACTCTCTAGCATATGGAAGCAACCCTTCCAGAGTGTCAGTAGAAGAAAGGGAGAAGACAGCAGCAGTACTGTAACCTGTTGAGCGTAGTGGCACACTGTCCTTTTCCATACTCTAATGCTACAGGGACTCAGCTTGAAGTCATTTCTGAAGTCACAGTAACCTCATTAAAGCGAGTGATGATCTTTCCTTTCCTGACGTCCCAGATGAACGCTCCGTTACGAGACGTTGCGCCTGCTATGCAGTTCAGATCTCCTTCAAAACACAAAGGTCACCACATTTCACATTAGACACAGACGATGCACTTTACTAAGCTGTTGGGATGGGAACAAGGGGCAACCTCTGAGTCCGGAAAGTAAAGCAACACATCATTCCACTCCATTGGTGAAAAAACATCGATTGTATAAAAGACTGAGAGACTTCTCAGTGAATCTTTTCCTAAATAGTTTATGATCTCAAGCCCAGATGAAGTCTCCTTCATTACAGCATGATTCAGGATTATGGCATTTATTTATTAAATGATGTTCCCAGTTAGAGTACAAAATAATTGCGGTCACAGGTTGATATGTTCACCTTATAACACTTTTAAAGTTTAATGTAAGATGTTGGATATCCTAAAAGTATCTTGTTCAGCATTCAGTTGTACTTTGCTCCACCCGCTCGGTCACTTTTGGCTTTTCCAAAAGGCCAAACTTGAGGTTACAAAGCTGTAGTGCACACACAGTGATGTCACAGTGGCTATACATGGGACAACTAGAGTTTCTTTATATGAACCTGATATGTGCGTGCATGTGTTTTGTGGGCTGCTAACATCAGATTGGATTCTGTATGTGTGTGTGGGGTGTATCTACCTGGAGCCCAGGACAGTGAGTATACCACTCCTTCGTTGCCAGGCGAGGTGTAAACTGCTGTCAGAGTGTTTGTGTCCCAGATTTTGATGGTTCCATCAAAGCTAGCAGTGGCCAGCAGGTTGGGGTCGTCTGGCTTAAACTTACAGTCAAAGATAGTCTCTACATGCCCCTGGAGACAACACAACACGGTTTGATTCTGTTCATTCAGTCATATGTAAGCATGTGTAAGCTGTTACGTTTACAAAGAAGGTTATAGAATACCAAGTCTCGTAGGAAGTCCCACTTCTTGGCCCCCATGTCATATAGCCCCACCCCACCATCCATGAAACAGCACACAGCATGGCCCGGAGGCAGAGAGAAAGACCGGTTCTGGGACAGGGTTGGGGGAGGGACAGCCTCACTGGTGGAACTGGTGTGTTGACTTTTACTGGGAGAACAGGAACTCTGAGCTTCAGACGGGAGGGGTGAAAAAACACATAAACAGCTAAACAAAAGGTGCCTTACAGGATAAGAAAGAAGTACTTGTAGTAGTTATACCAGTATAATAGTAATATCCAGACAGAGAACATTTAAGAACAAATATGTTTGTATTGGTGGCTAATACACAGCTGTCATCTAAAACAGTGGTTCTCAACCTGTGGTACACGCACCACTGGTGGTACGCCAGCTCCCGCTAGTGGTACACGGAGGGATTTTTTATTTTTTATTATATTTAACCTTTATTTAACCAGATGAAAAGATTGAGAAAAAAATCTCATTTACAATGCTGACCTGGCCAAGATGGCACCAACAGTACACGTTCTTATACATAACACAGACATATAAAATACAGAAAACACAACTAAGTAAACAAAAAGACGAAAAGCAGCCACTACATTGTGCACATTTGGGACAGTAAGGTGCACTACTTATTACTGCAAGAGCAGCTGGAGGTAAGGACCTCAGACAACTTCCATTTAAAACAGGCTATATCAGTCATGGGCAAACTAAGGCCCGCGGGCCACATACCGTTGGGCCTTTGAATCCGGCCCGCCGAATATTGGTACAAAATTGTCCAAATTATAGTAAAGACCGCATTCATTTTGCCTTTTTCCTGCAATACCCGGCATCTCAGTTGATCCCACTAGATGGCGCACTCTAGACACAATTTATAATTGCTGGAGTCTGGTCTATTCTCTCAGCTGGCCCCACTCGGCAACCCAGCAAGATCGGCGAATACAAGTTGTAACAAGCAGTTGCGCTGAGAAAATTGACTAGAACGCGACCAAACACTTATAAAAAACACTTGTATAAAGTCAGGCAACACTAACCGGGCTTCGTGTGAATCTGTTTATTTGACCTTACTTTAATAACCATCCGTTCACTGTTATTGACCATTGTGAAGAGGCAGACGTTTTCCTGTTGTTTTGTATTGCAGCTATCGGATGGAATCAATACATGGGCTACATGTGGCCATCACAAGTAAAATCATAACGAAAATTACGCTGGTAAAATATGCGTGTAGAAAACGGCTTATGCCACAATATGATAGCAACAAGTAGTCAATTTGATTAGCTTCGGTTGCTATGCTAACATCACCTGTAGAATGCCAGAGAAACTTTCATAACAGCGTTGTGACTAAAACACATTCACTGATGGGGATGGGGGATATTTATCAGCTGCTTGTGTGACAGTCAGACAATGAAAACTTTACTCTTCTGTAGCCACACTCGCAGCTCAACGAGGCTCCTCCTGTCAGATGGAGGGTATACTTTGGGACGGCCTCTCCTCTCTCCGGCAGAAACAGGAAATGCCATAACTGTATTTAAAGGGAGGGAATGCTCATGACACGCATTTTTAAATAATTATCATCCGATAAAGCAGACCAGTCTCTGCCAGTCTTTTTTTTTCTTTTTTAATCCGATGACGTTATCAGTGATTTTAAACTGATTAATTACCGAATTAACATCAACCCTGTGGGCGGCGCCATTTTACCGGAAGTGACATAAACTATGCGTTTGGTGTCGAGGACAAATTGATGTTCATGTTATTTACTCTCGTTACTCTCTAAATTCTATAGAAATATGCCTCATTGTATCGCGAAACATTGCCACAATTCGGATAGGAACAATCCACGGAATGCTCGGTTCCATCTATTGCCAACGGGTAAGCGTAGGAAGTACATTCGGAGGCAGTGGCTAGCGAAATGTGCTCAGCCCGAACCGAAAGATCCACAGGCACATGTATGCAGCGAACATTTCAAATTTCCGGACGACTACTCTGAGAGTATGATGAAACATAAAATGGGATTTATTAAACAACCATTACTTAATGGAGATGCAGTACCATCGGTCTTTCTGGTGTCATCACCGACCAGGACACCAGTTCGGCCAGTTGAGAAATCGCCCTCTGCAAGTGTGAAGCGACGGAGGAGCAGAAGTAGTGCTCGGAGTAAGAATAAGGTATGTTATGGCGCATTTCCATTGCAGCGGCTAGCCCCGTTTTAACGTCTTTTAGCGTCCAGGCCAGGCCAGTTTTTGGTGGCCTTTCCATATAGCGTAGTACCGGCTAGCGGGTACTTTTCCCCAGTTTTTCCGGCCCCATAAAATCATGGTTCTAGGGCCAGGGACAACGAGGCTGAGTATGCTAAACTAGAGAGGGAATCGCTAGCAAGGGTGGTACTACATGCATACATATCTAGTAATCAAAATCATTGTATCTGCTAAGTAGGCCTACATTGGGGTTGTATTGTTTGCCTTTTTAGAAACTTTATTTTATATTATTTGGGCAGTACATGATATACACAATTGTATTGTTTGCCTGTAATTAATAGAATATTTGAATTTGAAGTTTTGTAGATAGGGATCTTTTGGAATGATCTAGTCTTTGTAATTGTCCGGCGACGTTTCTCAGACTGTCCAGACTGCTTTAATTCTCTAGCTTAAATCAGTAAATGTTTGCTGGGCCCCTGACAATACATTAGCAGACAGGAATGTCAGTATTGCCATCATTTAGACGAGTCCGAACTCAAATACTCCGCCATGTTTCCGTGTGTTGACAAAGTGAACGCATGGATGACGTCACGACCATCACGTGACTATTGAAAATGGCAAAAATGGCGGCGGCCAGACGGAATATACAGGTTTGAATAAAAAAGGGCTATAAAATCATTATTTACCGGGGAATATCGCTGATTTCTTCAGGGTATGATTTAAGCATAATGTTTCACTAAATACTGAAGTTTTGATTAATTATCTAATGAGTGGACCATTCCTTTAACAACGGTTTCAAATCAGAATCTCTTAGACAAAAAATGTAAATTAATAACTCAAATAAAACTCCAAACATCTTTCGTTGTGTTTCAAAGCTCTTTTAGTTTTAAACCTGATGTTTATAAGCTTCTTAGTTTTTGCAACGGTCTGTAAATATACACAACTTTATAATAAAATGCACACATGTACCTTTTTCTAGACTAAACACAGGTTTGATCCTAAGTTAAAACATATGAGGTCATCATGAGGTTGTTAACATCGCAGTTTATCAGTGGATGTTTGCTGGAACTACTTGTACACAGCGTGTTTCCTGACGGCCACACACAGCGTGACTCCGGTCAGGTAGAGACCGGTCTCCAGTCAGCACCGCTGCAGACTCGCTGTTTGAGGGCTTGATAGCTCACTCTCCCTCCACACTCGTTGCTTTGGAACAGCCCTCAATATGGGGGACACTCCGCGTGAACGCGCAAACGGAGGGGTAGGGTGTAGGGGTAGGGTGTAGGGGTAGGGTGTAGGGGGCGGTTTGGGAATGGGCCAATGAGTGGACCAAAGAAAATAAAAGTCAACATTGAGTGCCGAGTGTATAATGAGGAGTGGACACTAGGTAGATATTTTTTTACCGATCTGCTACTGGCCCGGCCCGTCTGTCAAATTTAAAACTCATAGTGGTCCCCGAGCCAAAAACTTTGCCCACCCCTGGGCTATAGGGACAAGTGCCATCAGTTTGAGGCGTGATTGAATAACATTAATTTAAAAATAAATCATACTATCAAAATACTACAACGAATGAAAATAAGCTTGAGATAATTGAAACTGTGGTTTAAATGAGTTCTAATAGGCTATTGTTGTTGAGAGAGAGAGAGAGAGAGAGAGAGAGAGAGAGAGAGAGAGAGGAGAGAGAGAGAGAGAGAGAGAGAGAGAGAGAGAGAGAGAGAGAGAGAGAGAGAGAGAGAGAGAGAGAGAGAGACACTGCCCTTTGTACATGTAGTTGTGGCTGACAATAAATAATATTATTATGAATACATGTGCCTCCGAGTCCTGCATGAACTGTATTTTAACATTGGTCATATGGTGGTACTTGGAGAGTATTTTCTCAGGTGGTACTTGGAGAGTATTTTCTCAGGTGGTACTTAGAGAGTATTTTCTCAGGTAGTACTTGGAGAGTATTTTCTCAGGTGGTACTTGGAGAGTATTTTCTCAGGTGGTACTTGGTGTAGAAAGGTTGAGAACCACTGCTCTAGATAGAAGAATACATCTGTGGGGAAAGATGTGGATGTTGTGTAGAACTTGAACAGAATGTTGTTTGATACCAGCATGAAAATAACTCCCGTACAGCAGAGATTCATGGGTGTTGGAGTATCTACCACCTTGGTTCGTTCATTGGGGTTTCTCCCAAGTGTTACCTTTCTTAGCAAGAGGGGAGTTCAGGACGTGCAAAGCGTGAAATCCAGTCTTTTTCAGTTTAAAGCTGTCCAAAGGAGTGGAGCGAGACACATTCCAGACCCTCAACACCCCAACCTGGGAGTCTGAGACAGAGAGAGGAAAACCACTTCAGACATGTCAAAGGTTTGTTTCGTAAGACAACACGTTCCAGCATTTTTTTTGGTCTGTAAAACTTAGCAGGAAAATAATAGTGTTGAACAACAAAACAATATGAAAAGACCCAGCTACACATCCGGACTCACATAGAGGAGTAGTGCCAACCCTTTTAAGCAGAAGATTTTCCAAAAGAAAGGTTTCACTGAGATGGCATGTGTCTAAGTAGTAAACCATAGGACTTGGATTTCACTGCATGAGAGGTGAGAGGCTGTTAAAGGCAGCCCAACGAGTTATCCATCAGTACATCGAGCCTTTCCTGGTTGGATTCTGTGAGCCCCACGCGGGCATGTGGCTTTGTGCCACACTCCAAGGTAACACAGAGGGACTAATTGACGGTCATGATGGGGTAGCAGGGTTTCTTTGATATAAGCTTCATCTATTATTGAAATGGCCTAATAGTAAATGAGGCTTTAAGAAGCCACATGTAGTCATTAATATGCAAGTAAACATGCATCTACTGTGAGCACAGTGGCAACAACAGAGCAGTTTGGCAGAGCAGACACACCTCCCACACACACACACACACACACACACACACACACACACACACACACAGTGTTTACCTCCAGTGATGAACATGCCGGGGGCCGAGGGGACCCAGGCCAGGCACTGCACCGAGGCCGCCGCGGAGGGGAAGCAGAAGGACGTGATGCACACCAGGGCCTCGCTGTCCACCAGCCGGATCCCGTTGTGCAGGTTAGACACTGAGGAAGAGACACCGTGCTCGTCACTCAGCGCGTGGAATAACACTCACTACCATTTGTGTTAGGACCGAGAACTGAATGGTTACAGAGCAGATGAAATGTTTGGATTACTAGCATGTTATGTGTCTGCAAACACTGACAATAACGACGCTATGTGGTATAAATAAAAATGGACTTTATTGTTCCATTTAGTTTGTCTTGTTGTTATTGCTTTGCTCTTTTTAAATTCAGCACATATAATCCATGTTAACATGTTGTCCAACCTAGTAAATAGTCAGTCGACAGAATGTCCCATTCCAGAGCGCTGATTGGGTCCTCTTCATCCGTCCCTTCCAGCGACTCGGGACGCAGCACGTGCTTTTGGCCTTTACTCCCTGAACAAGAGAGACAGGCGGTCAGAGAGCAGCGGTGACACAGGGACACGCTTCTGCTATGGACCCAGGGACACGTGTACAGTTCACTTATAAGAGACAATACGATCAATGGTGGAGACGCATGGCGTTATGATGAGATCTTCTGACGTGTGCAAAGCTGTAGTATCTGGATGGGAACGGGAATCTGTCTCCAAAGTATAAAGGGTGCTCTGAAGAAGATGTGCTCTTCATTGAATTGCTTTACTGAGAGACTTTGATAATCATCATATGCAGTGAAATGAAACACAATTTCACTTCGAAATCGTATACATTTGTTATAGTGAGCCCCAAACTAAATACCTCCAAGCAACGCATTTAAGACAAAGGAATATCCCAGGTGGCACACACATACCGTACAGGCATGACCATCTGTGGTCACCACATTTCATTGAGTTGAGAAAATACCTGGCTGGAAAACAGACAAACTTCCATCTGTGTGTCCAAACACCAGTTTGCCTTTCTTGGTCGGGTGCCATCTGAAGAGACAGATGTCTGACAGGAAGGAGTGGGCTTCTTTATGCACTGTGACCCCCGGGTCGGGCCCTCCATACACCCAGATGTACAGCGGACCGCGTTGGGAGACAAAGGCCACTCCGTCAGCTCGGTTCCAGCACCAGCTGACGGAGGCAGGGACACCTGGGGAGCAGAGGAGACACTGTGAGACATGCCAGTCCTCAACACACCGCCTGTCAACAACACCTGCATCTCATCATCACCACCTTTGGTGTTGTCCAGGCGGGCCACAGCCTTTTGTTCTGCCACATTCCATATGATGAGCAGGTTATCAGCTGAGGACGAGGCAAACAAGTCGGGGTTGTCAGGACACCAGCTGATGGCTGTGATGGTCTTCTTGTGCTCAGACATGATGGACCTCAATTTATATTCATTGTACTGCTGGTCCAACTAAACCCAGGAGACAGAGAAAATGATAATGAAGTAAACAAAAGGAAAAAACATCTATGCTCATGAGTTCACTCATTTGCAATGCTGACCTGGCCAAGAAGGCAGCAACGTTACACATAACACATAACACAAACATATGAAATACAGAGAACATAACTAAGAAAACAAAAGACAAAAAAGCAGCCACTACATTGTGCACATTAGGACAGTAAGAAAGGTGCACTACTTATTACTGCAAGAGCAGCTGGTGGTAAGGACTTCAGACAACTTCAATCTAAAACACGCTATAGGGACAAGTGCCCTCAGTTTGAGGCGTGATTGAAGGTCATTCCAAGACCAAGGACCATAATGAAAAAGACTCCTTTCCCAGCCTCAGTCCTCACGGCAGGAACCTGGAACCGTATCCAGGCACTGGATCTGAGGTTGTAAGAGTCACAAGCTGGAGCAAATCTGGCACATATGTACAGTGGAAGCTTTCCTAAGATGGCTTTATACAATAATAAAAACCAATGCTGCATCCTACGCATAGTAAGTGAGGACCCTCCAGTTAGGCTATACAGTTTGCAATGATGAGTCCTATAGGGTGCATCTGATATATAACGCAGTGCAGCATGGTAGAGTGGGTCAAGTTTGGCCAAAACAGTGGGACAGGCAAATCTATAGATGGTATCACCGCAGTCCAGCTGGGACAGGAATAAGCCAGAGACCAACCTTTCACGGGATGAAGTTGAAAAACAACATTTAAGTCTGTAAAGGAAGCCAAGAGTGAATTTCAATTTCTTAGTTAGAACTTCAATATGGTGTTTGAAGTTGAGATTACTGTCCAACCAAAAGCCCAGATATTTGTAGGTATCGACAAACTCAACAGAGACGCCATCAAGGGTGTCAATGGAGAAGCAAGAGGACGCTGACTTGGGAGCAAAAAGCATTGCTTTGGTGTTCTTACTGTTCAAAAGTAGTTTGGAATCAAGAAGTGCATGCTGCAGCGTGATAAAATCTGAGTTTAGATTGGAAACGGCCATATCCAGAGAAGGAGCACATGAATATACAATAGTGTCATCAGCATACATATGATAGGTAGAAAATTGCATCTGATTACAAATATTGTTTACATATAATAAAAAGAGCAAAGGCCCCAAAATAGAGCCCTGTGGAACTCCCTTCTTCAAGGTGACAGGGTCAGAGACAGTACTGCCCAACCTGACGCATTGAGTACGGTCGGTTAGATAACTCTGAAACCAGCAAATGGCCTTATGACCGAAACGAGACATCAACATAACATTAGACAGAATGTGGTGATCTACAGAGTCGAATGCTTTGGCTAGGTCAATAAACAATGCAACACAAAAAGGTTTGTTATCCAAAGCATCCTTAATATCGTCTAAGACTTTCAGACCGGCAGTCACAGTACTGTGCTTTGATCTGAATCCAGATTGCATAGGGTTAAGGATGTTGTGTGAATTTAAAAAAAGTTTTAGCTGAGTAGAAACTAGGGACTCAAGAATCTTTGATAACGCAGACAGATTTTAGATAGGACGTTAGTTTCAAGAGGGGCGATACCAGAGCTTGCTTCCACACAGCTGGCAGTGTGTGAGTGGACAGGGAGAGATTAAAAATACAAACCATGGGACATGCACAAACCATGGGACATGCACAAACCATAGGACATATACAAACCATGGGACATATACAAACCATGGGACATGCACAAACCATGGGACATGTACAAACCATGGGACATATACAAACCATGGACATGTACAAACCATGGGACATATACAAACCATGGGACATGCACAAACCATGGGACATGTACAAACCATGGGACATATACAAACCATGGGACATGCACAAACCATGGGACATGTACAAACCATGGGACATATACAAACCATGGACATGTACAAACCATGGGACATATACAAACCATGGAACATGCACAAACCATGGGACATGTACAAACCATGTGACATGCACAAACCATGGGACATGTACAAACCATGGGACATATACAAACCATGGACATGTACAAACCATGGGACATATACAAACCATGGGACATATACAAACCATGGGACATGCACAAACCATGGACATATACAAACCATGGACATGTACAAACCATGGACATGTACAAACCATGGGACATGTACAAACCATGGACATGTACAAACCATGGACATGTACAAACCATGGATATGTACAAACCAGCAGTGTGTGAGAGCTGCTCACACAGCTAACTGCTAGCATAATGTGCCATTCTAAATGTGAGACACCCCGCCCTGGTGAACAGAGGCCCGTGGATCACCTGGTAGATGTATATCGCCAGAGTGGCGCAGTAGGCGAAGCGCTCCCCGCTGGCAGCACACACGTCTTTGTTCCAGGGCTGACAGCCTGCTGCCAGCAGACCTACCTGCTTCACCCGGGACATCTCACCTGGAGACACAACACACATGTATGAAGGTTTATTTGGGCCTCGTTAAGGTGAAATCTTTGCATAGCGTCCATTCATATGTCCTGTGTGTCCCATCTCATGCTGAACAGACTGATTGGTCTCAGGGGACAGTGGAGGAGACACTGATTTGATCCCTTGCCGATGTTGTAGTTTACCCACTTACAAAGAAATGAACAGTCTATCAATTTAGTGGTAGGATTATTTTACTAATGAGAGACAGAATATGAAAAAGAACATCCGGAAATGTACATCATATAAAACGTAAACATTGATTTGCATTTAACTGGGGAAGTAAGTATTTGATCCCCTTTCAAGCAACAAGAGCCCTGGCTCCCACAGACTGATTAGTGCTCTACCTTTAGGAAAGTACTCCTAACATCAATAGGTTACCTGTATAAAAGACACCTGTCCACAGAATCAACCAATCAGATTCCAACCTCTCCACTATGGGCCAGACTAAAGAGCTGTCTAAGGACCTCAGGGACCAGACTATAGACCTGCACCAGGCTGGGATCGGCTACAAGACCATCAGAGAGCAGCTCGGAGAGAAGGAGACCACTGTTGGTGCCATGATTCAGGAATGGAAGAAAGACAAAATGAGCATCAGTCGCCCTCGGGCTGGGGCTCCACTCAGGATCTGGCCCTGTGGGGTTTGATGATCAGGAGAAAGGGGAGGGGCCAGAACTACACGGAGGAACTTGCTAATGATCTCAAGGAAGCTGGGACCTCAGTCACCAAGAGAACTGTTGGTAACACACTACACCATAATGGCCGACAGCCTCCTTCCCTCAGACAGGACTCTGAGCATGGGTCATGGAGGGGTCTTCCAGCAGGACGATGACCCGACGATACGACCTAGGCAACATAGGAGGGGCTAAAGAAGAAGCACATTGAGGAGAGGGGGGGGCCTCGCCAGTCTGCAGACCTTAATCCCATAGAACATCTGTGGAGGGAGCGGAAGCTTCCAGAGGCCAGGCATCAGCCTCAACACCTGCAGGGTTTGGAGAGGGTCTTCAGAGAGGAGTGGACCTCAGATGTGCACAGACCTGAGACCAGCTACAAGAAGCGTCTGACCTCTGTATCCAACAAGGTTTCTCCACCAAGTACGAACACATGTTCTGCAAGGGGATCAAATACTTACTTCCCAAAGTTAAATGCAAATATATTTGTATCTTTCATATAAGGTCCATTTCTGGATGTTCTTTTTGATATTCTTACTCTCTACTCAAAGAAACCTGCCATCACAACGACAGACTGTTCATCTCTTTGGAAGTTACTTACACAATCTGCAGGGGATCAAATACTTATTTCCTTCACTGCAAATAACCACATAAATAAATTAAGAACATCATGCCTAGATTCTCAGTCTCTGAATGACTGTAATGTAAATGATTAGTCAGCAGAAATATGATCCTCTGTGTTCTGGCATTCCATTGTTAGGTGTTGTGATGCAGACCAATGCAGCACCAACGTCGCACTGAAGTCAATACCTCTTTCACTCGTGTTTGTGATCAATCATTAATGTCAGTGAACAGCTCAGTATGACTCACACATGCAGCGGAGCTCAGCAGCTAGTAAAGGATAAGGATTGAGTTAATCTTTGCTGTGATTGGCTGAAACGGCTGCTTATCTACTGAGCAATTAGTGTCCCTGTGAGGAACTGACCAATGACTGAACAGTATATCCGAATGACTGTGCTCACAGTACGACGACACAAAGCAAGAATCTTAAAAAGACTCCTGCAGAAAAACATAGTTTAGTATTAGTAATCTTGTTTATATTGAGGGCAAAGCCCCCCAAAAGGGTCTTTGCTTGGATAACTGTTAAACCAATCCCTTTGTATCTAGGCTGTTGCTGGGTAGCATCTTCACTAAAACGCTGCTAGAAATAATAAAAGATGATCTTCACACCCATAGAAATGTAAGAGCGTCTAATGTCAATAACATGGATAAAGAACTGTCATCGTATTTATACATTTTTAAATCAAATGTTTCCAACCTTTACAATAGCAAGCATTTTGAGGCTTCATGAGAGGCGGGTCCCCTAGACAGGGGTGGGGGGTTTCCCAATAAGGGACATGGTCTTATACCTGTTGCCCCGTGACCCTAGCTCTTCCTGTCGGGTGCCAATCTGCTAACCATGTTAGTTGTCCCATTGTAGAGCACACAGCACATGTCTTGAAACACGGTGACGACTCGACCTGCACTTCCTGTCAACATCAGATCAAATATGTCACCACCTTATTTTGGGGTATTGCACGCACCAAGGAACTACAGATCGATTAGATGGTTGTACCAGGGTTTCCGTTAGCCGGTAATTACCGGTTTTTAGCTGGTAAAAATTATAAAAAACCGGTAAATTCAAAACCTGACGGTCAAATTGTCTGGTAATAATTAGAGAGGCTCTGATCGATCGGCCGCCGGTCATTATCGGCCGATATTCACTCTTAATAGTTTGATCGGTGCTCTCTATAAAGGCCGATCAGGAGAGCTGGATCTGATCGATATGGACATAAACGCGAGTGAAGTGTAACCGGACGAGAAAGAGGGATCAGATCAGCTGCTGAGTCAGACGGAGACACGCAGCTCTGCATGAGCACCTGAAGCCCCGCCCTCTCTTTAGCGAGCTGCAGGAGCTGCATGAGAAACTGACGTGATGTCAGGAGAGAGAGAGGGAGAGAGAGGGAGAGAGAGAGAGAGAGAATCCGTTTCTCCCGTGTTATTATTCAAAGTTGATGTAAACTTCTGAATAATGTACGTTATCTACTACAAGTAGTTTGTTTGAATGTAATAATTATGTTGTTTGTTGTTTGTGGAATCATTTATTGAAAAATGAATCTGAATTGTTCGATCTGTTACGATTATAAACTGAAGCAATATAAAAATGAGCCCCGTGAACTGAGTTTTAAACTGAAGCATATCTGCTCATAGTCCGGTAATTACCTGCTAACGGAAACTCTGCTACACAACTATTATTATTATTATTGAAATATGACCGGTACATTTCAAATTAATCCGGTAAAATAAATCCTGCCCGGACATTTGACCGGCGAGAAAAAATCCGAGCGGAAACCCTGGGTTGTACATGCTGTTTCTTTTCTTATGTACATTAAGCTATATCTTTGCAATCAATGGTGTTATGATTTAAGGCATATCCTATATTTCTTCGGTGTATTTAGTTTTGAATTTGAGTTGTTGTGTTTCTATCATGCAGAATGTTAGATGACATGTTTGTAATTCAATGGATCAATCTTGTCTGCACCATAGGCTGCTGTTTTAAGAAAAGTGAACGCTGGTACTACAAATATAGGAACGTTCATTTCATAATTAAAATGTGATTCAGACCGTTATGGTTTATCTGGAAAATAAGTCATATTGACTTTGGTGATATCGACGTTTCTCTCGTGCCACCACAAGGTTACCTCCGTGTGTTTAAGCGAGATGGCTCAGCAGCTGGATTGTCGTGAAATGACACACATTCATCATGTCCCCTTTCGAATGCATTCTTATTGCTTAAGTGTCCATTTATAATTCATCTGGCACCATGATCAGGCCCGATTTTCAATTTCAGCAACTCAGTGGTTTAAGACCAAAGCCCTGCAGGACTTAAGTCGTTCCCATCAACCTCAGCTGTACTTCATTGTATTGCTGGCATGCTTATGTTATCAGGCAAATACGCGAGTTTATTTAGATGGTGAATATAGTTTGTCCTCGGGAAGAAAGCCGCACCATGTGAACATACTGCTGTGTCAGGGAAACAGACAGAGTTTGCATTTGGAATCTGATGGGATCTTATCATTTTCTTAAATGGGTCTATTAACACTAAATGTGCTCCATGTAAGCCTTGCCATCTCTAAAGGCTGCTCTCCAGGGTATAGGCTAGATCAGCTCACACTCTTCAAAGCAGAATGAAACCACAACATATGCCGCTCCGATGAAACATGTCGCCGTGAGACAAAGTGCGGCCAGCTCTCAGTGCTGTTTGAGCAGCATGTGTGAGAGCCTGTGAAGTACCCGGCTATAAGAACCACATCTGGGGGTTTCCTGGCAACTCGCAGAAGCCGCGCTCCATTTTTGTGGGCGATCAATAGGCCCCAGCTACCAGAGGATGCATCTCTTCAGACCCAAACAGCAATACTGACACCTGTGCGGACCCGGAGCTAACACACACTCCCTCACACACACACATTCCCCCTTCTTTGCTGCAACCTCTCGCCACAAACGCGGTTTTGCGGTTTGATGCGGTGTTTAAAGGCTAACGTCCCCCAGAGGCATCAACAGGTCCGCAGTGTTTGAGCCCCTCGAGCGTCGCAGGTCCGCGTTTAAAGAGCAGCGGATCAGTGACGGACACCCGCCGCGTGTCGTGTCTGTGATGCTGTCCGTCGTTGTGTATATTCTACCTGCAGGTCGGTGGAGGCTGTCGGTGTTTCCTTACCGTCAGTTGTCGGCTGGCGCGTGCAGCACGGACAGCTCCAGGTGCTGAAATGCTGCTCATGGTGCTCTGCGGGGGGTGGAGCCTGATGGCGGCGGTGATTGGTCCTTGTGGATTATCATTCTGCTCAGCTATTGGCTTTCATAAGGGTCAGTAAGATATTTACTTCTGTACTGTGTGTATCCAGAAGTGTGTGTTGTAGGGATGTTGCGTGTGTGTGCGTGTGTGTGTGTGTGTGTGTGTGTGTGCGCGTGTGTGTGTGTGTTACAAAAACAGTTGATGAGAGGGAGAGAGGGGGATTTATTGTCAATAATGATATACAGAATAAATGATCATTTAGAAGGTCACTATGGTGTTCATTCTAAAATAATTTAACAAACTGAATAACCGGTGACTAAAACTGTTTCAGATCAAAGCAGTGCACAAAAACATTATTTAGGCTAATTCTAAAATGGAGTGCAGCGGAAATATGCAGTCGCGAAAATACAGACTCAAGTAAACTGCACCTTAAAATTGTTCTAAACTACATTACCAGACTTAGTTCACTGAAAGAATACTAGGCTACGTAATACTAGTCTATTGGGAAAAAATGCCTTATGCTCACGGGCGGATCTACGAGGGGGAGGCAACCCTGCCACCCTAAAAATAGCCTTGCCATCAAAGCCCCTAATGTTTTTTCTGTAGCCCCGGACAATTCTCCCTCAATCATATAATACATTCACCGTGCTTTACCTGAACCTCATCATGACACTAGAGAGGACAGCAGAAATGTAATGTCCCGTGTTCAGTGAATGCAACAGAGGCAAGACACCAGACCAACCAGAGAGTTGAATGGAAATAAACATCTGTCTTATTGGCTGACAGGTACCTATCCTGTGACAATGTTTAAACTGTCAGTCGGACTCAGGGTTTTTGAAGATGGACATAAGAACATTTACCCTCCAACACTCAACATAAATCAGAATCAGGTTTATTACCAAGTTCACACGTACGAGGAATTTGACTTGGTGTTGAAGTGCATACATAAAAGTAATACAAAAAATAAAAAAACATAGAACTTTTTAAGAACACAAAAAAATAGTATTTACACTGAAATAAAAAATAAAATTGTGTGCATTAATGTAATGGATAGAGTCTGCGTTGAGGCTGAGGTAAAGTGTCAGTGTCTTGTTGAGGTGGCCGTAGCGGAGGGGAAGAAACTGTTCAGGTGACGAGAGGTTTTGGTCCTGATGGAGCGCAGTTTGTGTCCAGGGTGGGAGGGGTCGGCCACTATCTTCCCTGCCCGCCTCAGGGTCCTGGAGGTCCTGGAGGGATGGCAGATTGCAGCCGATCACCTTCTCTGCAGAGCGGATGACCCGCTGCAGCCGGCCCTTATCCTTGGCTGTGGCTGCAGCGTACCAGATGGTGATGGAGGAGGTGAGGATGGACTCCATAATGGAGGTGTAGAAGTTCACCATCATCGTCTTTGGCAGGTTGAGTTTCTTCAGCTGCCTCAGGAAGAACATCCTCTGCTGGGCTTTTTGGTGAGGGAGCTGATGTTCTGCTCCCGTGTGAGGTCCTGGGCGATGATGCTGCCCAGGAAGCGGAAAGACTCCACAGAGTGATGGGGGAGTCAGAATCAGACACATCTCATAACCCAGAAAATATGGTGATACAAACAGAACATGACATACATATTACAGAAGACTCAGCAACTATATACATATATATTCATTTTCTGAAATATGTCTTTCAGGTTTTATTAAGAAGGTTTGTCCTTTAACAGTTTCAACTTTTTAATGCAAATCCCTTTGAGTGGGTGCAGGGGTAAGCATAGCCAACACACCACCATTCATGCCCTTTATCAGCAGTGAAAGTATGTTTACATTACTTCATACTATTAATCTTCTTTATTTTGATGGCAAGAATACTTCTGCCACCACTTCAATTTAATGGATTATGTTTTAAATACAAAAATTAAATATCCATTAAGTTTTGCAGGCAACAAATCAAAATGCGCACAGCCTTCACCCGCTGCCTAGTGAAGTGACACAAATGACTGGCTACAGCTACACTAACTGGAGTGAAAGTATTGTTGTTGTTGTTGTTGTTTTTGTTGTTGTTGTTACAGTTATTTTATTGTGGTACTGCTTTAGTTGCGTACGTTCTTTCAGTGAACTAACAAAAGTCAGGTAGAGTAATGTCAGGGTATATGCAGGAATCCTGAAGTCAAATTTAATTCTCTTTCATTCCAGTAAAACACCTCAGAAACCACTATTTGACCAATAAACAAAACTTTGAACTATGAAATATATTAAACTTTGGTGAGCTTCAGCGGGGTAATGCCATATAGGAGCTCCCTCACAAATAGCCTACCCAGGGGTTCAATTGGGCTGGGGCTGTCCGGGGCTAAGCCCGGCACATAGGATGATGCTCTAACGTCATCACCCTCACACATTTGTCATGTTTACAAAAAACGATATATATGTTAAGACTTTTCTCGTTCCTAATATAGACTATATTTAGGGTCGATATGTGTTGACCTTAGTTTAAAATAGCAGATCTCTGTGACCGGTTATAGTTTGGCTTAGACCCCGGCCCCACGAGGACGCATACAGTAAAACACATACGCAGACGGAAAAAAGTCTTCCGTTTACACGCATAGGATTCATTAACGTGTCCGTTCACACCTTTATATATACAGTCTATGGTTCACACTAGACCGCTGGAAATGCTGTAGTACATATGCCAGGCCTGTAAGTGGCACTGCTGCTGCCGTCACAAAATACACCAAAAGCAGCAAAGAAGACCCCGGAGCATGGTTGTTATGGTTGCCCTTCTGTTTATTCTCCGCGGAGGACGGAGTGTTCTCCTGCTGTATATCTCTCAGGTAGTCCACCAGCAGATAAACCACCCCCGCCCCCAGAGCGGAGCAAGGCAACGAAACGTAAAATAAGAAGCAGCATGGGGCCACCTTGAGGGGGTTTCTGGACATGTTGTTTCAGTAAATTAAAGGGGGTTTCATGTTATCGTTGCTGTGGACCTACTTAATACCTTGGAAAATGCCGTTTAATACTTTTTAATAGCCTTAATTTTCGCTAAATTGATTTTATTTATCAATACTTTTTAAGACCCCGCGGACACCCTGAATTACCTGAGTTGAGAAAAAGTTTAAGGTACACTTGAGTCACCTCTGGTTTTTCTCCCCAGATCAGTACGGTTCCTTTTTTTGTACTTATTGGAAAACACTGTCTGGGGGATGACATGTTGAAAAAGGAAATGTTGATGTCCTTTAAATTGAGCAATAGCAGAATTAACAGTCAATCTGTCAGTGGCGCTGTAGCATGAAAAAATAAAATGACCCACTCTGTTATAATATACAAAATTTTATTACACCGTTCTACGTGAATGTTTTCATTTTTACATGAAAGTACATTAAAAATGGCTTCACACATTTTTAATTAAACTACAGATAACTTGGTTGTAAAATGACAGTGAAGAAACGGCACCACTAAACAGAAAACATAAGCAGTGCTTCCAGAAACGATACACCTTTAAAACGTTACCAATTTGCTGCTGTCCACTGTTTGTACATGTTTTAGTCCATTGAATGTTCGAAGGAAATGTATATCTAGCTGCCCGTTTTGATAGAAACGAGGACCTATGATGTAACAAACTCGAGCTCAGCAGAAAACATTTATTTTTAAAAAAAATTAGGGGACTAAGTGACAAAATAAAAACTAAATCCCTGAACTTGAAAAGGAATACAGGTCTGGTGTCCTACAGAGGCAGACCAACAGGGACAGCAGGCTATACTGTTCAAATCATCCACACAAAAGTTAAGCTGAACAATCCTTTGCAGAATTCACACCCCCAGAGATATAAACCATTTATTCATCGTCGTCATCATCATCATCATCATCATCGTCCTCCTCGTCATCGTCGTCATCATCATCATCATCATCGTCAACGGGTACTGCTTTCTTGGCAGCTGGCCTGCCAGGGCCACCCTTCTTACCAGCATCGCTCTTCCCTGGGTTAAGCTTGGCTTTGTAGGCGGCAACATCCTTAAAAATGAAATGAAACGCATGAGACAAACTCTACAATGTTGTGGTCAGACAAGTCCTTTTGTTTACACCGAGATAAACTTTAAGTTTCATAACATGAGAACTCAGCATTCAACAATGTTAGCCAGTTTAAGATTACATTTTTACCTGGCAATAGAATTTAATGTATACAAATAAAGAAATACAGGACAACGGGAGGTTACCTTCTCATATTTCTCCTTCAGCTTGGCAGCCCTTGCCTCAAATGGAATCTTGTCTTTGGGAGTCTGTGTGCCCCACAACTCTCCAAGCTTCTTGGCGATATCACCGATAGTGATACCAGGATGCTCTTCCTTGATTTTGCCACGGTGATCTGAGCAGAACACGAAGAAAGCGGAACTGGGGGAAGGGACAGGGACATTAATTAATGTCAGAAAGCACCACAATGCCATTTGCACATTGACAACTCTATTGCAAGGAATATTGTTGAACATATTTGTTGGCTCTTTAAAGCCCTACATTGGGCAGCATGGCGAGGGTTTTACACTTACGGTGGTCTTTTTGGTGCGTTGGGGTCCTTTTTCTTTTTGCCAGAACCAGGTGCACCTTTTGGAGGGATGTATGTCTTCATCTCTCGCTCATACCTAACCTTGTCATTCTTAGCCAAATCCTCAAACTTTACCTTCTCCTTGGCTGACATGGTCTATGGGGGGGAGAAGGAAAAAAAGTTATACATTTCCCAAAATTCTGATGAAGTTGTCCCCAAATATCAGACATTGATAAAAACACAATTCTACCCCAACTCAAAATACTTATACAACTATATAGTATGTTTTACATTGTCTACTATCATTGAATATACAATATGGGAATTAAAATAATTGAACATTGTACCTTCCATCTCTCAGAGCATTTCTTGGAAAACTCTGCAAAGCCTACGCTGGTTCCAGGGTGCTTCTTTTTGTGCTCTTCGCGGCATGTTGCAACAAAGAAAGCATAGGAAGAGGTCTTTCCTCTGGGCTTATTTGGGTCTTTTCTCGCGGCCGGCATTGCTCTAGAAACAAGGCAGAAATATTACATTAAAACACGACGAACCCACATAGTGACAAAGCAACTGGACATGCAGTGACATTAGGTAAGTTTAAGACTTACTCTAGTGCAAAATAACCATTACTACATTAACTTTTCGGAGAGCTAATATTTCAAGATTCAACGTCGATCAACATTTCCAAATCACTATGTAAGCAAGCTAGTTCCAGTACTGTTCTAATCGGATTTCTAATGATCTGGGACAAAAAGACGTGACTCCATTTTGGATCTTCCCGCCTAAACTAATCTGCGCCAAAAAGGTTACTTGAAGTAACCCAATGTATAATTATACATTTCACACGAGAGGTCTGTGCCTTATACATTGTATTTATCATCCGCTTGATTCTTAACCAAATTGCGCACTCAAACTTTAAAATATGGAGCTACGGACTCTACAGCTAACGCTAGCAGGCTAAGCTACCAAACCAAATGGCGTTTGAACTGCATGTTGCGCACACAGCAAAAGGCTTAACAGGCCTGTGTCTCAAAACCGACCAAGACCCAAACTCAACAGTTTGGAACTTGGATTAAACACAGTACAAAAACTAACGTGCGACACATTATAGCAAGGTAATGATTTAACTAATAATAAGGTTTCGTATGTTAACGTAACATAAACGATTTAGATAGACTAAAGCCTTTAGGTTGTAAATATGCACAAATAGAATATCTGATTGCCCGAAACATAACACAAATAAGAGCGACTCAGACATTCGGTTAGAACATTACCAACAACATGTAAAAACGGCGGGGCCTTACCTGGTCTGAGCAAGACAAGTTGTGAACGACTCGACTGAAGGAGGACAAAAGCTTGGCTGTTTTGTCACTGCCTGCGAGCCAAACTAACTTAACTAGATGTAATTCCACAGCTCCTCCCCGCCATCAGCTGATTGGCCAGATTTCAGCATTTACATTTGAACGTAGGGAAAGAGAAAGACGTGCCACTGTGATTGGTTGAATTATGTGAGGTTGCGACATTACGTTCATGTGCTTTGATTGCACGCTGATTGGTTGAACTGGGCTTTTAAACACACGGCGCGAAAAGTCCTTTGTTTGCTCCGAGTCAAACTATCACAGTCTGTTTATGTGTGGTCGGGGTTTCATGAGCGTTTAACCGTTTGTTTTCTACAAGAGACTGACAGCCGCAGAAAACAACTACAGGACCGTTTTTTATTCAGCAAGCTGCATTCAAAAAGGAGTCGACTAAAACTGCCCTGGTTAAGTCAAGTAAAAACAAACTGCTCATTTTAACAGAAAGAAAATGAAAAATAGACTTTACTCTTTGGAATCCAATTACAAAGGTTATATAAACCTAGATCCAGGTCAAAGTAACAACAGACACTATTACAGTTTATTAAATTGATGCCAATAAAACTATATACATTACATAGGCTACTGGAAAACAAAATATTTGACATCTGCTATTAATTAGATCTTCATAACATTGTGTGATGTAATGAAATAAAAGTAAAAATTAAGCCATTTCCATATAAAAAGAAGGCCAATACCAGCCTATGTTTTTCTTTTTAAAGCACCCTATAATATTTAATTAATAAGCAGTGGAAATGTTTTGCCCTTACTGCATGGGAATTATTTTTACATAATTCGCCTTACTCCTGCTGGTTATTGTAATAGATTTTTTTTTATTCCCTTTGAAAGTGGATTGCAAACTCACCTTCGAGGGTGGATGAATGGAAGTTTGTGAGAGAATGTATGCCCATGCTGATCTTTTTCTAAGCGTTACAAAAAAGTGTTTGTTTGATAACCCGGAAGTACATTCCTATTCTCCACAGCCAGCAGAGAATGAATGCAGAACATGTTTTAATCCTGCTGCAGGACTAAACAGACCTCTGCTGGCCCGTCTTCAACAGACTGCCACAGGAACTTTAAGTGAAAGGACTTTAAAAACACTTTTTTACTGTTTGTAATGACTTTTAAGGAGGCAGACAGAAAACCACATTTGCATTACTCATCTTTTCATTACAATTACAATCACCTGGTCCAAATGGAAATCAGGAACTAGTGTCAGAGGAAAGTGTTGGATGGGTTACATGATGCAGCTTGGGCATGTGGGTGCAGATGAGTCCAATACAAAATGAATTGATTGAATATAGCTTTATATTTGTGTGTGTTTGTGTTCTTATACGATCCGTTTTGGCAGAGTATTTATGCTGCTCCTCTTTCTCTGCATGACACGTTGTTCAACCTGCTGGAGCACGTTTGATCATGGCTGCATTCCGTGTGCTTATGACCTCATGTAACTACTGTGAGTTTTATGCAGCATTTCCTGTTTTCTTCTCTTTTGTGCAGGTGATGTAAACGATAAACCCAGGTGAGTGAATGGAGGGTGATCAGAGCTAAGAACTTTGGCTCTGCATCAATAATAATAACAATAGATTTATTTAAGCGCTTTTACGGGTGCTCAAAGTTGCTTTACAGAGATGGTGAAAAGAAAAGAACAACACATACATATAGTACTTATATATTTAGATGTGTTTTCTTTGGGGAAGGGGTTGGGTCAGGCAAATGCAATCAAATAAGCACATTAGCTCAATGTTCTTCCTTTTGTTGATGCGATGTTTCGATGATAATGTAATCGTGACAAAGTGAAGCCCTTTCAGCCAATATAACAAAGTAACAAAAGAACAGTTGGCAGCACCAAAGTTTGGCCTAAATATTTTTTTAAAAACATAATCAAAAGCAGCAAATGTTTTCCTCTGTTTTGGTGCTACATTTAGATATAATTGCAAACAACATTTACCGATATGTTGTTATTGTAATAGTTTACATCATCAACTGTAACATTTAAAGAAAATCTAGAGCAGGGTTTTCTAAAATGTGTATTTTAGAATTGTTCAGAATTATAGCTTGGCTTGGCATTAAACTGGAATCAGTGAAAACATGCCAGCCTAGCAACAAGTGCTACTTCACAGGTACTGTTTACCAGCTGGAGCAGATACACCATAGCTTTGTGTGAAGAAACAGCTTGCCTTTGTACTTCACACTGAAAACGTAAGTAGCCTTGCCTCGGGGAAGTTTGTGTTTACATTCATTTGATCTTTTTGTTCAGACTGCTCTATGAACTCTTCTCCCAGTTAACATGAAGGAGATCTTGTCGTTCCTTGCCCCTTTCCGGATTGAAAGGCTCGCTGCGCTTCATAAGGTTCATCCCTAGGAGTGACCTGCCTTGAAACCAGACTGCTGCGGATCCAGAAGGTTCTTCTGACGGAGGTAGCAGGAGAGCTGTGTTAGACAGGAGCGGGAGGAGAGAGACAGGCCTGTGGTTTACATCAGACGGGTTGAGAGCGGGTTTCTTTGGGAGAGGGTCTACTCTGGCCTCCTTGAGGCTGTTTGGGAAGTGACCAGGAGCTAGAGAAGTCACTGTGTGACACATGTGTGACACGGACATTGATTCACTTCAAGCGGCCTTGATGTAAAAGAGGCAGGTCACACAGTGCTTGGTTTCTCTTAATGCCACTCTGTTCATCTTGAAGCTCATTTAGGTGTGTGTGTGTGTGTGTGTGTGCGTGTGTGTGTGTGTGTGTGTGTGTGTGTGTGTGTGTAAACGTCAACATCTTTCTTCAACGTGTTGTTTCACAGCTAATGAAGTCTCCTCAAAGATCCAACCTAAAATCTCCACGTTGCCACCAACAGAGTATTTCCTTGTTAATTAACAATCAGTTGAAGTCTCAATATGTGAGGTCAACCAAGGTCATGGAGGAGGATTCGATAGATGTATGAAGTATAAAGCACAGAGAGAGATGTTGATGAATCATTTAAAGGAGGTAGGAGAACAGGGTGTCACTTTAAAGGGAGTATTGAGGTGAGTGGTTCTGTGTGTTTTTATATGGGGGAGATTGAGAACGTTAGGTATTGTCTACTCCACACTGGAACAGAAAGGTGGTGGTGAGTACAACCCAAAGAAGAGGAAGCAGAAGTAGTTAACATCCATCTACTTGTGTGAATATGGCTGAGACGAAGAACAGGTAGAACATGCTGTCACTGCCAGATGTATACAACACAGAGAAGAGGATTGTTAAATCTTGATAATCTCTTGAGTTGCGAGAAAGACAACTTCATTTGAGTTCTTAAAAAATACTGGGTTGATGAAGAGATTTTTTAAATTATATTTAATTTGTTTTCCTTTTTCTTCTTCCTTGGAGATCACTGTTTCCCCATGTGGTCCACAGTCACACTCCAGCATAGTAGGTGGCGGTAATGCACCTTAAACGTTAGGTGCCACCCGCCATTAAACAAAAAGAAGAAGAAGAAGAAGTAGTTGCGATTTCTGCACTTTTGCAGATGTGAAGGGAGAGGACGAGAGGCATACAAGAACTCTTGGAGCAAAGCGACAAATACTGAGGACACTGAGGGACAGAGGAGACACTCAGAGGAGACAATCATCTTCAGGACAGTGAGACAGGCAGAGACAGGAAGATGAGAAGAGCCGCCGAGGACCCGAGCACGCTGTGTCTGTTTGACGTTGACGGCACGCTCACAGCCGCGAGACAGGTACGTGTGTTTGTGTGTGCCATAGAGGCGTGTACGCGTGCGTTTGTGTCTGCGCGCACGTGCGTTTGTGTCTGCGTGCGCGTGCGTGCGTGCGTTTGCTTGTGATATATCCGGCTCTCCGATGTTGTTTTTGTATCGCTTCCGAGCCAGATTGTGTTCCGCAGAAACACGCGCTGAGAGAAAGGTTCCTCCCTGAATCATTAGCCGATGTGAAGCCGCTCCGATGCTCCGCCGTAGCATCATGAGGCACTCACTAATAGTCATTAGGTAACACAATGTACTATCACTGCATGAAGAATGACCATAAAGCCGCCGCCACCATAAAGTTAATAACAAAGAAATATTCTATGACTAGTAATACAAGTAAAATGTCAGAGACCGACAGAAATAAGTGAACATGGGTTTGTTTTGGCTGGTAAACTAACACATTTGACACAAATCCTGACAACTGGAGCGCATGCAGGTCTTTTTATTGTATTGTTGCAATCATCTCTTTGTTTTACCTTAATATTCCAGTTTGTGTGTGTTTTCAGCGTGTCACTCCACACATGTCAGATTTCCTTGAGAAGCTAAAGACTCGGGTTCGAGTCGGAGTGGTAGGAGGGTCGGACCTTTGTAAGATCAAAGAGCAGTTAGGAGAAGATGGTGAGACACGCCTATTGTAAACAAAATCTATCTATCTATCTATCTCTCTATCTATCTATCTATCTATCTATCTATCTATCTATCTATCTAAGATAGACGGACAGACAGACAGACGGACGGAGAACAGACGGACGGAGAGACAGACAGACGGAGAGACAGACGGACAGACAGGCGGAGAGACGGACAGACAGGCGGACGGACAGACAGACGGAGAGACAGACGGAGAGACGGACGGACAGACGGACAGACAGACAGACGGACGGACGGACGGACGGACGGACGGACGGACGGATCAATATTAGATTCTGTTGGTTTCTGTCAGAGTGTAAATAAACCAACCCACTGTTATAATCACACTCTCGACCTTGTTCTGACTTATGGTATTGAAATTGAGCAACTATTAGTCGAACCGCATAATCCTGCTTTATCCGACCATTTCTTAGTAACTTTTGAAGTACTGTTACTAGACTACAAAGCATTAGTCAAAAGCTCTTGCAGCAGAAACCTATCTGTTAGTGCTATAGCCACATTTAAGGAAGAGATTCCACCAATACTTAACTTGATAGCATGTCTGCATGTAAGGGGGGAAACTTATACAAAATGTACACCACCCCAAATTGATCATGTTGTTGATAGTGCTATAGATGCGCTGCGAATAAAATTAGACTCTGTTGCTCATTTGAAAAAGAAGAAAATAAAACAACATAGATTAGCTCCATGGCATAATGCCGAAACCCACAAAATAAAGCAAAAGTCGAGACAACTTGAAAGGATATGGCGTTCCACTAAACTTGAAGAATCTCGTTTAATTTGGCATATTACTCTCAATGAATATAAGAAAGCACTGCGTAAAGCGAGAGCAGCCTACTACTCTTCATTAATAGATGAGAATAAGAATAATGCAAGATTTCTTTTCAGCACTGTAGCCAGGCTGACAGAGAGCCACAGCTCCATTGAGCCTTCTATTCCCATAGCACTCAGTAGCAATGATTTTATGTGCTTTTTTAACGATAAAATTGTTACTCTTAGAAACAAAATAAATGACCTCTTGCCTTCGACCAGTATAGTGTTATCAACAGCTCCCGGAATCGTAAGTTCTAATATTACACTTGATAGTAAACTAGAATGCTTTTCAGCCATTAACCTTGAACAATTACATTCAATGATTCTCTCTTCTAAACCATCAACGTGCATGTTAGACCCAATTCCAACTAAGCTGTTGAAGGAAGTTTTTCCATTAATTAGCACTTCTTTATTAAATATTATGAATATGTCTTTATTATCAGGCTATGTTCCACAATCATTCAAAGTAGCAGTGATAAAACCGCTTCTTAAAAAGCACAACCTCGATCCAGAGGTTTTAGCCAACTATAGACCTATTTCTAATCTTCCGTTCCTCTCAAAAATTCTTGAGAAAGCGGTCGCAAAACAGTTGTGTGATTACTTAAAAAACAATGATTTATTTGAAGATTTTCAGTCTGGCTTTAGAACACATCATAGCACAGAGACAGCTCTGGTTAAAGTCACAAATGATATTCTAATAGCCTCAGACAAGGGACTTGTCTCTATTCTTGTTTTGCTCGATCTCAGTGCTGCATTTGATACTATCGACCATGATATCCTATTGCAAAGACTAGAGCACTTGGTTGGCATACAGGGAACTGCTTTAGGCTGGTTTAGGTCCTATCTATCTGAACGCTCTCAGTTTGTACGTGTCTACGATGAATCTTCCACGCAAACCAAAGTTAGCCATGGAGTGCCACAGGGCTCAGTGCTCGGACCTATTTTGTTCACATTATATATGCTTCCGTTAGACAATATTATAAGGAATCATTCTGTAAACTTTCATTGTTATGCGGATGATACTCAACTATATTTATCAATCAAGCCTGATGAAATTAATCATCTAAATAAAATTCAAGACTGCCTTAAGGACTTAAAAACGTGGATGACCTTAAACTTTTTGATGTTAAACACGACCAAAACTGAAGTTATTGTACTTGGCCCGAAGAATCTACGAAACAAATTATCTAAAGATATACTAACTATGGATGGCATTAATTTGGCCTCCAGTGAGACTGTAAGGAATCTTGGTGTTATATTTGATCAGGATTTATCCTTTAACGCCCACATAAAATCAATTTCAAGGACCGCCTACTTCCATCTACGTAACATTGCAAAAATCAGGCATATCTTGCCTCAAAACGATGCAGAGAAACTAGTCCATGCATTTGTTACTTCTAGGCTATTGTAACTCTTTACTATCAGGGAGTACCAAGAAGTCAATCAAGTCGCTTCAGCTGATTCAAAATGCTGCGGCTCGTGTACTAACCAGAGTTAGGAAAAGTTACCACATTACTCCTGTTCTGGCTGCCTTACACTGGCTCCCTATAGAACACAGGATAGAATTTAAAATTCTTCTTCTCGCCTACAAAGCCCTTATTGGGCAGGCGCCATCTTACCTTAAAGAACTCATTATACCCTACTGTCCTACTAGGGCATTGCGTTCCAAGAATGCAGGGTTGTTGGTTGTTCCTCGAGTCTCTAAAAGTACAATGGGAGCCAGAGCCTTTTCTTATCAAGCTCCACATTTGTGGAATCAGCTTCCAGTTTGTGTTCGGGTGGCAGACACCCTATCCGTTTTTAAGAGTGCGCTTAAGACCTTCCTTTTTGATAAAGCTTATAGTTAGGGCTGATTAGATTCAGCCCCTAGTTTTGCTGATATAGGCTTAGTTTGTCGGGGGACATCTTACTTCTTCCTTCTCTCTGTCTATACCCGTGTACTCTCATGTTCCGATTAACCCAGCTTCCCCAAATGTCTTTCTTTTTGGGGTCTATATATGCTGGGATCCGGAGTCATGGATGATCCTGCGGTCCTGTGTCCTGGATCGCGAGCGCTGGATCTTGAGTCGTGGCTGTGGTCCTGGATCATAGGTCCTGGATGGATATCCTCGTGGATTCATCTTCCTATTACACACACATGCATTTCCAAACATTTGGACTACCTATGTTGCAAATGTATTATCTTTTCAATTTACACACGGCATCTATTGCACGTCTGTCCGTCCTGGGAGAGGGATCCCTCCTCTGTTGCTCTCCCTGAGGTTTCTCCCATTTTTCCCTTTAAACTGGGTTTTCTTTGGAAGTTTTTCCTTGTACGATGTGAGGGTCTAAGGACAGAGGGTCTGAGGACAGAGGGTCTAAGGACAGAGGGTGTCGTATTGTCATACTGATATTCTGTACACACTGTGAAGACCACTGAGACAAATGTAACATTTGTGATATTGGGCTATATAAATAAACATTGATTGATTGACAGACAGACGGACAGACATACGGAGAGACAGACAGACGGAGAGACAGACAGACAGAGAGACAGGCAGACAGACGGACAGACAGACGGAGAGACAGAGACAGACAGACGGACGGAGAGACAGACAGTTGGTTGGTTTGACTCCCTGTTTGATTGTGCAGTGATCCAGAAAGTGGACTACTTGTTTGCTGAGAATGGTCTTGTGGCCTATAAGGATGGACAGTTGCTCTGTATCCAGGTGAGATTGATGTTATGTGTGCACACCTTTTCAGTTGGACATATTAAGTTAATTTGCCATCCTTACCTTTGTTTTGTATCCCCTGAAAGCAAAGTGCTTACTGTGTCTGCTTGCTGTGATCAGTCTATCCAGGCCCACATGGGAGAAGAGTTGCTGCAGGATTTCATTAACTTCTGTCTCAACTACATGGCCACGATCAAACTGCCTAAGAAGAGGTACAGAGACAGTTGCTTCAGATTAGAATTAGAATTTCTGGATGAAAACCTCTTCATTTCACACACAGTGAAAGTTGACCTCTGCATTTAACCCACCCTAGTCCTAGGAGCAGTGGGCAGCTATTCTACAGCGACCATGACCTCATTAGCCATATGTACTTGTACTCGATTTCTGTGTAAGCATGCAGACCGTTAACATGTTAACGATAATTCAAAGTGATGAAGGAACATTCATTGCACTTTGGCATGTTCCACAGGGGGACATTCATTGAATTCCGTAACGGCATGTTAAACGTCTCCCCTATTGGGCGCAGCTGTACCCCGGAAGAGAGGAAGGAGTTCTACGAGCTGGATCAGGTGCTCACTCATTCACATGCATGCCTCGTTCAAAGCTGCTCTCATCCATATTCTTCACACTAAAGGTAGAATGACTCACAGTGTAGTGTTGCAGAATTACGTTTCTAAAACGTAGTCAGCAATCAGCATTTTATAGTTTCCGGTTCCCTCGTCTTGAAGGCAACCATTTTTGAACGTGTTTTTTGTTCAGACCTGACAAAAGGTCTGTGGTTAACACAAGCTGTGTTTGTGTGTCACAACAAGCGGTTTCAAACAAGTGAATACATGACTGTGCGTCAGGCCAAACATTAGTCTTAGTCTCTTCTGACTTCTTCTTCTTCTGTTGCCGTCTTTGCGAAATAACCATTCTTCTTTAACCTTAGGATGTTTGTTTTACTCCTCGTTTCAAAAAGGAAAACAAAGATTAAAATGGCTCCATATTTAGTGCTGTGTTTATATTTACATTCTGCTCTTTTTCAGAAGGAGAAAATCAGAGAGAAGTTTGTGTCAATATTAAAGGAAGAATTCAAAGGAAAAGGACTGTCATTTTCAATCGGTGAGTCAAGTCCAATGGCAGTTCAGTGTTGGTTCGGAAGGCTCCGTCAGAATGTGGAGCAGAGCATTGGGTCAGGGTCAGTGTGATGTTACATCGTCCCCTCTTGTCCTCTTCTGCGTACAGGAGGCCAGATCAGCTTCGATGTCTTTCCTGACGGCTGGGATAAGACATTCTGTCTGAGGTTTGTTGAGGAGGACTTCTCAACCATCCACTTCTTTGGGGACAAGACCGAACCTGTGAGTATGCTAACTGATGGCAGAGGACAGAGCAACACGGTTCTTCTTTCAAAGTGGACAGCCGGCTCAGGCCATACACACAATCGAGTCTGTGCTGTCTGTCTATACTGCAACCCCCCCCCTTCTGTTCACCCTCACTAAGCTGGCCCATAGCTCTCCAGTCTGGAGTCCGTCCTGCTTCTTAAGCTGCCTTCTTATTGTTTCATGCTTTAGTGTGGACGCGTGTTGCTCACACACAGGGCCCACTCAGCGCTGTGTGGTCGGAATCAGAATACCTTTGACATGTGTTACAGCAAGTAAAGAGCCAATGACAGCTTACCGTGTATTAAGAAGCATGCATACACATATTAAAGATACAACTAGAAATGACACTGTATGCAAATTAAACATCCATTCACAGTTTAGAAATAGCAGCCAGGTGAGAGTGTTGAAGGGTTTATTTGCAGTATATATTCAGTATATTGCACATAAGAAGTATTTCCGGAGTGTAATAGTCTTTGTTATTATATGTGTTAATGTGTTGTAATGTAATGTGTGTGGTGGCTGTAAAGTGTGACTGCTGCTGCGTGAGTGGGTTAGTCCATTTAAACGGACTCCAGTGTACTCTTTTAGTGCCATTATCTCCAGTTGCATATACCGCAGGTCTCTCCGCCTTTCAAATTAGAACTAGAACATTCTTAAAGTCCAAGGTTTCCACCCAGCTGGTTGCTGAGAAACCCTGTTTGAGCACAGCTCTGGCTCAGGCTGCATTCTGCTGGCCGTTGGTGATGGGAGGAACAAAGCAGCATGGTAATGCGTAGAGCTGGGAGGGGTCCCTGCAGACCCCTGTGGAGACACACAGCCAGGTGTGAGGGTCCTGAGGTGAGCCAGGTGCATGTCTGTGAATAAAGACACTGCTGCTGAGTGGGGCTCTGAATGCTCTGCTGACCGTCTGCATTCACAAACATGCTCCCACTGGTCCAAGCCTACTCGTTGGCACACATTCATGAGAGATCTGATTCACAGTGCTTCACTGATAACTGCTGATCTGCTATCAGCCATTAGAAGCAGCGTGTTGACTTCCAGGGTGTCTGTCACTGCTGGTAGCATCTGGTTGAAGACAAGAGATGTGACTAGCTTCATGTACAACTCCACTGAGCAGAGACGGGAACATCCTCACTCTTAAAGACGGGCATCCACTGTCTGTGAGCTCCTTGGAGATAAGACCGTAACTAGTCGCATGACTATGGCTGCCCCAAGCTCTGTACAGCTCCACAAGTTTGCTATTCAGACAGAATACACAAACATAACTGTGTGTGTGTGTGTGTGTGTTTGTGTGTGTGTTAGGGAGGAAACGACTACGAGATCTACAGCGACCCTCGGACCATGGGCCATGTGGTGTCCAGTCCAGAGGAGACCCAGCGGCTGTGCCAGCAGCTCTTCTTCTCGTGAGACTGCAGAGGGTTGAACACACGGATACTGCAGGCCTTGTTTCATCATATCTTAAGGTTTAGTCACGTTTAGTCAAAGACTAACGGACATGCGGGTTGGGTTTTAAATAAAGCTGTATTGTTGTAATTGGGATATAATGTTTTACGATGTATTGTTGGGGGAGTTGTATCCAGAGTTGGGCGTGGCTTGTCATCATCATGGTAAACAGTTACCCACTAAATGTGTGCAATCTCCCCAATCGTGTTTTCCATTGGTAAAGCAAAGCTCAACAGGAACCTGGTGTATGTGTCATTCTACGTGATGCATGTCGTGACACATGATCAGGGAAGGTGCTGTTGGCCTGCTAGGCCTGGGACACTCGCAGAGCACTGATTTCCTTCTGATGATCACATGATGTCATGGGACACTAAGCTGGAGCGCTCATGTCTTCCCCTTGGCATGTCTTCTCGTAGTGTCTCCGTCAGCCATGTTTAGTATCACTGCTCCAGTGTATTCGCACAGTCACCACAGTATCCAGAAGTCCTCCTGTATGTTAGCGAACAGCACATGCTAATACTTTGATGCATATGGTTGTCAGTAGAAGGCATCACATTGTGCAGGAAATATCACCAGACAATGAATTGATGTCATGGCCCCTATCTGTCATGAATGCCCTGTACAAATGTGTGAACTTCTTTATACACAGCACTGTTTTTACTGTAAAAGATGTAACTGTGGGAAACAAAAGAATCGACCCATTCTGAAAAGTACAATGTGTACAGAAGGGACGGGATATTAATAATTGTGTAAATCATTTTCAAATGAAGCAAAAAAGGTTTGCACAGAATACCTGAAATAAAGACATGAGCAGGAAAGGTACCCACACATGTGTGTGACTGTGTTCCTGTGTCCTCCTCACTGATACTGATATCCGCAAAAGGCTCAAAATAGACAATGATTGGTTCTTTGTTGATGAAATGCACAGGGATTTGAAACCATGAGAAATGTCTTTATGAAATATGCATATGATCAGTTGTGAGTTGTTTTCAGTCCCTCCCCTGCTGATGGAGCCCTGACAACAACCCCATACTTGCCAACCCTCCCAATTTTCGCGGGAGACTCCCGATTGCATTGCCCGCTCCCGGTTTCCTCCCGGGGTCATATTTCTCCCGATTTCTGACAAAATCAGATTTAGTCAGGATGGTTTCCAGTCGGACTTTAATACAGCTACACAGGGCCGTCCCTCCCTACCGCTCAGCTCCCTGTCATGCTCCCTACAGGCGGATCATGCAGGCTGCATGGGGCCTCGGCTCTCAGCGCACCCCCCATTCTTCTGAATATTCTACTATTGATTCGGATATGTTTCTGGAAAGTATAGGGTCACATAGCTGTTTTAACTTTTAAATGCACTGTCAGGCGACCTTGGGTGTCCTGAAAGGCGCCTCGAAATAAAATGTATTATTATTATTATTATATAGTACCGCAGTCTCTTAATCCTAGGCTGCAGTTCATATTTTTTTATTTATTTGACAGGGACACTGCACATTGATTGACATTTCTGTAAATGCGCCAGAGTTAGCTGTCCCTTGAAAACGTCTAACCCTATCATCTATTCCTTGACCTCTGAGTGAAACGTCACGGGGTTAAGGGATAGTGGATAGGAGAATTCAAAAGGATTTAGGAGAAGAGACTGCGGTATTTTAGAGTAGTGGTTCCCAAACGGTGTGCCATGAGGCAAGTCCGGGTGTGCCGTGGGATTGTGTGACAACCATACGTTATTATTGCAATATACAACTACATAACAATAATTATTTTTTAATTTACTATATCAGTACTTTGTAGGTTAATATGTACGTAATCTGCACGATTTGTGCGTCCACATCTCCACGTGCAGTGCTGCATAAACATGGCTGAGTCAGCGATAACTCTCGAGGGGTGGAGGTATGCCCATTGTTTTAAGTTCGTCCGAAGAATAGACAGAATGTGACGGTGAGGTGCAAACTGTGTCCAGGCCAGAAGCTGTTATCTACTGCTGTGAACACCACGTCAAACCTCAACAAGCACCTGTAAAGAACACATGCTAAGGTGGAGCTACCGCACACGCTATTTGTTGTTTGTTTATTATCACGTAGTCTGTTCTTCTTCTATGTCTTCCGGTTGTTGCCTGTTTTGAATGACAAATACACACTACCGCCGCCTGCTGGTAAGGAAAGTTATTGTCACTCACGCATGCGCACTTCGTACGTGCTCGGCGAGTAAAGTAACGAGTTACTTTATGTAGATAGTAACAAAGTAGTATAATATATTACTTTTTTAAAAGTAATATGTAATATATTACATTTTTTTAGTAACGACCCCATCTCTGGAGTTGGCGTTCTCTACTCTGGTTTACATGAAGAACAGCAGGAGGTCACGGCTCTCTGTTGAACAGGACTTGCGAGTGGCCCTCTCCTCAGTGCCACCAAGGATACACAAATTCTGCGCGCCCCGACAGGCACATGTATCTCACTAATAGCACATGTTTCAATGCTGATTGCTGAAATGTTACATTTATAATTTGTAGTTCAGGACCATGGACTGCAGCTTCCTTGCATTGACAGTTCTCTGTGCTGAATTTCCTTTGCCTCGTTTTTAATGTTGTGACCTGTCTGGTTTAAATGAGTGTGTTGCTGCTTTGATGAAGCCTAATTTGATAACGTTTCAAATTAATTTCTGAAATATTTCGTTAATAAATATTTCATGAGTAATATAGTTGTCTTGTCACATTTTATTTGGCATTAGTAAATAATTATGCACATTTACAGATATTTTACATATATATGATACAGTGATAACACGTGTTATAAGGGCTATTTTGCACAATAGGTGTGCCTTGAGATGTTTACTTGTCCTTTGGTGTGCCTTGGGCACAACAAGTTTGGGAACCACTGCTTTAGAGAATCCGAATGCACTTTCACTATCTGACGTGTTTATGATGCGCCAGCAGACGTCCTGAATGTGCGTCTGCTGTTGTGGGGAAACCATGGAAACTACAGTTTTCTATACAGCGGACTACAACATGGATGTTCAATAAGAACGAGGGACTACTGTGAACTCATCTGGAGACTCTGCACCGTGCTCTGATGCTGCTGCTTTGCTTTATGAACGTGGACAACAGAGAAACATATTCTTCATGACCAAAGTTGGAATTGAAATAAAAAAGGAAAGTGAAACTTATGCTCGTCACCCTCTCCCTCCGGTCCACATTAATACAAATGATCCCAATACGTATGATTGTATGAACGTGAAACGTTAGTCTTTAACATCTATCACTGTGTATATCACCATTCAAACATCTTTTAAAAGTGGAACAAACCCCACACAGCTCAGTTAAGACTTTATTTGATAATTTCAGTAAAAACTAACGTTCATATTTATCTTTTTGATTATAATACTGATGAACGTTCAAAACAAAGCACTTTGGCAACTTACCACATACGCAGTGGCGGCCGGCCCATAGGGGCGCTAGGGGCGCCGCCCCACCTCTTGCCAGATACAAAATAAAAAAAAATAATATTAAATTAAAAAAAATAACTTTAAAAAAAATATATTTAAAAAAAATATATATTTTATATTTTAATTTTTAATGAACAATGTAAATATCATACAATTAGTATCACAAAAATGTATAATCTACAATACAATCTCGTTTAAAATTGTGTTACGATGTCTAAACTTACTGATAAGTCACCTGTTTCCTGCATGGCCTTGCCCATGACATTAGTTTATCATTACGGGGCGGAGCCCCCGAGCGAAACAGCAGCAACCAGCACGTTGCAAAAGTCTCAATAGTAAACTGTGCCGCCGAAACATAATTTCAGCCAATCAGCGCCGTCAAATATTTTGGTCACATGGGCGCTCACGTTGGCGCCCATGTTGCGTACGTGCGTTGACGTGAGGAGTTTTTTAGACTCGTGAGTAACCAAGGTGACGCAGTATTTGGATGAGAATGGTGTGCAGGTGGAGTCGCCGGAACCTCGGTCCGCCCAAGAGCTACTCTCCAATCCTTTTGAAAGGAGAAGTTTGGGAGATAAATTGATACTTAAAGACCTTGGACCGGACCAACCCGATTTGTATATATCACAGCAAGCTCGTGAAAAAGACAAAACGTATCAACAAGGCTTCTTACATGGCTAGCTGGATGCAAACAGGTAAATGCTATCTTTTGTTTCACATGCTTGCTCTTCAAACAGCCGGGGACAGATACAATCTGTTCAGAAACTAGACAAAAGTTAAACAATTACAAACCACAGATAGGGTGACCAGATCCCAACAAACCAAATGTGGGACAAGGACTATGGTTGTGTGGGACAATGTGGGACACCCTCTCAACAGAACCCCCCAACCCCCGGAAAAAAACCCCGTAACAAATATATAACAACTGAGCAGAAAGTGAAGTCAAAATGCAGTTTTTTAATAAAGAAAAGTAAACTAAGGCAGCAGGCATTATTCACTTCAAGTGTTTAGAAATGCATCTTCTTAATTCAACTAGTGTATTACCTGTACAAGTAGGCACAACATAAATTAATAGATAAAATAAAACCAACACTGGCCAGGAGGGAACAGAAACATAATAATACATCAAATAAAACAGCTTTCAGTTTTGTCCATCACAGCAACAACAGCACACACACACACACACACAGTGTGTGGGCTATTTTGTCACCTAGAACCACCGGTGTCTTTGACTCTGTGAAACAACTCTTCAGAGGCAGGGGCAAACACATCTGTTATTATGGACGCTGCTTTTGTACGACCACATGACATTTTCTTTACTATCTCAGAGTCTGGAAAAATAGTCGGCGCTAGCTTGTTACCAGTCATGCGACCGGTATGAATGGGAGTGTTGCACTGTATGGTAAACACTGGTTATCTCTGCTGCTGTCACCTTGTCTGAGTGGCCATCATTGTTTGGTTTGAGGAGGAATGTCTTCATAGAGTGGGATGTCTCTTTTTGAGCGACATGTTTCTTGTGAGAATCGCATTCTCTGTGTCTTTTGACGTCGTATTCACTGCCATGTGACATTTAAAAAGTACTCTTGCAAAGATTGCAAAACTCTCTGAGAGTCGCCCTGCACTGGCTTCACCCACGGGTAAGTGTGTTCCCAGTCTTTGTTGTATGTGCATCTTCTTTTCTTCTTAGCTGTAGTTTCCGTTTCCTCCATTTTCCATAACCTGCTGCGTCGCCTGCGTTCGTTGTTGTTGTTTGGCGGGTGGGGGGTGTGTGTGAGTGAGTTACTCTCATTGGTTAACACTTGACCAGCACCCGCCGTGTGTTACAGTTTGATTGACAGCAAACACAGCCCCCTGATGATAGCCTTCCCTGCTTTCTCAACAGCCATTGGATGAATCTGATTTTAAAGAAAAGCGTTTTAGCCAAAGAAAAGCGTTTTAGCCAATCAAAATGAAATATGCGGGACATCGTCTCAATTTGCGGGACGCACCAAAAGTCGGGAAAATGCTGTGCAGTCCCGCGCAAAGCGGGACATCTGGTCACCCTAACCACAGACTGTCTGTGTCATGGAGAATACAGTCGCTGGTTTATTTATGTCTGTAGGCCGTTATGAGTGTGGACGTTAGCGTTAGCTTAGCCAAGCTCCATTCAGGGAACAAGCATTCTAAAAGGTTTTTCGCCTGCAGTCTGTCTGCAGACTTGTCAAAGCATTAATTCATGGTTTTTACTCACCGGTATCAGTGTGTTGTTACGTCGGCATCATTTTGAAACGTGTATTATAATTAAATCACGGTCAAATATGTTCATCTTGTTGTAGCTGTAGCTCCCGAGCCAGCGCGTCTTGTTTGAATGATGCGAGTAAACACAGCTGACAGCTGCGGTTAAACTCGAGCGACTAGATAGGAGCATTTATAGCAAAGCGAATATTCGCATCGCGTCCGGTCTGAACGCAGCATTAAAGCGAGCTCCGCGCTGCACTAGAAACGCGCCATTACATCACCAGAAGTCCTAATTTAAGGGGTCATTTCTCCCAAAAAAAAAGTTTTACTCACTATATCAGCAGCCCCACCAAAAATATTTTCCACCAGCCGCCACCGCACATACGTTTTAAAATGCTTAATAAGCACCGTAACTTTCATGATATAATTTCTCGGTCATAATCGGTTGTTTCCGTGAACGGCCGACTGTTGTGCGAGGCCGAGGCTATCCAGGACCGTCCTGTACACAGCTCTCTGAAATGGCTATATACAGGACGGTCCTGCACAGAAGCCCTGAAATGGCTATATACAGAACGGTCCTGTGTATAAGATATCTGAAATGGCTATATACAGGACCGTCCTGCAGCTAACGTCAAATTACTATATACAGACCGGGCTATTATAGCATGCTTAAGCAAGTTTCGCGGGTGGTAATGTAGGGATAGGATTCACAGATAAATATTCTCACGACAACATTATTTTCAATGAGTTTCCGCTCAATATAAAATTGTGGCAATTAAATCTCTTTCCATGCCAATTGCTTAGCTTTTTATGCTGATTTCAGTCTTTTCTTTGGCTTATGTTTTTATGTTGTTTCAATCATTTTCTACTTTATATTTTCCAATGCACAATGTTTTACTTGTAAAGGATATCACTGCATACTTTAAAGACTACTCGGTTTTATTAAAACTGAAGGTTTGTTTTTAAAGAATATGCCGACATTTCGTTGACATGTAGTGATTTTGCATTGAAAGCAACACAAATCATTTATCGGCTACGCCGGCATTTTTATTTTAGAAATCGGAGAAACCGTCTTTTGAATTGTATGTAGTATGCTGTACATTTTTGTAATTTATCCTGCTGTAAACGTTAATTGTACACCAATTATATCCATATTTCTGTAGACATAAAAAGCCATTTCAGGGCTTCTGTGCAGGACGATCCTGTATATAGCCATTTCAGCAGTGGTGGGCAGTCAGGGCCAGCAAGGCCTTCTCTGCTGGCCTAAACATCATCAGAATATAAATTTAATTTTGATATATTTTTTCCACAAATATGTATTCAATTATTCCCCATAGTCTATTCTTTTCATAGCTTTCCTCTTGGTTGCGCTGCTTCCAGCCTCAGAACAAGATTTGGAGGGCTGGCCTTTATGTTAGAGCTTTTATCCAATCATATTTCAGCCATAATGTGTTGCCAGGGTCCAAGAAATCTGCCCTTAGGCCTTCAGAATCAACAGTGCGGGCGCCTGTAGCTTAAAGTGAACGGAAACAAAACTGTGGCGTTAACCAATCAGATTTTGAGTTGGCGACAACAGGCCAGCTAGCAGGCGTACGATGACGTCAGCACGTGCACGTCTTTTGATTGGATACGAGAGGCAGAGCTATGTAGAGCTAGCAAACTGAACTTCAATTTGAACAAGCTAATTTGTGTAGATTTCTACAAGCTGTTTTTTTTCAACCCACAATGGCTGAAGGAGGAGAAGAGATCGATTTGGTCGCAGATATAATTACAACGCCATTTTCAAGACGAACTTTTCAAGAAAAGCTAGACATTGTGAGAAGAGAACGGCCAACCGACGCTAGCGAGCCTATCACAGCGGGGGAAAGGGTTTGTCCGCCACTTTCAAATCACTAACTACGAGCGGTACCCCTGGCTCACAGCCTCCGAGAGGCACTGCACATTGTACTGCTGGGAATGCCTGCTATTTGCAAATGATCGATTTGGTGTTTGGAGCCACATTGGATTTGCAAACTTGAGTTGTCTAACCAAGGCAGCAACGAGACACCAAAGCACGGCTGGGCACTTACGCAATGGTGCTTTTGAAAACCTTTGGGGACACCCGAGTGGATCTACAGCTCAACGAAACGCACAGATAAACTGTACAACAGAGTCATTGAAGTCTTCTTGAGGAAAGAAAGGAGGATGGATTTTGTGTTCAAATAATCAGTTGTTTTGGTGAGTACCTACAAAGCATTTTATTTTAATATATTTTTGTCATTTTATGTCGTTAATATTAAATCAATATTAACGAATTAATATGTAATTAAAATGACAAATATATAAAAAATAAATGTTTGATGCTTCTGCAGAGATGTAGAGATGTGTGTGGCGCACTGGCTCAGCTGTGCAGTAAAAGTATAAAGGAGACTTGTTGAATTGTTTTGGTTTAACCTTTATCAAAGTGGACATTCAGGGGATACACTTTCACCACTGTCGCAAATATATCCTCATGAACAAATGCAAATTAATTGTTTGTTTTCTTTTATTTTCAGTGAATAGTTTGTGTCTTTATCGTCACGTTTCTTAAATGAAACTGCTTTGGGTGAGACAATGCGCTGTTTAGTGAACAAACGTGTTAAAGCTCACATACTTTTGGTGGACTTAATAAAACTTTGTAGACTAATGCCTTAAAAGCCCCTTTTATTTTTAAGTTTTGACAGTATCCAAGCGATCTTAAAGCTGGTAGTTTAACACTCTTAATTGTAAATGCGGATATATTGATTATAAATGCTTCGGAAATACTAATATAACTCTGTTGTACTTGACTATGTTAAGGTGCTGCAACGCCCGGTTATACTGCGTTTCTGTCTAAATGTATAGTTTCTAGAGCCATGGCGTCATAATGATATTAAGAGGTGGAATAATTCAGGTAGGACTGTGTCGGACATCACTGAAGGCCTAGGTGTGAAATGCACGGCCCGCCACTGCATTTCAGAGAGCTGTGTACAGGACGGTCCTGTATATAGCCATTTGGCGTTGTGTACAGGACGGTCCTGTATATAGCCATTTGGCGTTGTGTACAGGACGGTCCTGTATATAGCCATTTGGCGTTGTGTACAGGACGGTCCTGTATATAGCCATTTGGCGTTGTGTACAGGACCGTCCTGTATATAGCCATTTGGCGTTGTGTACAGGACCGTCCTGTATATAGCCATTTGGCGTTGTGTACAGGACGGTCCTGTATATAGCCATTTGGCGTTGTGTACAGGACGGTCCTGTATATAGCCATTTGGCGTTGTGTACAGGACCGTCCTGTATATAGCCATTTCAGAGACCTTATATACAGGACCGTCCTGTATATAGCCACTCCCGTTGTGCGACGGCAAATGCTGCCGCTGCAAGGCATTGTGGGGCAGCATTTTCTCCTCTCCTTTCGGTAAGGGAGGTCCAGTGGTTCCTAAGCTAAAGGAGGTTATAAAGGAAGTTTGAAAACTCCTTTCCTATCATCTAGACTAGAGAATTCGAACGGCACTTATCATGGCTGCCACTGAGGGACTTCCGGGTCATTTCACTCGGTTAGGAAGGTTCCTAAGCTAAATGGACTATTCGACTGCAGCCCTAAATCCTTTTGAATTCTCCTATGCACTATTCCTTAACCCCGTGACGTTTCACACAGAGGTTAAGGAATAGTGGATAGGAGCTGATTGTTGGACTATTCGACTGCAACCCCATCTCCGAGGCTGTATCCAGTTCTTATTATACATCCATGGTTAGGAACCTTCCTCCTAAACTAAACTGACAATTCGACCACAACCAAGTATGTTGCAGTTCGTTCCCTTTAACAGTGCATTTATTGATAAATCATTGACATTAATTGATACAGAACACACGGGCTACAGAGAATGGTTCAGGTAGAGAAGGGACACGTAGTCATACACAGCAGCACATGGACATTTGTCCTCACACCCTTACGTTATTATATATTTTCACACCTGCCAGGGCCAATGAGAATTTAGTTATCACACTGGCCATCACTCAGTCCACGTGTTAGGAATGAATCTGTGACACATGGAGCCGCAGCAGGTTCAGCGTTACGACACTAACTCAACAATGTGCTGCTGATGTGTTAACATGGATGGAACTGAGTATAAACATGAAATACACTCTGAAGACATGTTCCCAGAGTTCCTGCTGTTGGTACTTCATCTGGTGGGAATGTAAAAAGTGAAAGATCACCTGAAAGCACTCAATAGTCACTCAGTGCATCTATCTGACCCGCTGCACTGGATGTTATGATGTACACTGAGGACACATGTGATTACATCAGTGTGGAGACAGCACACTGACACATATCATAAAAGGCCATACATAAATAAACATGTTTCTGTTCAGATTTGTTTGACTGCTCTTCCTGGTAACAACTAGTTCAAACTGGTTCAACACATTCACACTGTACACCATGTGCACTTCCTGTTCCACTCTCTCTGTTTCATTATGGCTGCCACTGCTAACTGGTTATCTAGCTTTGGAACTGGTTAGTACTGACAGAGGCAGTGGCAGAGATGTGTGTTATGGAGTGAAAGGGTTTAGAGCAGGTCCACGGACCACGGGGGAAAATCATCTGCCTGCTCACTGACCCCAGTGTGGAGTCGACACCACAGAGCATCTGCAACGTGCTGAGGAGATGCTCTGTCTCACACACACTGGAACCTGACTGATGGATCTCATTACACACACACACACACACACACACACCACACACACACACACACACACACACACACACACACACACACACACACACACACACACACACACACACACACACACACACACACACACACACACACACACACACACACACACCACACACACACACACCACACACACACCACACACACACACACACACACACACACACACACACACACACACACACACACACACACACACACACACACACACACACACACACACACACACTACTGTTTCAGTCTGGACTCATGTCACATCTATCCATCTCACAGCAGTAATGTTGATTCCTTTAAAAAAGTACAAATGACAGAAATAAAAAACAGCCGTTCTGGCCAGCAAGAAACAAACACATGCAAACAGAAGCAATGTCTTCGGTGGCTCGGTCAGACAGTGTCCCTAACTCACTGACTCTGAAGACACCAACTACAGTTTGAAGACGAGACATCAATCCAGCTGTCAGCAGCCATGTTTAACTCGTCACATTCTGCCCCCCCCACCTGCTGGACTCAATCATTTAAGGAACTACTGTAAGAAAAGTCCCCCCCCAGCCAGGCACCAGGGTCTCTGTCCTCTCAGGCAGCAGTGAAGAAGACGGCGACTCCCGACCCCAGGTCTGCTGCAGAGGGAGAGCCTGCGGGGTCGGGGGGGGCTGCTGGTTGGGTCTGTATAAGACACGGCGGGTCCGGCCCGCAGTGGGGGGGGTCGTGGGCGGCTAGTCCTCCTCCTCAGAACCTCCTCCCACGTGATTGGCTCCCCGGTCAGGGCTGCTATCCTCTGCAGAGGCAGAAGAACAACACACACTTCAATTCAACAGTCCCTCTCCATAACAATGAGAACCATCTCCCCTCTCACTGGGTGGGGGGTGGGGGGTGGCTGAACTTCAGTTGGACAGAGCAGACTGAATTCTGGGAAATCCTGACAGATTAGCAGATGGTTTCTTTTGAAAGGAATACACTGAGGTTCCCCGGAGACATGTTTTAAGTTTAAATATGCTTCATTACTATTTGTGTCGGATATGTTGTTCTACAAACAAATCGAACTAACGTGTTAGTCTTTAAATACCATCACGCTCTTTTTGCTCATTAAAGATCCAGAAGTGCGCAAGGGTGTAACTTTGGTTTGAGAAGTGGGGGGGACACAAAACGGGGGGTCCTCCGGAATGAAACATTTTCTCAATTTAATTCCATTTCGTTAGTGGATCGCCGGAGCTGCATTAGATCAACATTAGCATGCTTATTGTAGTGGTAAGTGCACTGCCTTGCGGCCTGGAGCAGCATCCTTGATGGGGCTGTGTGTGGGCTGGACCCATAGACTGTACATATAAAGGCTGGACCTGTACTTGACAGGACAGGAGTGAGCAGAGGGTCGAGTTGTCCATTCTTGTTCTGTTTTCTGTGACTCTTCCTCACCCTCTCAGACCTTCAGCTGCGCGCGCTACTAAAGAGACGCGCTACTAAAGAGACGCGCTACTAAAGAGACGCGCTACCATGGAAACCAAACAATGGTGTAGCTGTATTAAAGTCCGAGTGGAAACAGTCCTGAGTCAATCTGATGTTGTCAGAAATCTGGAGAAATATGACCCCGGGAGGAGGGGTCTGGAGTCTCCCGCGGAGATCGGGTTAGGGTTGGCTGTATGAGCACCAGATGCTAACAACAACAACAACAACAACAACAACACGTGTGACTCGCTGAGGAAGAGCTCTGCTCTGATGAGGGCAGGCGGGATCAAAGACCTCAGAGCGCCATTTTGCAGCATGTTGGGGGTGTGTGCGAGTGTGTGCTAGTGTGGTGTATGCCTTGTCTGAAGCCCAGGTGATGGTGGGGGGTTCCTCCCGGCGGTACCTCCTGCTGATTGGCCAGCTCCTCCTCCAGCTGCTGGGACTCTTCCCTCACAGTAGACAGGAAGTCAGCAGGCGACTGGCGAGGAGGCGTGGATTTCTCTGCGTGGTTATAGAGCCCCTTCCACATCCTGAGACGGAACAGATGATGTTTGACTGACAGCGAGTTGCTCGGGGGAAGAAAGTAAAGACGTAGGCCCAAGGGAATAACAATGAGCGTGTGCAGGGACTCACTTGAAGCAGTAGGGGGTGGTGTTGGGCCTCAGGACCCCCTGGCTCTGGCTCTGCTCAGCCCGGTACAGAGGGTTGGTGTACTGGGCCCGCTCCTTCCACAGCTCGGGCCAAACGGAGTGAGTCCGCTCTCCAAGCCTGTGCACAGCACAGCAGTGTTACAAACCCATCAAATGCAGCACTCACTCTCTGCTGCAGCAGACCAGGGAGCGGAGGGAAAGTAGATCCTCACGATCCCCTAGGCAACATGTGAGGGTCAGCACTGACACAATGACAACTCCCCTGACTGCTGTTGCCAGTCCAGTGTGGCAGAAGTTCATTTAGGACAGGGGTTCTCAAAGTGCGGCCCGCGATAGTTAACGTGACACGCTGAAATGCATGCGTTATATTTTAATCCTCCATGGTTCGTATCTAGTAAGAATTAGAATGGAATTTAAGTAAAACTGGGCCCCCTGGGTTGTCATTCCTAAATTATGAATGACAGCTTGTGGAAAGTTTGCTAGACTACTGGTTGCATGGCAACTAGGCATCTCGCGAGTTGCGGTTAAGCGGAAAATCTGTTGTAAGTTATCAGAACAAGAAACGGGAGTTAGCTAGCGATTCTAGCTAGTCACTGTCTGTAGATAACCCAACTTTGTGTCCTCTGCAAGTTCTTAATGTATACTGTATGTATAATTGGTTAGTACAATAAAGAAAGGATTTGTTTTGGTATTATTTTGTGTTCCGTTTTTTCTTGGGCGGCCCTCAATCCAATATTGGGTACCTAAATTGGCCCTCACTCATCAACACTTTGAGAACCCCTGATTTAGGATAACCAAAGCAACCACACCATGACCCGTTACTGTCCTGACAGCATGCACCCTGATGGGACTGCAGTGGAACCACATCATAATAAAGACGTGAGTGATGAACATGTAATAAAGTGATAGAACACATTCATCAGAGCGCTGCATGCTGTGCTGGTCTCTGCACACGGTCCAATACGAGCGAGCGCGTGTGTCAGTCCTACCTCATGTCCCTGCGCTCCTTCTGGCAGTTGCCCAAGAAGGTCCCGTACTGACAGGAGTAGATGTGTGTGTGTATGGCGACGAGAAAGCGCTCGTTGAACTCGAAGGCACAGGGGAACTGCTCGGACAGCTGCCACACACACTCCACGAACTGATCGATGACCGGAGACACTTCTTTAGGGTCTCCGTCCAGGTGGCCGTACCTGCAGGGACACAGCTGCATCTTACACACACAGCATTCTCTCCACTATCAAGACATATTCAAGTGCAGTGCTGTACAGTGCCTCCAGGGGAGAAGCAGACGGGTACAGGGGGGAGGGAGGGAGGGAGGGAGGGAACAGAGAGAGCAGAGAAAGGATTGAAATGTTCATTAATACCATTTCTCAAATGCTATCTCTCCACGAGTGACTCGAGCTCAAATGTAGAGTAAACAGTCGACAGACGTCTGTGATGGACGATATCGTAAATCATTCATCAGTAATTGTATAATTATAATGAATTGATATTATTTGTGTGCCTGCTAAAGCTAACAATGCTTTGAACAAAATGTCCCAGCTCGGATAATAAGTGGTCCGGGCGCCCTTTTGATGTCCTCGCGAAACAGTGGCCTCACTTTGAGCTCCGATGACCTCCAGTCAGAGTCATATTATCATTTCACAAGTCATCAGCCCTTTAACAGTGTTTGTTATCCTCAATTTAAATAGTCATCATAATAATAATGAATACTGCAGCTTAAAGAGAGGCAGCACCCATCTGATCAAATACCGTTCCATTGGCGTCCCGCCCGGCACCTGAAGTGGCTTTATGCAGGGCTGAGAAGTGACTTCTCTTGTTTCGACCCTTCTGTCTTTCACAACAAACACACACGGCGCAGTTAAGGTCAGACTACGTCCGACTTCCCGTTACCTGTGGGAGAACTTGTGTCCGAAGGAAACCCAGTCCCTCTCTATCAGCACCTGGTGAGAGGAGAGGAGGAAATACAAAGAAGGCCAGCGAGGAAAGGAGGTGCAAGAAGAGGATCAAATCAGAGGTAAGAACAAGAGACTGTGTGTGTGCATGCGTGTGTGTGTGCGTGTGTGTGTGTGTGCATGCATGCGTGCGCGTGCGTGCGTGCGTGTGTGTGTGTGTGTGTGTGTGTGTGTACCATGAGGCCTCTGATGGTCCTGTAGTAAGGGTCCAGCAGTATACTGGCCACAGAGCAGGCCTGGGCGGTGCGGTCCCAGCCGTCTGAGCAGTGCACCAACACACTGACTCCTTCATCAGCCACGGCCTGCAGGGCACAGAGAGCAGCTCAACAGCCGGACCCCCCAAGCCCTGATACACCACACAGAGCTCATAGGACTGTCTCAGAATCCCACCCACACAACGAGGTACCCTAAGGACCACGTCCTGTCATACGACCGGACTTTGCTTTGCTTTCACTTTCCTGTAAATCTATTGCTGCTTTAAGACGTATGTTAATGTCTGTTTAAATATTCATAGAATACCGAATCAAAGCGGACACTAGAGAGAGAGAGAGAGAGACGATCTTCTAGGTTAGGTTTTATGACCTTTTACATAGATGATATTGTCTCTCTGAAACGTGTGTGTGCGTGTGGCGTGTGTACGCACCCTGGCTATGAAGAGCCCCGCATCCAGGATGGCTTTAATATGTTTGAGCCAACCAGAGTTCTCCAGACCATACAGGAAGTCAGTCATGGATGGGAATCGCATCTCGCCCACTGCATGGGAGAGAGGGAGATGCTATCAGAGGAGGCGCGCCGTGAGACCCTCACACCGCCTCTCCCAGAACCCCTCTCCTTACCGTCGATGACCTTCTGCTGGCTGCTCCTCATCACGTGAATGTTTTCAATGCCGATGAAGTGCAGCTTGATGTTAGTGTAGTGGTCTTCATTCTCGTAGCCTTTCCCTGCAGCGCGATTTGCCATGGCATTCAACTGTACCCAAACACACACACAATCTGTAATTTCATAGTATATGTGTGTGTGTGTGTGTGTGTGTGTGTGTGTGTGTGTGTGTGTGTGTGTTACCTTGGGCCTGGTGTCCACCACATAGATGTAATCACTCCCTGGGTTGGCCCTCATCAGGGCCTGCAGCATGGCCTCATCCTCCTGGCAGCGGCCGCTGAAGCCGGACAGGGGCTGGCTGCATCGACACACTGCGGCCTGCATGTCACCACAACACACACTTTGTAGCACTGAGTCCTTTGCATCAGCAACATATGCAGGGGTTTTCTACAAGAATATTGTGATTGAGGGCGCTACCGTCACTCCCGGCCTAAATGAAGCCCACTTTCCAGGGAGATAATGCATTAGAGCGAAGTGGAAAGTAAAGCTCTGTTCACGTCCTGAAGCTGCTCACGGGTCTTCCTCGACAGAAGAGCGCACAGTAAAGAAACCTCTCACTCAGAAGCCTGCTGCCTGCCACTCGTCCCCCGGCAGACCCACCGGACATCCCACCCCATATTTACCCAAGCTCCTCTGCTGTGCGCCGTCTGACGCTCTATTGGACATGGTTTTCACATTTTTGGAATAATTATACAGTTTTTTACGAACAGAAATATTGTTTTCTGGAATCACTTGAAATGTTGGTTTGAGGGCTCACGCCGAGAGTAAGAGGGCGCAGCGCCCTGTGACCCGGTGCAGACCACACCCTGCATATGATCCTCACTATATTCATGACTCTGTGGTTTAAAGTCTGTCTGTGTGTGTGTGTGTGTGTGTGTGTGTGTGTGCACACACCAGAGTGTCTTGGTGGAAGTAGGACAGGGCAGGAAATCTTCCTCGGCTCCTGAACCTGGCACTACCCACAATGATGGGGGGCGTGGCCGACTTTGGAACATACAGCTCGGATGGGTACGTCTCACACACCTGGGGGGGAACATATATTTGAATTTTGTAGATTATACAGATTACCAACTGTTACTAAACATGGTTCCTGCCCACCATAGATGATGGCAAACAAAGACAACACATTAGTTTAGAGATACTGAATTGATCCTTATGGGACATAGTTTATGGTATATGCTGTGGCTCACTGAAGAATGGACCACAGAGGAGCAATGTGCATACTTTAACACTCACATTACTGTCTAGCGTATAACAGCTGTTAGTAGGATCAGTTCATCCTAGATTTGGGTTTTTATGGCAGTTGTTGACAACAACAAAAACTACAATATTGACAACCATTTGACCTTTAAAGGTGGGGTAGGTAAGTTTCAGAAACCGGCTCGAGATACACTTTTTGTTATATTCCATGGAATGCTCCTAACATCCCGATAGCAATGAGTATCTGAAGTGCTTTGACAACAAATCCATACAAAAATGTCATCTGTAGAAGCCGTAGTACTGTAAAAAGTACAACCATTGGATGGCCTACCTGCCTGTCAGCCTTCCATCGGGGCACACACTGGTATCGTGCCCTCATTGGTCATGTGCGCGTTCGTGTGTGTTGGAGGAGGGGCTCTGTGAGGAAGTGGCAGATTTTCTCCGGTTGTGTATTTTCAAATTCTAGCGATCTCGAGCTGGTTTCTCAAACTTACCTACCCCACCTTTAGAGTGGTCATTTTACAGGGGGCATGTAGCAGACTGTTTCTCGCATTCAGTAGTGTTTGAGCCAAAGCTGGATCATAATGTGCAATAATTGGACATGATGGCAATATTATGATATAATCCCTGAACATTTGGATTGACCCTACACTAACCTGGACTCACATTTGATATTAACCATACACATCTGGATGCCACAATTATAGTAATGGTTTATGACGTCAATGGCTCGTGGTTACAGAAAAGGTCAAAGACCTCCTTCAGGGAACACATGTGTTCTTAAAGAACACATGCATGTATTAAACAGCAGAATCAGCTTGTCTCTGCACGCTGTGCAGCCCAGCAGCATGATGGCACTACTGTGTGGTTTACAGTTAGCAGGGTTCACCAACTCAAATGTAAGACTTTTTAAGACCACTTTAAATAGAATTTAAGACTTATTTCACGGCAAGAAAGTATGAAGGAGAATTGCTATGAAAGAAGAAGTGTGTGTGTGTGTGTGTGTGTGATCTTCTGAGCTCTGCGGCCTCATTTATAACGCCGTGCGTAGGATTCACGTGGGAAGGTTGCTTACATAGTAGAAATCCAAAAAGTAGGTACCGACATTTTCCGATTCACCAAACATTGCGTACCGGCGAGAAAGTGCGTACGGCACTTCCTACGCCGGTTTCCTTTTATAAATCACAATCGACTCGAAATGCGGCGCAGCTTTTGCGGGCTTCACGTAACGCCCAGATTTGCCTATAAACAGTCAAAGAAACGCCCATTCATTCATTCATTCTGACTGACTGCAGGAAGAAGATCGCGGGAAATGAGGACAGAGCAGCTAAAACAGACGTCTCACACCGTGTCAGATTCTGGTTCTTTTGGGGAGGTGGAGATAAATCATATTGTTTGGTGGATGCAGTTTGAACAGAGTCGCAGCATGGAGGTCGGATCGTCACCAACATAAATAAATAAGTGGTCCGAAAAAGGTTCATGACAAAAACAACACACATACTGTTAGAAATTAAAATCAATGTTTTATGGCATAATGTACCTTAAACATACCGTCAGTTTAAATGCTATTTTATTCTGGAAAAACCCGGAAGTTCTCAATACTAAGCTTTTATTCTGAAAATCCGTCATGACGACATCCGGGACTACCGCCCTTTAGTATCATTAAAGGGGCTATTGACGCCGTTAACATGTATTACATATAATGTTATGAAAGAGATAAGGAGGAGAAAAGGCATGTGGAAGTAAGCAATGAGTGTAAAATGTTGAAATCCTCTGTTTAACGCGATATCGGACACAGGAGAACGAGGGGGGAAGTCCCCTGCGTCACTACAGCTCCCAGAGAGGAGGAGCGAACAGCCAGCAAGCGGGAAAGACGAATGCTTGTGAGCTCTCTTCTGCACGGCCACCAAGGGAGAGGGAGCTGCAGCCTTACTCTCCTGTTCGGACAATATTCTGTTTGTGACATTATCACGCTTTTTATTAATTAAAGTACCAATTTGAACCTTCTCAGAGACTCCATTTAGTCTCCTTTTAAACTTCTGTCCTGGACGCTAGAATAATCACACACAGATAACAATTGGGACCAAGCCGACGTGATTCTAGGGGAACGGGAGAGAATATCCAGCCGGCTGTGGCCTGGAAACCGGAACGCAATCGTCTGACACACAAGAGATCTCAAACAATCGGTGAGAAGAAACCCGTTAAATCAAATTCTTCAATAGTTTATGCAGGAAAATCTTAGGACTGTGTGTTGGACTGCTGCTTCCGGTTCCTGAAAATAGCTGGGAAATTAATGTTAACACAACCAAATTTAATGACAACAATCATATAACACGAGGCGTTACTTTGTCACAAGCAGGGTAAGTCCAATTTACTTATTTTTCTTATATCTAACCCTGCATGCTATTCGTTTGTCTGTTATTACATGTCAGCAAGAGGCTAATCGCTCCAATATAGTGTTCTTTGTTACGTTTTAAGTTAACGTGAATAGCGTGTGGCTATTTCAACAAAAGAACAAAATCACAGTGGAAGCTGTGATTATTGGAGAGAGTGTTTGTATTATTTTTAAAAGTCCTTTGTGTGATTTAGCAATCATTCCAATTGCGTTTCTTGTTACGTTTTAAGTTAACGTGAATGGTTGGGGACTATTTAAACAAGAACGCAGTTGATTGAGTGTAGAGATTACAGTGTGAGGCTTCTTATAAAAAAGTCCTTTTCGAGGAAAAGGCCTGAAAGTTTTGAAACTTTCAGTGGTTGTTTTCCTGTTTTCAAACAGACATTGCGTGTGGATTACGATGAGAAGTGCGACATTCGTGCGTTAGTTAGACGATATTCTGCTGATTGTGTTTGATTTGCGTCTTAATTTGTCCCAACATAGCGTGTTTAAACAGAGGAGATAACCATACTGGCTCTTAAAGTCAAAGAATTACGTGCATGGATAGAGAACTGTGACGTAAGGGTATGAGGCCCATTTATAAATTGTACATTAAATAGAAATGTTATTTTAAACTGCATTGTTGTTTTGTGTTGAGAATATATATTTAAAACTCTCCGCAGTGGGAGCCACGAGGTGTTGTAAAATCCCTTTGTTCTTCAGGTCAAAGGTTGGAAAAGTTGCCATCTTGTTTTGCCAGCATGTTTACAATGAATCACACCGCAGTCGCCATTTCGTGAAATGCTAATTGAAGAAGTGAGACTGTTTGCTTTTACCCAGTCCTACTCCTCCTTGAGAAGGACAAATCCTATTTCTTTGCAAAGTTGGAATTATAAAATAGATAGATAGTTTTTTCTGCTTGAATTGACGTTTGGCGATTATGTGCTGTGTCGTTTTAACCAAGTGTAATATTCTTCCCTAGTGTAATTCTCTTTCTATTTTTTTAGAAAAGAAAATAAGTTTTTCTTAAATACAGGTTAGTTTTGCAATAGTAAACCATAGTGGATTAAGCTGGAAATTACAATTCTGCTGGTAGTACAGAATTATTACATAGAAGAAACCACAATAGCATTTTGAAGTCTAATTCTGAAAGTGTTATAAATACACACACGCTTCATCGCCGAGATAGAATTGCAAGTGGTTTCTAATTATAAGATAAAACACTTTATATAATACTCTTTCAAATAAGCAAACAAATGTATTGAAGCTAACACAAATTATGACATTTACATAATTCCAAACACTTCGGAAAGTGGAAGATTTTCACCAGATTTCTAATTTTCATATTTCATAGTCAAAACCATACACTGTACAATTTTTATTTTTAGTATTTCAGATTTAAAATTTGCATAATTGTTATCTTTTAATTAACTTTATTAAAAAAAAGAAAAAAGAACAGATTTAACAATTCTGATGATGTAGGATATTTTGAAGGAATACAAAGGTACTAGTCAGAGGACTAGTGCTTTGATCATTCGAATAGTTAGAGAACATGTCACCGAAAGAAACTAAGATGGGACTAGATGCAGAGCCAGGCTCAACTGCAGATATCACGGGAAGGGTAAAGATCAGATCAGATGCTACAACAGTTCCAAAATGTAGACAGAAGACATGGAACCAATTAGAGAAACTGTTGGAACAGTGGCAAACAAGAGGACTGGTTCCAGCAGATGATCAACCTGGACCAACAAAAGCCCATAGAAGAGCAGTACTCGACTATGAGCACGAACAATGCCTACAACAGCTAACTATATGGAGAGAAACTGAAGAAAGATTTATAAGAGTTACAAGTCTGATACTCCATCTGGAATATGCCAGCCTATTGGCACACAGCATAAATGTGGTCCGAGTAGCAGACCTGCCAGTGAGGGAAGACATAGCAGAAAAAACCAAAGAGGCTCCAGTTATCCAAACTCCGAAGCTGTATCTAAGCCTGGCCGAAGTCCCTCCTCCCTCCCCGAATGTTGGTTCAATAGGAGAAGTCCTGCAGTTGGATGAAGTCTCCATGAACAAACATCTCAAAGAATTGGAGTATGAAGTAAGAGTGCTAACCAGTCAATCAAAACACCTGATAGAAGAGAATATACGATTAGAAGAAATCACAGAAGAAAGACAAACACAAAAGACATAAATGGAAGCACTACAACTGAGACTCTTGAAGATGCAAAAAAGCTGAGAAAGATACCGAAGCTATTAAAAACAAGAAAGCGGCAAGGCAAATGGCAGCTACATCAGGGATGGCCATAGAACCAGAGAAGGCAGGTCAGACACCTCAAACAATTCAAGCTCGGGAGGTGCCAGAGATTCAGGTGCAGAATCAACAATTCCAAGGAAGACAAAGTGGCAGAGGAGGAAAGCCATGATCAAGACGAAGAACAGATGAAGGCTGCTACAAATGTGTTCAGCTGACACATTGGTCCAGAGAGTGTCCGCAGAACATTGCACCAAACAACGGCCCTCCATGCAGATACCCCGGGGAGGTTTACGACGGAGGCAGGGGGTCCCAGAGATGTCAAAGACGAACAGGGGTGCCAAACATGACCCAAATGCCACTGACACCCTGGTATCAACCACAACAATGAGGAAGCTCAAAGGACCAGACCACCAGGTGATGCATCTTCAGCACAAGGGTATTTTGAAATCCAGCTACGTTGAGCCATATCTGTCACCACAGGAGGGAGAGGTTTAATGTAAAACATGACAGTGAGTAGCATATTGCATTTACACAAAGCATAAAACATAGTAGAACATTTAGCAGACTATTTTTGTAATTATGAGAAGGAAAGAGATTACGAGTGATGTTGTTCCCCTACACAGAAAACTATTGTGTCCACACAGCTAGTGAGGTCAAGACGATGGGTTTCCACCCAAAAAATATGAAGACGGAAACCTAGTACTCGTCCAAGACGGAGGATCCTTACCTCCTGTTTACACCGACTGCAGTTCAAGGGGCGACGATACACCAGACGTGGAGCTGTTGAGACCTAAAAACAGAAACTCGATTCTGCTGTGGTGAAGTCTGGCTACAAAGGGAGGTGTCCGATAGGGTCGCTTGTCTCAAACCAGTGAAGAAGTCAACAAGAACCCAGCAGAACTAGAGAGTGACTGTTGGCGGGAGAACAGTGACAGAGCGACAGAGCGACAGAGACTGGCCCAACATTCTCCAGCCAGTACATAGATAGACCCCGTCAGAAGACCGGGGCTGTGTTTAAAGGGGAACTTCATTTATTGTTAGTAGAAGTGTAGTTTTTTAGTCAAACAATTATGTGATTTATGGAGTCAGATTACATTATTTCTCATAAACACAATTTTATAATCGTCTGAAATATCGGTTTTAAGGCAATAAGCTGCAGATTAAATAACATAACACTGATTGAGAGTTGGATAAAGAAGTTGTAGGGTTTTTACAACAGTTTCAAGATTCAGTTTTTATTTATTTATTCTTGAGTGACTTTACTGATTTATAATGTAGTGCGTAAGGCAATATCTCATTTTGAGTGAGGGGCACCAGCCCTCCATGTATGTCACCCTCTGTGAGAATAGTTCATATTTTCCCTCTAGTTTGGAGAAATATTATTTTATTATATGTTTGTTCAGCAGTATCAAACAATGCTCTAATCCTAGAGTTATTGAGACGCATTAGCGACACCAGGGGTATTGTTTTCGCAGCAACAATGATGCATAATACCAGGACAAAAGCCATTCCTGAAACAAGTAAACAATTTTTGTGCTAATGGGAAATTTTAGTGAATGTTTGTATACCATCAGAAAGCCATACATCATATGATATTTTTTGTACGCCTTATGGCTACACAGAGAAGTTATATTTATTTTGTGCAACGTTATGGGTTTTGCGTGTCCTGTTCAGAATAGGGTAATCATTGCAATATTGATTGAGCATGTTATGCTCAAAGGAGGGAGTGTCATGATTATGCAGACATGTTGATTTCAGTGACGTTGTAGTTAATGAATAATAACATGTATTTAATAATAGGTCTCATAACGACAAAAGGTATGCCGAAGCCTGGGCCTCCTCCAAGGAGGGAGTGGTCCAGTTTTAAAGATATTAGATGAATAGAAGTGATGAATATGTCAGAACTCTGAGTAATATTATCCAAGTTTTGTCTACACAGGCTGGAAAGCTACAGAGATACCAGACGAGACTCCAGAAGAGACTCCTGTTCGGCCAGGTGATTGGGTGAGGGTGAAAGTTCACAAAAGACAGTGAGCTGATCCCGGTGGACGGAACAGTGAGAAGTTGTAATGAACTTCACACGAGCTCCGGTTTAAAGGTAAAGAAAAAGGAGCAAATTGACACCACCTCACACATTGTCACCCTTCACTGGCAACTTCCAGAACATTATTGGGAGTTGGGACTGATTTGGCAGAGCTGGAACAAAACAATAAATAGAAATAAGATAAAGACAGAAACAGCTCAAAAGACGAATTGTCTATATATTTTTATAGATTGTATACTAAAGTGAAAACCTATTTTTTTTGTTTTACATCTGAAAAAGAGTCCAATTTTCGTATACGTTATTATAGTACTCATTATTTAAATTCTTTAACTGACACAACCATGGAGAAAATAGAGATGATGTCAAGAACAAAGCCAAACCAATTGTGGGGTCCCCTAGGGATAAGAGTTAGAATAGCATTGTTGATTGTGCTCATTACACTTGGCACCTTTTTGGTTGGATGGGGAGTACAATATCAAGTAAGACATGGATCCATTAGTTCACTCGTAGAGAATGCCCACATCACTAACAAAACTCCAGCTGTGTTTCAGAGACTTTCACTTATCCCCAGAGCCAAAAGATCAGTTGAGCAACAAGAGGAGGAGTTAGAAATACTCGGTCCCAAAGGTGAGGAGGTTACAATCAAGATGATTCACCCCCCATATATGCAGTTTTTGTATCAAATGATGAGATGGGTTTAAGTGATTGGGATATGCAAGTGATGGGGATTTACAGATTAGGGGAATCTCCAAATACACTGGATCAATGTTTTAGTCTGTACCAGAAACACCCCCTGTTAAGTTTATGGACAACCGCCCGGTGACCTGAGCACAATTATTGAAAATGATTACAGTAGAAACTGACTACTAGCCCACAAGTACAGCTTTGTACGTACAAACTCTATAAACAAAATTCCCCAGCAGATTGTGGGGACATTGCAGATATGTCCGGTCACAAAAGTTACTTAAAATATGGGGACGTTATTTTATTGTGTGAAATATGTGGTGCTTGAAACATGTAGATATTTTAATTTATAGAAGAAGATGGTTTCCTGAAAGAGTTATTTGGAGTAGCCATGTTACAGTGGGTGAAAGCAATGTTTAGGGATATGGCACAACCATTAGTAGACATTAATTGGGTTTAGATGGCATTTAACATCTAAGACAGATAGTAAGATTATGAAAATGGAGTAGAAAGGATTGGATATATTTTTCCTCAGTGTGTTAGAATTAGCTATCGGTAATGCGTCCCGAGATCTCTCTCTCTCTCTCTGCCTGTCAGACTGCTACGACCCCATCTTCAAACAAATGACCTCACCACAGGAGACTCCTCCTCCCCTCCTCCATCGAACAGACAGAGAACCCGAGCTGAACCAACAACGACCTGAGGCATCCAGAACCAGCTCCGCCTGAGGCATCCAGAACCAAACCAGCATGCTGACAAAGAGGCAAACTCATCGGTTCCTAAATCAGGACACGAAGTTGCAAACTGAGCCACAAGATTTGGCACAAAAGCAGAGTGTGGGACATGAGCGGAATACGCCCTCCATGCAACAGCGTAGAGACTGAAAAGGAGGAGATGAAATGCAAAGCAGTTGGGCCACTGAAAAGAGTTACAGCGAGAGGATCCAAGAGCGGATGGACTGAGAAGACAGGACGGAGGAGAGGACAGGACGGAGGAGTTAGCACGGGCCAGCAGAACCTGAGGGGGTCGTGGTTTGACGACCAGAGGGGCAGAGAAGGAACACAGGAGTGAGTGAGTTTACACATAAACACACTTATTAGAAAATAATCCTAAAAACACACTGAGGGTAGAAACATATTATTCAATCTTTTCATCATATAAACAAATTATTCTTTTAGAGATTCTTATTCATGTGAGAATTTGGGGAAGATTTAATTTGTTACAATATAGAAAGCAGACAAATCTTTATTGAATGGAAAATCTTAAAGGTCGAGCTAGAACCAAGCCAAAGAAGGTATTCCAATCTAGAGTATTGATGTCTCCATTGTAGCAAGGATATTACCATAGGAGAACTGTTAAGGTGGAAACAACATTTGTTTGTCGAACCAGATGTAGAGTTTTAAAAAGACACAAGGCAAAGAGCGATTGCAAATTTTAATTTTGAAAAACTAGTATAATTGTGAGTACTACATATGGGGCCTTGGATCACTCATTTTAATGGTGCATATTTTTAACAACAAATATCGTTCAGGGAGAAGGGGTTGCTCAACCCACCCTGCAGATGTTTTAAATCTTACTTGCCCTCTTAAGAGGGATGCACGGCACCAGAGTATGAGTTTTAAAAGACAAGTGCCACCACCTCCTAATGCTCATCCATTTAATCAGTGATGACCTGACATTTAGAGATGTTATTTAAAAGGAGAAACATATCTGCCATGAGTGAACATTCCTGAATTGAACTACAAACCATTAAAGAAACCACTTCTGTTTTTAAAGTCCTTGTTAAAGGAGGGACTAATTATCACATGCTCGGGCACCCAAGGTTCCACACACTGTTAAAGGGGTTAGCATGGTTCTTCAAGTAGACCAGAATTGAAGATAAATTAGTATAATGCGTTGGTGATATTCCACCGGTTTTCACACCATTTCAGGGACTTTATCACATCATTAGAACAGACCACCCAAAGCTACTGAAGTGGGAACTTTCAAGTGATGAAACTCTACAACTGTTGTAACTGACCAAAATCTTCTCCCAGAAATGACTGTCTAGAAAGCCGTACCCCAGAGTAGATGTTTGGTGGTATCGTGGAACTAAAACCTTGTACTCAGTCTTGCCACAGGATTGGACTGGGACCTGTGCACTAGCACAGCCAGTGATGTTTTTTATGCAGTTAATCAACATGGCGAAACCTCCCAAAGCCAGTCGGGCTAAGAGACCAGTCCCAGGGGGAGTTTAGGCTCCACAGTGTACAAGGATAGCATAGGGGGCCCAGGGGAGGCCTAGATGTTGCATTTCCATGTCCTAACGTACCGATTGATCACAACGGCCTCTTCTAGAGAACATATTACTTTCATACCTTAAATGGTATGAAAGGAGGGAGGGTAAATTTCTCATGAGGAGACGGTTACAAATGCTAGCAGAACAAGAAGACCCATATACAGAGGTTGAGGAAAATGATGAGTGAGTTTAAATGATATGGATGTTCAGAGATGAGATTATTCAAAGAATGTCCAGCCGATGTGATTCTTTAAATGATGAAATCATGTTTAGAAGTAAACAAAATAAAATGCTAAAATGGAGTGAATCCATTATCCTATACTATTCCAAGATAGTGTATTGTTTATTTTTCATTATTATCCTATACTATTTCATGATGGTGTATTGTTGTTTTTTATTATTACATTAAACTGGTACAAGATATTTAATGTTATTCTTTATTAGCCATGCTGTTCTAAAATGATGGATCACATGTTGTATGGATCATTGATATTCTAAAATGGGTCGTTTCTTTTCACTTTGTAAAAACAAGCTCCTTAACACTGAGCGTGGTATGACAACGGAAAGGAGGGAGGAATAAATGTTCTGATACGAAGAATGCAGCTATTCTGAAGAACCATATTGAATGTTAACACTAGAAGTATGCACAAGGGAAAACTTTTATGTTTGAACAGTCAAAGTATTTTTGTATTTTCCTAAGGTTGATATTAAAACCATTCCATTTTATTGTATGTTTTTTATGAGTTATGTACTATGCAGAGTTCAGATGAAGAACTCATTGATTTCAGTATTATACACACCTTTTAGGTGTGTAAGGAGGGACTGTTAGAAATTAAAATCAATGTTTTATGGCATAATGTACCTTAAACATACCGTCAGTTTAAATGCTATTTTATTCTGGAAAAACCCGGAAGTTCTCAATACTAAGCTTTTATTCTGAAAATCCGTCATGACGACATCCGGGACTACCGCCCTTTAGTATCATTAAAGGGGCTATTGACGCCGTTAACATGTATTACATATAATGTTATGAAAGAGATAAGGAGGAGAAAAGGCATGTGGAAGTAAGCAATGAATGTAAAATGTTGAAATCCTCTGTTTAACGCGATATCGGACACAGGAGAACGAGGGGGGAAGTCCCCTGCGTCACTACAGCTCCCAGAGAGGAGGAGCGAACAGCCAGCAAGCGGGAAAGACGAATGCTTGTGAGCTCTCTTCTGCACGGCCACCAAGGGAGAGGGAGCTGCAGCCTTACTCTCCTGTTCGGACAATATTCTGTTTGTGACATTATCACACGCCAATTTGAACCTTCTCAGAGACTCCATTTAGTCTCCTTTTAAACTTCTGTCCTGGACGCTAGAATAATCACACACAGATAACAATAGCCTTCCTCAGGCAGTGTGTTTGCACCGGGGACAGGAGACCCCCCTTGATGAGAAACTAAGAAGTGATCGGGGAATCCCCCCGGAGTGGAGTCATGACGACTGAATTATGTTTTTGTATTTGGTGGTTTGTGTCCCAGCTGTCGATCAGCTGTGCGCAGCGTCTCCACTGCAGCCTGTGCATCTCAACCCCAGCAACCCTATATCCACCAGTTAGAGGAAATACAACTAATGTGTTGTGTTATATTAGCTGTACAATTTACCACATGGTGTTCTTAGCTTCCATACCTCCTGTGTTTTACGAGCGACTTATCATGTCTTGGCAAACGGCATAAAACACGATTAAACATGATAGTATATAAAACCATGCTCGTATCTACAACCTATAGAAATGCAACACGGCGTCAGTTTAGACGTAATTCTGTCCTCCTGCTTACCGCATCATTTATGAGAAAACATTTCATAACATTAACACAACATATTTGAGGTGGTTTTAAATAACATATCTGTATTTATTTATTCCTCCAAGTTATGTGTGTGTGTGTGCACTGAGGAGTCTCAAGCAGGCGTTTGTTTCATCATTTTAAGATTGGCTTTAATCAATGTGTGAAAATGAATTCTTCATATCTGATAAATGAGAGGTAACGTTTTATTTATGGTATTATCTCCACATGTTTCTCTCATCCTTCCTTCTGCCAACGGTGTCGCAGTTTCTCGTCTCTCCCGTGTTTGTGCTTAGTGCGTATGCATGGGTCAGAGTTTGCCTGGAGGACCGCACGTTTTCCCGTCAAGTTAGTATTTTATAAAGAGTGATTGCCTTAACATGGAAAAAGTTGGGCAAACCTAGTATTGCACAGTGGTTTAGGGAACTTTCTTTATGTCTGCCTTTAGAAAAAATCACTTACATTCTTAAAGACAAACAAGAACTGTTCCAGAAGGTCTGGGGATGTTTTATAGAGTACACCAAGAACAACGACCTATCTCAATTTCTGAACGAAACTGGGGCAGGATAATGCGATAGTTCTATAATGTGCTACAATATGGTAAAATGTAAATGACTGTGATATCCTCTGTAGAAATACGGTCCTATTGCTGGAAAACTGGATGATTGCAGATGTATTAGAGTGCCCTTGTGGTATGTACCAATTTAATTTAGTGTTGCTACTTTTCTTTAATGTAAAGTAGTTGTCCTGTGTATATATGTATTGCTTTTGGCTCTATGTCTTCGTCCTATGTGATTTTTTGTAAACTGAAAATCAATAAACATATTGAAAAAAAAAGTTAGTATTTTATAAATCGCAAACATTGCGTAGAAACTGGCGTACGCCATCTTTTGAGCGTATATGCCTTTATGAATGAGGCCCCTGCTCCCCTGGCTACAATCTTTCATCGTTGCTGTTGTATGATTGGTGTTTAGCTACGGTTAGCATCCACAGCACCTCCGCTTTTAGGGTTGACGTCGACCCACACGTCGCCCGGATGCTGATGCTGGGAGCACGCTGCACTAGCTAACGCTACATTCTTTTTTTTAAAAAGGTGCGGCGGGCTTCAAACACGTTCCCCCCCACTGGTTTCAACCAAGCACTAAATTAGATGTTTTCAAACCAAATACGGTTCACCATATTTATTTGCAAGTAGATTCGAAGATACATGAGTTTCTGATTGCCGCTAGCTGAAGCTTGGTTGCTAGGTTACTAGCTGGGTGTTCGCCAATAAGGGGCCGGGGGGGGATGCAAAGTTAGGTTCCATGTTGATTTATTTCAATACAAATTGTTAGTGGGAACAGAAAGGCTCTTAGCGTACTGGTTATTTGCTGCCCGGACATTTCCCCCAGAACACATTTAGACGCAGAAGCACCTTTCAAATCCCATTATTTTTAAAGACCTTTCTTATTTTTTTGATCATATTTAAGACTTTTTAAGGTCTTAAATTCTGATTATCAAATGTAAGACTTTTTAAGACCCCGCGGGAACCTTAGTTAGTCTGGATCCAGAAGAACAAGCTTAGATAGAAACCTATCATAGGGCTGGACCATCATGGTCCATGAGCTAAATCGAGCAACATGGTTACAGCGTCTGTGAGGTGAATTACTTGGTAGTGAGTGTTCATTGGCAATGTTCTGCAGTCCCAGTAGTATTTGTTAATAAAGTTTCGTGGGGTTGCATATCACAGAGTTAGCCTCTGTAAATGCCTGTGATGAATACTGTTTGGTCATTGTTTTTTTAAGTGAAGCACAACATGAAGCGTTGGATTTGAATATCTTATCTATGATTGTAAAGGCCCTGAATGCAAGGCCTGCTCACTGCACTTAAAGGTCCCAGGTCATGCTTTTCCGGTTATCACCCGTCCCCTTGTGTGTTATGAAGGTTTGTCTGCATTTGAACGGTCTGCAGTCACAAACCCTTACAGTGCACCCTTTAGAGCAGGGGTCCCCAACCTTTTTTGAACCGAGAGCTACTTTTAAAGTAGCCAGTCTGCCGAGATCTACCAGTCCAAATAGAGAGGCGTAGCCATTACTGACAGCCTACTACCAGGTTCATACACACTTCTACTTGTATAAAACTGACCTTTGTACGATTAATAAAATACTGCAGATCCTTTATCTTACTTCTTTCTAATCTACACACATACACGTATTTAACTGAAGTTACACAACAGTGTTGTTGATACAGAGTTGGAGTTTATTCACACGTCACTACAGTGGGTAATGTTTTCAAGAAACATTGAACAGTGCTGCCACAGATGACACAGGAAAAAAAGAAAAGACTCTGAACCCTTTCTTTGCCATAATACACAAATAGTGTTTGTACAAAAGTATAAATTAGGCTTACTAATAAGACAACTCAGATCTGAAGCTACTCAGGAATCTGCTGCCAAAGTGCAATAAAAAAGACAAAATTAATAGAATCAAACCCTTTTTTTGTTGCATTTTAGTAGAGTATAAAAATAAATGCCTTTTAAAATAGGATGCAAGCAACACTAGTTTCTTAACCTGAATTGATAATAGACTATAATCAATTTAAGTTTGCATTCTTATACTATTTTGTACAATAATAATTACAATGAATTAAGTTCAAACAAACTAAAACTTACAGCTGATTAATAACGGTATCTAACTTGAGTTTTTATTGTATCAAAAACCTGTTGAAATGCTACTGTTATTTTCACTGTCCCCAAAAAGCGCGTTGCAGCCTCCAGGAATGCTTCTTTCACAACTTCGCCGTCTTTAAAAGACTTCATGTGTTCCTCCAGAACGTGACTGACACGATGAGATGCTCTGGAGCAGCCTTGCTCTTGTTGTTGGGCCTGGTGAAAATGGACTGCTGTGCATTTAGCTGTCCTCTCAGGCCCCTCCCCTTTTGGAGCGTAGGGCAGAATTAGGAGAGAATTCCGTCTCGTAGCGTTTGTGCACTGTTTTTAAATGCCGCTCCTAAATTACGCTTCTTCGATAAAGCCACGCTCGCATTGCAGACGAGACAGATGGACTTTGAATTGGAATAGATACAGAAACAATCATCCTCCCACTCGGAGTGAACATTTTATATGTTTTGCTTCTGCCATAATTGCGGTCTTGTGTGTGTGCGGACTGTCACTCCTGTTGCCACGGACAAAGTCAGCGAAATAGTGCCCACTGCCCACCAGCCACGCCCCGACACATGGGGCCACGCCGGCCAATCACAAAGCTTTGATGCGTTCAAGTGCATTATTCTGGCACAGGAAGATTATGTTATAGGACATTAACGATACAACTGAATATTGTTGTTCTATTTTTAGACACATCTCGCGATCGACTGGAGTCGATCGCGATCCACTGGTTGGGCACCCCTGCTGGAGCGAGTACAACTCTAACACAGAGAAGACCTGTCTGTGCTGCCCCAGAACGCCTCGTTGGACATTTATCTTTTTCTTCCTGGTGCTAAGTGACATAACGACGGCATGCCCCCTCAGCATGGGGTTTCAGCATGTGTGCCTTTTTATATAGTTCAGCTTTGATTCCATCATCTCATTAAATCTTATTTAAAAGCATACTTTAGTTCTGTGAAGGGATATAAGGGATATGCACTGTACTTCACTTTCATTAATATTGTATGCTGAAAAGCGTATATATTACAGCACGTGTTTTTGTTGAATAGATTTGAGTGCTTCAAAATGTTCAAAACGCGATGTATTGACCAAGTAGAAAGTGGGTCCCTCCCGAGGCCGGACCAGTAGAGAACCACTGCTCTACAGAGAGGCTGTGAGAACCAATGTGAGTTTGGAACATTGAACAATATAAATCTATTCTAGTAGACCTCAACAATGGAATTATGATCAGTAGAGATGGCCATGACATGGGACCTTTAACAACTTTAACAAGTATATAAGAGTTATGGAATAGTAGCGCTTAGGTACTGTTTAATGTGAGACGTATTGTTAATCTCCTACACTATAATAAAGCACATAGTTAAAGCTTATCGTGTTAACCTCACAATCACACCTACCCTGTATTCACTGTTGGCCGCTGTGGAAACCCACAGGTTGTTAGGAAGTCCCATCCTCTTGTAGTCCGCCGTCAGGTCCATGAAGCTCCACGACTCCTGCCTCTCCTCTTTATTCACATTGGGGTTGAAGGACAGACAGTACAGCTCACTGTACTTCTCTGAGAGAGAGAGAGAGAGAGAGAGAGAGAGAGAGAGAGAGAGAGAGAGAGAGAGAGAGAGAGAGAGAGAGAGAGAGAGAGAGAGGAAAGGAGGAGAGTAACTTGAAAGTGCTTCACAGCCTGAACTAGACACCACCTGCTCTTAACAACATGCTTTCCAGGGTCTGTGTTTATGAAATCCCTTTGAAACACATTTAACCAATCACGAACATGATCACACACACCTGGTCGTGACAATCTGACCAATGAGGTGTGGACATCCAAACAGTCTCTCTCCTGTGGAACAAGGATCTGGAAGACCCGGAAGTCTTTGCATCGCAGGATCACCTGACTTCCTGCGGGGATGGTGGGGGTCCTCTCCACACTGCTCACCATACTGTGCAACACCTGGAACACACACACACACACACACACACGTTCTTTTATCCAATGTTGACACATTGACAATGTTCCACTTTCTCTATTGGTTCCTTTTGTTAATAACTAATGAGGCTTTTAATTAAAATGTATTAAGTACACAAGTAAGGAATTTCAAACAGCACTATACAACAGAAGCCACATTGTTGAGTCATCTAGTTTTCAACGCAAGCTATAGGGATCTGCTTTCTTTGTTGCTTTGAACCCAGCAGGCGGTCTGGGAGAAATCGGACCACGCTGGATGCCTGTTTATGTGGTCAGGTCCAGGGGACAGGGCAGTGCCCCCACCCCCTCTTTAAGCAGGTTGTTCAGTTACATTGAAACAGCCTTTTTCAGACACGGATAGGAGTCAGCAAAAGAAGAAACGACGCCAGGATTCACGTGGTGGAATCTGAGAGGTGACTGAGGGCGCGCTGCTCACCCAGGACTCCTTGCGTGTCTCCGGGTTGTTCTCTACAAAGATGGTGTGCGTGGCAGAGAGGTAGAGAGTCCCAATGCTGGCCTTTCTCTGTCCTGACGACCGGTCGAGGAGACGCACATTTTCCACCTACCAGAGGCAAAATGTCAGAGACAGACAAATCTAAACATGACAAATAGATAGGAAATATGTCTCTCCACTCACATCATCACAACATCGTATATTAACCAATAGCAGCTCCCAGCAGCCTCTGCCACCATGACTCATCAGATCACAACATTCACTGAGCTACATCTAAGTGTGCCTGAAAAGACATGTCATCCAGTAAGTGTTGCCACATATGACATAGTTATGAGAATGTGTGTATTACATGATTAGTAATGTTCCCTATAAAGCCTATCAGACCATGTGGAGACAGGGAGGATGGTCCTTTGAGGCCCCTGTGCCTTTAAGTGGTTGGCAGACAGGAGGAAAGGGTTGTTTTTTGATCACCATTACAGGACAGAATAATAGATCACATATTCCTATTGCATAACAAACAAAACCTGTTGATGTTAGCGCACGAGCACATGAGCATCATAAAACCACAGGACCACACGCGCCAGATGTGTTTAGAGTTACGTGAATAATTTAGAGGTTGAACAAATGTTGTTGGTTTAATGTGTAGGCTACCGTCAATGCGTTTGGTACATATTTGTTAAGCAGAATATGAACTGGACACAAGAACGTGTTCCCAGGGCTGTCCCTCACAGACAGCCGGTACTGAAGAGACAGAGCGGGGAGAGCTGATGCAGAGAGAAGGACGAACCTGGCGGGTCATTGAATGAAAGCTAAGCGAGAGGGCACACCAGAGGAAACAGAGGAGGGACGTTACGTGAAGTCCTGCTGGAGAAATGCCGAGCGTTGTTACCTTGGGCGTCCGGATGTGCTCCATCACTGACAACCAAAATGGAGGAGATGGAGAGAGTGTGGTGTTCTGTGTTTTCCCCGTCAGCAGTTATATTCCCTGATTTACGTCAAAACATGAGCTGTGTTCTTCGTGGCCGATGTTCCCGCGCTGGCAAGGTATATTTCCCATGATAACCGGTACCCAGACTTTGTTCCGTTAAACTGAAAGGAAATGATTATTTACTAACGGTATCCCGGCCCGGTAACGGTATCAGACTATCTCCTCGGTCTCCTCTCACCGTGACGCTGAGAACAGCTGCGGTGATGCGTTCGACACGTAACGTTAACAAGAGAACGTGCGGGGCCTCCGGTTATACCTTTCAAAATAAAAGCCCTTGTTTCCCTATGAGGAGGAAGACTTGTTCCAAGAGTGGTGGCGTTCCCCTGTCGGAGATTCTCCTTCTCACAACAAGACTCGCCATATAGATAGAAGAGTTACGACACCGGAAGTCCAAAAACGGTTATCGTCACGTGGTTCATGTAGACGAGGATCGTTCCCCGGAAGTTCATGGCGGGCAATGTGAATGCCTTGATAACAGGAGATAGAACTACGATTTGTGTTAATTATTAGTGAATAAAGGTTTTGATTTGCAATATTTATACAACAAATCGATATGTGTATGTATTTACATCAATATGTTTTAAAAAATCAAATCGAATTTGCTAATATTAAGTGATAATGTTAGGATTAGTGTGAACAGCTAGTTTACATGTTACTAACAGTGCCTTGGTTAAAGAGCCTGTTGCTGTTTATGTATAGCTTTGAATTCTTTAAAACCAATATTATCTTCTTAAACTTGTATGGTAGTCAGGAGCATCACTTTCTAATGTTTATTGATACATTTAGAGGGAGGGGATCTAAAGTAATGCTTTAAAATTCAGATTGGATTCATTTCTACAATTTTCTTAAATTCATGGTAGTTTCAGTAATCCCCTGGTAACTGAGGACACAAGTTATCTAAATGACTAATGTCATCTTTATGGCTTTCAGAAAGGACAGGAGACCGACAGGTGACTATCAAAGGACTAGCAGCAGTAGCAGCAGGACTAGCAGCATATGCAACCCAGTCTCACGGCATTTCGTGTTCACCATCACGATTTTTAATCTATTGATTCGTGTTCACCATCACGATTTGCCCCTTTTTTTTGTGTTGCACAGCACGATTTTAAAAGCAATGTATTTCTACTGGTAACGTGTTTCGTGCCTGCAGGCTGGAGCACGTCTTTTTCTCCGGTCGGGTCGTGGAAGACCGGAAGCTGTGTGGTTCATAAAAACATGTTCTTACTCGATATCAAGCCACAATTATTGCTTTTATTTTAAATCGTATAATTTCGGACTTTTGTTGTCGTCTGTGAGGAAAATAAATGGGGCTCAGAGCCTCAGGATACTGAAATCTGTATTTTTTAAAATCTTTTTTTTTCAAAATAACACACTGTTATTTACTCACCAATAACACACAATTATCCTTGCTTTTATTTATTGGTTTAATTCCATAATCTCGGGCTTTTTTGGCGTCCGTCAGGAACTGAATTTCAAAATAAATATAACAGGAAACAGACGTAGGCATTTCGAGCGATTACCCAAGATCCTCAGCTATGGTTTTAAGCTCACTGATTGGATGTGTTAGCCGCAATGCATGCTGGGATTTGGTGTTTATATCATATGAAATCCGGAAAACATTTTAAAAGTATAAAATAATACTGAATTCAGAGTGCTCTTGCTTTTCTCTTTGAAAGTCATCACATAACGGCATTGTAATACACGGTTCGGCTGCAGTACATATTACAGATCTGCCGTAGTTCTTTATTTAGAGAGCCCTGATGAGAAGACCTTTGGAAAAACTGGAAGAAATGGCGCCGAAACTGAATACTTGACGTGGATCATAAATATATCAACAATTAAACAACATCTTCAATTTCTCTTCACACAATACGTCTCCTTGCAGTATCAACACTAATTCGGCTGACTTTTACATTTGATCTAATTCATAGATTGGTTATATTTACACCATAACGGTGCACAGCTGATAGAAAAGGACTGTAGTTTTTAAAGATATTACTGATTTTCTTTGAATGTAAGAATGTAAATACTGAGTCTGAAATAGTATCGCAATATGCTGTAAAATGATGTGAAAGCATGCATAAAACTATACATCGTCAGATGTTGTACATACACACTAATAATACAAAGTTATTATGGCTGTGTGCACCTTGTGTGCACCTCCTAGTGGTTAAAGCACGTTATTGAATTATTGTTTGTATGTGTTATATTTGATTAAAAAAATATTAAGAGTACATACTTTCATAGGGGGAAAGTATAAATATAGAAATATAGAATATAAAAAATCAAGAAGATACTATAAGTGATCTCTACAATAAAACAGTTTAGTGCAGGATGTACACAGATATTAATAGGAGGAGGTGCAAAACAGAAAAACGGATTAACCTTTATTTAAACATTAAATATTAAATATTAAGCCTGACAAAGTAATTAACGTCTAATATATTGCTTTCCTGCAATGTTAACTATGTTGAAGCACTTATTTTAACTGATATTATACACATTAATTATACTCTTATGTATGTAGATAGAATAAGAAATGTGCAGAATATGACAGTTTAATGGTGAAGGTACACACATATTGATAGATGTATTGTAATGCACTGTTGAGGAACCTGTGACCCAAGTTTTTCATGCATTGCATAACTACACCGTAGTTGTGTATGATATGTCAATAAACCTTTGAAAATCTTGAAAGGGATGTGCAAAATAGCCATAATATACAGTCTTTAATGAACTATTACTAGAGAATAACGAGTAATGAATATACTTTATAACTTGTTTCCATTCATGTCAATTGCAGATACATGTTTAGTCTTCTCAAGCACCAACTATCAAATATCTCTTCTGATTGTTGGCAATTGACACTCACCTACCTGATTTTTACTCAGGTGTAACTAAAGTCTGATTTAAGGGTTGTTTATATTTCACATAATTAATCAGAATCTGCAAAGTAACTCAAATAAATGCAGTTGAGTAAAAATACCAGGTTAACCTCTGAATTGTAGTGGAGTAGAATTACAAAGTAGCAATGAGCTGTCATGTGGGTATATAATAATGCTGCGCATTATGGACACAAGTAATTTCCACCCATTTATTAATTATATGTTTTACATTTGATAACACCAATGTGTTTAATACTGGCAACTTCTAATTGTGGGAAAAAACGAAAACGTTCAGTAGAGACGTCCCATAGAACATTTTGCGAAACACAATAGTGTCACAATTCACAAGTTATGTCACGTTTGTAGTTTTGTCTGTGTTGGTGTTTTTCTTGTCTTTGGGTTTCCTGTTTTATTGTGTTAAGTGTTCACCCCCGTTTCCTGCCTGCTTTCTGTCTGTTTCCCTCCCTGATTACCCGATTGTGTTCACCTGTTGTCCTTGTGTTTCTCCTCCCCTGCCCGGCTGTTTCTCGTTGTCTTGATTACCCCTTCTTGTATTTAGTCTTGTCTCTTTCGGTGTTCAGTGTTGGGTCATTGTTTGTTGGTGACGGAGTTCACCAGAGAGTGTTCTGTTCTGTGTGTCATTTATCCTTGAAATAAAGGGTTTCTCAAGAGTTATCTGCATTTGGGTCCTGCTTCCTTCACTCGTCCGTGACAAATAGCCAGCATGTGTAGTTCTGGGGGGGTGTTCGATTCTAGTTTTGGATAATCTGGTGTGGTTTCGTTCCATTTCACACAGCTGTTTGACGCTCTGCGTAACCGATAGCTGGGGATTATGGGTAGTATAGTGTTTTCGGCCATCCTAAACTCAGAAATGTTGACAATCGCAATGATGCTCGAAATGTCCCTTATAGGCCTACGTCTGTTTCCGGTTATTTTTATTTTGAAATTCAGTTCCTGACGGACACCAAAAAAGCCCGAGATTATGGAATTAAACCAATAAATAAAAGCAAGGATAATTGTGTGTTATTGGTGAGTAAATAACAGTGTGTTATTTTTAAAAGAATAACAAATTAGAAGGAATTTAAAAATACAGATTTCAGTATTCTGAGGCTCTGAGCCCCGTTTATTTTCCTCACAGACGGCAACAAAAGTCCGAAATTATACGATTAAAAATAAAAGCAATAATTGTGGGTTGATATTGAGTAAGAACATGTTTTTATGAACCACACAGCTTCCGGTCTTCCACGACCCGACCGGAGAAAAAGACGTGCTGCAGCCTGCAGGCACGAAACACGTTACCAGTAGAAATACATTGCTTTTAAAATCGTGCTGTGCAACACGAAAAAAAGGGGCAAATCGTGATGGTGAACACGAATCAATAGATTAAAAATCGTGTTGGTGAACACGAAATGCCGTGAGACTGGGTTGGCATATGATGATGATGATGATGATGATGATGATGATGATGTTAAATGTGTTGCTTTAGGAACATCCATTGCAAATACATGGAATTCAATAAACATTGAATAGCATATCAAGCAGTTTGTCGGTGCCTTTTCCTCCGTGTTGTCCTGGTTTGCTGTGCTGCCTCCTAGTAGCCACTATGGTTTGCTGTGCTGCCTGGGGATGCTCAAATCGCTCAGAGAAAGGAGTACGAATGTAGGGCTTCCCCACTGACACACAGCGGAGGAAAAAATGGCTGGCTCAAGTCAGCAGGAGCAATTTCACGACCAACAGCAACACAATATGTGATGTAATTATATACAAACACTGCATTTTCACTTTTGAATCCCCCTCTGGTTCTTGTGCTGAAAGAGGGAGTAACAGACAGGAGAAAGGGTCATACACACAGCACACCTATTGGATGGGAAATGCCTTGGGGAGATAAGGTGTTTACTATAAAACAGTCGTATAAAACTTACCTTGTGTTTTCACTCTCACTTAAGTCCCTCTCCCTTTGCCATCAATCCAGAATCAGCTGAGCTGCAACATTATACAGACAGGTAATAATCAACAGAATCACAAGGACACAATATGGCTCTGCTAAAAACACTCACTCTTACACGCACCAAAGTTATATTTATCTAATATTTAACTCCCTCCACCTCGCATACAATCCCGTTTAGAAGCCCCTCTTCTCTAATTCAACACGTTGGACGAAATGACATTAAGAGAACGGAATTTACAATTGAAAGGCTGTTCAACGTGTGTTGCTAACTTGCTTCAGTATGCTAGCTTAATCTGTTATCTGTAAACGTTCCCTAAATCTACTAATTTAGGGATAATCCACTGTCATCCTTTAATACACATGTTCATTTGAATCAGATGTACTGATAATATCCGCAATATAAATCTTTAAACTTCTTCTTACCTTTAAAAGTCCGTCTCGAACGGTCTATTATGCTGCAACTCTACTGCTCTGCTAGCCTTGGCGCTAACTTCCGGGGAACGATTGAGAGGCTCCACGATCCGCCATTGCTGTAAAATTGTACCATTGTGCATTAATACCCCACTGCTGGTGGCCTTGTGAGTGTGTGTGTGTCCACTGTGAGTGTCCTGCATTGTGATTACAGATGTAAGATGTCGTCCTCTGCAGGGCTACCCAGGGTCACATCAAGACTCTCCTGGACTGTAGAGTGCTTTCTGTGAGTGCACCCTCACTGCTCCATCATACAGCTCTGAGGAATATTCTGAGCCCTGTGCTCAGGCCCGCACTGGCCATCGGGAGCACCGGGAGGTTTCTCGATGGCCTGGCCTGCTAAGTGGCCTGAGGATTTTTTTTATGTAGCCTATGTATTGTGAATGCAACGCTGCGCAAATGTGGGTCTGACTCTGCCTCACAGAGGGTGACTGGCTGTCTACATGATGTGGCCTGCCGACATGGCCACTGTGTGTCATTCGAGCTCGGGAGGGCGTGTGTATGTGTGGCGCAAGTGAGCAAGAGAGAGAAAGCGCGCACCGGTTACATGTAGGCTATTGTTGTTGTTAGCATCTGGTGCTAGCTAGCTGCGCTAACGGCTGTTTCAACAACAAGGTGGAGGAGAGTCCTCTCCAGTCAGACTGAGAGACTGATAACCTCAGCTCAGGTGAGGTAAAGGACTCTGCTGAGTGTTTAGATAGTTAACTTAGTTCTCAGTGGGTCTCACGGTTTGGTCACCATTCATGTAAACACATATTTCCATTTGAAGGGGGAGTGATTAGTAAAATGCATGAAAAATAAAAAATAAAACGTTAACTAGGTGAAAAAAGATAAACTTTAAAAACGTGTTGAGAGCTAAAACTAGTCTTTGCTGCTGCCTCAAAGAGGAGCAGGGGGAGAGGGGGAGACAGGAGAGGCTGGTTCAGGAGCACAGACACACTCACAACTATAAATGAACACAAATAAATAAACAAGTTTCAATGTTTTTTCATATTGGATATGGTATGTTATTGGTTATGGCCATGTACTTATGATTATTTAAATGTTTACAGTTATGTTTCATGTGGGTGAAGTCTCTCTTTATTTCCCCCTCAAAGTGAACCAGATTGATGCATTTAAGTCCAACATTAAAAACAAAATCTTACCGGGAGAGCATGCCCCCGGACCCCCCTATAGGATTTGAGGTCCACCCCCACTTATTTTTTTAAATAGTAACCCATCTCCTCCATGTTTATTTTTTTATAGTAGATTTAGAGGGCTATCATTACGGGCAGCAACGCTGTAAATATTGACAAATAAATCCAGCAAAATGGCACAAAAAACTGGTAGTGGCCTGGCTGGGTGTATAATTCCCGGCCTGACTTTTTGTCCCAGTCCGGCCCTGCATGGCTGTGCTGTTAAAGGCACAATAATGTTGAGGAAAAATCAAGTAGAAGTACTGTCTCTTGATGTCCTGCTGTTATCTGGTGCAGTGCACTTGACCTCTGTGGACTGTTCCCTGTTCACCTCTGGCTGACACTAGTCTGTAACCTATTACTGCAATGCAGGTCTTCACAGCTTAGACTGGGAGTGTCGGTGCATAACGTAACTTTAGGCAAAGACATTACCAGCTTCTGTAAGTTCAGGATGAAATGCTCTAATCAAGCAGAGAGATATTGTTCAAATCTCAATCTTACATTACTACATGTTCCTAATCATAAGGAGAAGTTGCAATAACGAAAGCTGCATATTAAATCATATGACTGGGTACATTTCCACAATCATATGAATTCTTAAAGAATGTCACAAAATTATAATTAGGGTCAATAAATACATACAAAAGATTTGTTTTTTAAATATTGACGTTAAATGCATCAATCTGGTGCACTTAAAGCAACATGAAGAGATTTATGGATACATCTGTCTACACCCATATGAAACAGAACTGTAAACAGAGTTACTATTTCTTTATTTAAATCACTCCCCTTTTAAACTGTATTCTTGTTTTACTCTCCTTTTGAATTTCATACCTGTTTTTCATTTATCCTCTTATTTTCTAAGAACTGCAATGATCATATAAAGGTGTTCCTCAGAAATACTTGTTTACATAAATGCTGACCAAACCGTTTGAGACCCACTGAGGTAACCATCTAAACCAGGGGCGGACTGGCCATCTGGAGAATCTGGAGAATCACGTTTTTAGACGGCATCATTGAAGTTGCGCTGACAGGCGACAGAGGTACACCGTTTCCCCACAGCGAGGCTCTCCCCGTTGACAGTGCAGTAGCACCCCCCCCCAGTGTCTCATTTGGGACCCCCCATGAAGCCGACCCTTAGATGTTTGTTTTGGAGTTGGATTTCTGCTCCTAACTAGTCTCGGCAGCTTACATGCCACTGTTAAGTAGATATGTGATGGTGATTTAAATGAAGTGTATTGATTTGGCTCATTACACGACTATACAACTCTTTAGTACTCTATCGCTGTACTGGTTGTGTGATATGTAAGTGGATATGTAGAGGGGCAGCAGTCCAAGCATAGCGGTATAGATGAGTGTGTACCAGTGCAGTGACCTGCACATTGATAATGATGTCCAGTTGACTAAAGCGTGCTGCGTGCAGTACACCACTGCACGCAGCACGCTTTAGTCAACTGCAGTGGTGTGCGAGGGGTGTACAGTTGGTTATGAACCTCAGAGCCCCATGGTAGACAGCGTCCAGCAGATGAAGGGAGTGAGCTGAGGCGTTCGTACACAACATCCCCGTTGTCCAAGAGCGGCAAAAATGTGGCAGCTACAAGCCGTTTCCTCGCACTTGTGGAGAAGCAGGCCTTATTTCTAAAAAAGAATCCCAGCTTAGCTCACACTGCAGCGGCCGCTCTAAAGTATTCACTGTCCGACTCACACAAGCAGCTGATGCATATCCTCAGTTCCCCCTTAGCCAAGTGAATGTGTGTCAGTCTGAATTGACGCTGTTTGGTATCACAACGCTGTTATGAAAGTTTCTCTGGTATAAAACGGGTGATGTTGGCATAGCAACCGAAGGTAAACTGACTACTTGCATCCGATAGCTGCAATAATACAAAACAACACGTCTGCCTCTCTCCACAATGATCGATAACGGTGAACGGATGCTCAAAGTAAGGCACAGATAAACAGAATCACACGAAGCCTGGTTAGTGCTGCCTGACTTTATAAAGTGTGTTTATAGGCACTAGTGCTTGTAGGCAGGCATGACAGTCGACCCATGTTCAGGGGAGGTGGGTTTAGTTTCCTGCACGCCTCAACGTAAGAGAGACGTCAGCGACGTCGCCTCTTAGCTCCAAAGCTCTTGCCTCTGGACCGACCATTTTTTGGAGCTGGAAATGAAGCGGATTCCGGAGCTAAGAGCCGGCGCCGCTGCGGTGTGAACAGGAAAACCCGGCGCTTTTCAGGCTCTAGCTCAGAGTCGGAGCTGAAAAGGCGCTGGTGTGAAAGGGGCATGAGAGTCTAATCCAGCCACTCCTTCTTAAGGTGTGCTGGTGCTGCAGGTTACTCTGCATGTCGGCTGTGTGTCTGTGAGAGTGTGAGCATCTCATGACTGGCACTTCTGTGTGAAGAAGTGTACGAGGTACTCTGCCTAGACTTGTGGTTTTACTAATAACTTGTTGGGACTGATGAAGCAATTATCCACAAGAAGAGATTACCTCTCTGTTGATGCTAGTTACGTCTCTAGGCCAACCCTGAACCCTGAACCCTGAACCCTGAACCCTGAACCCTGAACCACGGCCGTCCAACTGAAGACTCCAGGCTGATCAGGCTCCCCATCTTTACCTCTCATGTTCTAAGTGGCAGGCGATGCAACGAGCAATTTGGAGTCAACAAGCTGCTGCATTTCTCTGGGCTGGGACCTTTATATATACATATATATAGATATATATATATCTATATATATAAATATATATATGGCTGGGACTTGGGGAGAACCCAGCTAACAGGACAGTGAGAGGTTCACTGTTCCACCTTAATAACATGCAGTGAATGGTACTCACATTCAAACTTAAAAACATGATTTTCTCAACACATGCCACATAGCAAAATGTGAAAGCAACATTTTGTTATTGAAAATAGTTTTGTTGATTTAGTTTACTGAACAAAGTAAACTGTATGTCTGCATTGTTGTGAATCAGCTGAGCCAATGTTGTATCAGGAACACATGGATGAAGCTCATGTTCTCATCCCTTCACATGTATGGTGACCTGAAGGACATCATAGTGGCCTAACACTCCCACTCTGCCTGGTTGATTGCATCTCAGTCCCTACTTTGTTTCCATTCACTTATCTTGTGTACACACACACACGTCACTTTAATTGACCAGGTGCTTAATATAAACTATTCCATAGGATTAGGTTTGATTTCCAACCACAAACACTTGGCACACAAACATGCAGAAGTCAGACACATTCTGAACATGCCCTTAATTTGTATACTTTCTCAGCTGCCACATCCTTACTGCGTGGTGCATGTTTGTACATGCATGTGTTGTCCTCTGAGCCTCCTCAAAAGCTTTACAACTCCGGCCTTAGCTTCCCTTGTGTAATACTCCAGCGATCAAAAGTGAATACGATTATTATGTGGTTAATGAATTCCAATCTGCACTGCCGGACAATCCGACCCTGTATCATGGATTTGTCTTGTAAAGACATTTCGGTTTAAAACACAGAGAATCTAGAGCAGGAGTCGACTGTTTGAGCTAAATGTTTGTTTAGTCTGCCGTTTAAATAAACCTGCATGGCATGAGCATGCAGTTAAGCCTGCACAGTGGCAGTTGTCCACGCTCGTCACGTGCACGGTTTGGTTAAAGGTGTTCAGTGTTTTTTTCTCTCAGCTCTAGCATGTGCTGTACAGAGACTGCAGGGTTTACCTCAAGCTTCTCCTCTGCACACGTACACCCGCTCATTCATTAAGTGCTTTGCATACAGCCAATATTCAACAATACAACTAGCTGTTAATGTAGATTTCACCTTGGCATTAATAACTATAGATAATAAAAACAAAACTTCTCTAAATATATAATAGCTATACTAAATAGCTTCACTATTGGCGTACCCCACCCAAGCACAGCCAATGTCCCCAAGACATGAAAAACACCAACAGATTGTTAAGAGCCACGCAACGTGCTTTGCATCGAGGTTGCTTTTCTATCCCTAAGTCAGGTGTGATGGTGGTCTTTCCTGGCCTCTCATCATCATGTGTCCTCGACCTCCCCCCATCTTATTCCACCATACTGGGTGCACAGGAAGGCGCTACAATGCCTTCTCAGGGAAGTGTTGAGATGTAGAAACCTCTTCACTCTGTAACATTTCAGACTGTACCAACCTTGACCTACTAGTAACAGTATGCGTGGGCGCCAGACAGTTTGAGTGAAGTGTGCCTTCCTACCATACATGCATATGTATGTCTCCGGTGTATGAATAAAGGTTGAGTAGAGCACGTCGTAGTCTGGAGTACAAGAAAAGGCAAAAGCTGATCACAGAGGCCCCTATCTGAGTCTTCTTGAGTATCGTAACACCCCAGTTGACAACTTCAGATCACCGGCCCAGCTGCTCATGAGTCGTCGCTTACGATCCATACTACCTAGCACACACCAGCAGCTTCAGCCCAAGTCGGTCAGCCACGGATGCTCATGCCAGGAGAGTATACCAGCATCTTTACCAGCATCAACATCAGAAAAGGTCAGGCAAGCCGGTGTCGTCGCTGCATGGAGGACAAACCGGGGGTTTACGTATTGTAACCCTATAAGCACAGGCGGAGCCCTCTACTGGACTCTATGGGTACTACTCTCAACCATGCTATGCGAGCATTCACACACTGAGTTTGTATAAACGTAGCCGGCCAATCAGGGCGAGCCTACCTGAATGCGCGCGCAGGCACACAGTATATAAGGTGGCCACGTATGGAGTCAATATTCAATATTCTAGCGCGCAAAACAAGCTACTCACGAGTGAAAAATGTGCTTTCACACGGGCATAAAAGAACCCTCGGGGGCAGATTAAACCCCCGCGAGGGGCTATGCGCTCGCTCGCGGGAGTGTCAGCCTCACTCGCTCACGTAGTCTGTCTGTGCACGCGTGTAATGTGATGCAGTCAGGTGAGCCTGCTGCCTCCTCCCACAGTTAGCAGCAATCATATTTGGAGTTGTGCGTGAACTGCAGAGCAGCCTGAATCTGAGCAAAAGTAATATTTTGGGGTTTTCATCCAAAGGCCCGGACACATTCATGACAGCCAGACATGTGATAGATGTCTGGCTGTCGATGAGCGTCCTGTCGCCCTACTCAGATTGGTATGTCCCGCAACGTTGTGTCTTTTCGGACGTGCCGACACCCTCCGCCACCGATTCAACATGTTGAATCAGTGTGTTGAATCGGTAGGCTGTCGGCAAAATAAATCACTGATTGGCTGTTCAGCTTAGCAAATCAGTACATGAGAAGCGAAACGGAAGTGAGGGACTAGTGATGGGAATGACTGTATGGCTTTTTGAAGAGAGCCGGATCTTATGGCTCCGTTCCTTTCGAAGAGCCGTTCAAAAAGGGGGCGGAGTTACTAGGTTTATCTGCGAAATGATCACCAGGATAATGATTGACTGTATGGCCAGACCAAATGTCAATAATCTGCATTGCAAACATGACACAAGGTGGCGCCATATCCATGTCATTCATGTCAGTGAATGTACTACTTTGTATTTACCCTCTGTATGTGTAAAGTAGATAAAGTTGCCTTGCCTTGAATGAAATTCAAGCAACTCTTAATATTAGATACTGGGTGTTTCTCAATGTCGAGTAAAGCTGCTCCAGAGCCACTATTTCAAGCATACTACGTCATCGAGTGCCGCCGAAGTACTGTTCCAATGTCCAGCATACTTGGAATTCTACCGAGCCCGGCGTACTTCGTTTGGAGAAATGTTGAGGCTGCACATGTGTAGACTCCACGGTCTTAAAATCCCACAATGCTGTGCGCACGGATCAATTTCCCTAAATCTGTGGCGGAAAATGTAAGGCGTGGCCTCTCATATGATGCACACCTGCACACTTGCTCACCTGTTCCACTCTTTGTTTTCCGAATGCCAGGAAGTATTCTTGCCTCGCTTCTGAAGCAAGACGCTCGGAAGACATTGAGAAAACCCACTGTGTTTTTAAGTGGTAATGGAGATTATTTGTTGACCCTGCTTTAAAGGATATTTTGCCTTTACAAATGGTGCGCTTTGTCACTGCCTGGGTTTTGGTTGAAGTGCATCCAAATGCTGCTGCGTTTTCGCGTTTGGCTCATTTTCCATCTGAAAAACACGTGGTCTACCTGTCCTGTACCACTTGTTATGACTTCTCTCTCTCCCGTATTCCGTGAAGACCCACCCCATCTCACTCCTGAAACCTACCAATCAGAGTAGGGGCGGGTCTTCACGGAATACGTGTGGGGAACAAACTGAACTGGGGTAGTAACTATAGTAACGCAGTCTTAGCGGAGCCGTGACGTCATCCTCAATGCGAAACACAAAACCAACATCAGCCGTTAGCTGTTAGCCCTCAGAGCTCACAGCTCCTCATATCTGTTCAGAAACTAGACACTAGTTAAACGAGTACAAACCACAGACTGCCTGTGTCATGGCGAATACAGTCGCTGGTTTATTTATGTCTGTAGGCCGTTGTTGTGAGTGTGGACGGTCGGAGCATATATAACGTTAGCTTAGCCGATCTCCATTCAGAAAACACGCATTTTAACCTGTTAAGCCCCAAAGCCCCCGTCTGTCTGCAGACTTGTCAAAGCATTAATTCATGGGTTTTACTAACCGGTATCAGTATGTTGTTACTTCGGCATCATTTTGAAACGTGTGTTCCAATTAAATCACCTGGAAAGAACCTTGATTTTGGAGAGCCAGAAAACTGAAAAAGTACCCGATAGCCGGAAGTACGCCTAGTGGAAACGCAACCAAAAACGGCACGGCACGCTTAAACCACACTCTGCGCTGTAGTGGAAACGCCATTAGCTGTCTGTTGTTGTTGTTGTTGTTGTTGTTGTTGTTGTTGTTGTTGTTGTTGTTGTTGTTCATTATAATTGTAGTTTAAGTGTGGGGGAGTGGTGTGTGGACAGTCTGTGTGTCTCTGGTATGTGTTTCTAAAGATCCAGTGCGTCAGTGACAGGTGTGAAACCTGCCCCAGCGTATTCTCTCAGGGGGAGCCTGAGGGCTGTATCGCACAGGGTGTGTTCAGAACCTTTACACGTGTGAAGGAAGACATGTGTGTAACACTGCTTCAGTCTTTGTTTTGGAATGGTTGTGGTTACAGTCATAGGTCAGAAGCTCTTCTTGTATGTCACTCATGAATGCACAGTTTGTTTGTGCTGGCGGCCTCCTGTAACCTCATCATCGTGTTTCCTTACAGTGTCAGAGACGGTGTAACACGTGTGCAGTAACTCCAGTATGAGTTGGTGATTAGCCTGATGACTTTGCACTGGTATGCTACAGTAAGCCCTGTAAGCTGAAATATCCCAGGGGGCTTTAAGAGACCTTTAAAGGGCGGGTGGAGGTGAAGGTGTGAATGTAAGCACATGAGGAATTTATTTGAGGATGTTTTGAAAAGACTGGATTTGTGAACATTATCTCATTCTTCTCTTAGTCGCTGGCTGCTCTATTATCACACATATGTATCACATACATACCAGAACAGCTCTATAAGGGGAGTCTGAGACAAAAGCCAGGCCGTCATCCACAAACTCACACCATGTGTGCTCGTGTTTATAGAGTCAGAGGGGGAGGGACAGGGAGGGATGGGGGCGGGGGTAAGACGGAGAGAGAGAAAAAGTTGGCCTGGTCAGAGCAGGGATCCTCAAGGGGAATGTACAACACAATATCAACTTTTCTTTTACCCCTCTTGTGCTTGCAGCACACTCCCAATGTTCCCTCCTCCCTCTCTTTCCTGCTCTCTATTTTCCTCCTCCCCCTCTGTCTTGACACACTCTCTCCCTCACTCCTGCCCTCTGCTCCTCCACCGCCTCCCTCACTTCCTCCTGTCCGCATTTCTAACTCTTAGTGGGGAAAAACATGGTGTCGGTGCACAGCTCGGAGCTGGTTCCACTCGGCTGGGACGCTGTCACTAGACGTCATCTGTTCCTGCAGAAAGTCTCCTCCAAGCTGGGGCCCGGTGTCCGGCAGCAGGGGGGGGGCACCAGAGCAGAGAAGGGGCCTTCAGCTCCAGGCTCAGGGACCGGACCTCCAAGACAGGGAAGCCCTGGGTTCAGGCAAGCCCAGAGAGATGACTTCATGCTGGGAGAGGTTTGGCAGAGCGCTGGGGGTGGATCTCCAGCGAGGCACAGCCAGATTCAGAGCCAGGGTGAGTCACACGCTGCTGGACGTCTGTCGAGACGTTTCAGAACACACACATCCGCTTTATGAAGCCTGGCGACATGTAAACACACAGCAGCACATGGAGTGTGTGTCTGCTCTGCTCCACAGCACCCTTCCCAGTCTGTCAGGCATACAGAATCATTTTTCAGTGTGTGTGTGTGTGTGTGTGTGTTTGGTGGAAGAAGAACTCTGCTTTGTCTCCACAGAAAACTCAGGAAATGAGCCGACTGACACTACAGAGCTACAAGTTAAAATTCCTTCCACATTCCACTACACCACACACGCGCGCACACACATGCACACGCCCACACACGCACACGCACACACATACATACACACACACACACATTATCACATACAGTAAGAATCACTGACAATTTATACTTTACATACTACTATACTACTATACTACTTTTTCTTATATTTAAGACACAATTTAACTTTACACTTTTTAGATCTTAATGCTTTTAACTACATATTTGTATCTGACTTCTGATGATAAACTGCTTTATTCAGTATTTTTACTTGGCGTTTACTCGGGTGTGTGTGTGTGTGTGTGTGTGTGTGTGTGTGTGTGTTTCCTTGTGTGTGACTTGGCCCTTGTTTTCCATAATCACTGAGCTGCTTTGTGTCAATTACATGGTGGAAAAAGCGTGTGTGTGTGTGTGACATGTGGTTTCTGATGGACAAAAGCCTGTGTGTCTTCTTTGCTGATACACAGGAACAAAAACAGATTCCTCTTGACGCTCAGATTGTGTGTGTGTGTGTGTGTGTGTGTGTGTGTGTGTGTGTTGAATTTGGCCCGACTTTATTAATTCATTATTTCTTTTTTTTTGGCCAAAAAGATTTTAGATTTAGCCAATATATGAATGTGCTCATTGCTTCACATGTATGTATGTATGTATGAAAGGATTCTGTAAACAGCTACATCTGCTTATAGGATCTAAATAAATGAACCTAAAGGAGCCAGGCCCAAAAGTTTTACGGCGTCAATTTAGGTTCAGGTCTTTCTTTAGCACGAAAACACGTTGTCTCCTTGGTTCAAGTTGAATTAGCTACCAGATCTCATCACCTCAGACTAAATGTGTGTAGGGCCACATGACACCTGGCTGTCTGCTGCACTGAGTCAGGCTCTGCTGGACAGTCTAAAGGTGGATTTGTTAATGTGGCTCAGCTTTTAGGCCCCGCTATGACACACTTAACATCATCCGCGCAGATGGGGCTGTGATGGAGAAGGTTTTATGCGTGAGGAAGAGGTCTGAATAAGTTTGTTGCATTTGTTGTCATGGTTTCTCAAATCAAGTATTCTGATCTACAGACGGTCGGCCACCAAAGCCTTTGAAACCAGAAGGCAGAGAATATGATCCAATCCATAAAACTGGTTTCTTAGTGTTTACTGGTAAACAACTTTACTTCAGTCACTCGTGGGAAAGCCAAAGAACTGGATGGTCTTTCTTGTGTTTGGGGTTTTCCCCCTCCTCAAGGTTTGTGTGCCTGTAAACGGTCTGCAGGGGCTTAAATCCCTGTGTTCCCTCCAGAGGGAGTTTCTCCCACACTCTACTGCCCCAGACAGAAAGGAGCTCAGGCAGGATGAGAAACATTAAAAGCTTTTTGAACACTGAAGCCTGGAGACATGTTAACAATATGAACCATATAACATATATATAATATAATATATATATATATATATATATATATATATATATATATATATATATATATATATAACATACTACACTCTAAAAACAAATGCCTTGGCTCAACAAAGAAAATTAACGCAACAGTTTGCATCGATGTTTATTGAGTTAAGACAACTTCTAATGAAATTGTCTTAAAGCAACAAAGTTATTTGAGTTAGGGGAGAAGCAGTGGCGGTTCTAGACCAATTTGACTGGGGGGGCCACTGGGGGGCCAGTTATTTTCTGAGGGGGGCACAATAAATGCAGGACGAAAAAGAGAACTAGACAGTAAGACGAGGCAAGGCAAGGCAAGTTTATTTATTTAGCACCTTTCAGCACCAGGGAATTCCAGGTGCTTTACAAAAACGAAAGACATTCAGACAAAGGCATTTAAAAACAGTAAAAGATAATAAAAGAAAAACAAAAAATGAAAGACATTAAGAAAATGGCATTTAAAATCAGTCATTAAAAAGAAAAGCTAATAAAATAAACATTAAAAGATAAAAGTTACAGTGCAGTCTAAGATATGAATAGTTCAATTATTTCGGTTCTTGATTTTTAATTTATTCACAGAACTTCCCTTTGGAAATCCGAAGTATGAAGTAATTGCGTATAAGACAACAATGCAATACAGTTATTGGTATTTGTTTCAGTACACTTATTTATTTCAGATATATCTTATCGTTATTACTGTTAGCTTCAGCTTAAGTTATAGTAACATTTTTGCACTGACATCATATCATATTTATATCAAAATAAAGGCACTGAACAGTTACATCTCTACTTTACATCTACAATTACACGGATATAGTTTAACTCACGTTCAATTATCGTGGTAGTTTCTCGAAACGTAGGTTTCAATCAGTCTTTCTTGGATGCAACAGCATGTGATGATCCGAGATGAAAAGTGTTTGTTTTTCGCGCGCTTCAGCCGGACAGTGAAAGTGAGTGCACCGCTCTAATGGGTTCTGAGTACACCGCTCTAATGGGTCCGACTAGAATGACGAATAACGTTAGTTCCGCCTATTCCGTCATTCAATAAATCGTGTAATAAATCATACATTTTTCATTTTTTTCACTTTTCATTTTTAGGGGGGCCACAGGGGGGTCAGCGGTCAGTGTTAGGGAGGCACTGGCCCACCCTTGCCCCCCCTAGAACCGCCCCTGGGGAGAAGGCTTTTCCTCTACAATCAGAGGTGTTTTTAATTACCACTTACTTAATAATTGGTAGCATAAACACACGTTTTGAAGTTGATTACTCAAAAGATTAGGTTGTTCCAACTTGTTTTGCCGTATGATTTAAATGTAATCTTAAGTTGTATGTACTTAATTACCATCATTGTGAACACACGTTTTTAAGTTGACAACCATTTATAAATTAAGTTGCTCCAAAAAGTAAATCAAGTTCATAATTAGACAGACATCGTGAGGTATTTATTTTCGGTACAGTTTATGTTGAAACCGTTAGAGAGAGTGGCCCACTTGTTAGTCTGTTCCATTCTTCTTCATTTTCCGAAGCCGTGGCTTGGAAGCATACTTGCTTCGTTTCTGAAGGAAGTGACTTGGAAGTACGCGACTAAGCCAGCATCCTCGCGATTGAGAAGCGGCCACGGCTTCGGAAAACGAAGAAGAACTGAACAGGCTAACAAGTGTGCCACTCTCTCTAATGGTTTCAACATAAACTGTACCAAAATAAATACCTCACGATGTCTATCTAATTATGAACTTGCTATACTTTCACGAACACTTTTTTGATGATAACAAACAAATGTAACAAAGTAACATATTGACCAACACATGTTCTACGCCACTATACTTACATTTAAATGTGTGATGTGTCGGTTCAGCCATTCTCCGCAAGGGTTTGTGAAATTGGTCCGTGCGCAAAGCATTGTGTGGATTTTAAGGACGCAAAGTCTACCCATGTGCAGCCTCGAAATTTCCCCCAAACCAAGGACGCGGCCTCGGTGGAATTCCAAGTATGCTGGACATTGGAACAGTACTTCGGCGGCACTCGATGACGTAGCATCCTTGAAATAGTGGCTCTGGAGGAGCCTTCCTCGACATTGAGAAACACCCAGAGTCTGCATCGGTGCTGACTTCGGCCCAATCCCAAACCGCCCTCTACACCCTACCCCTACACACTACCCCTCCGTTTGCGCGTGCATGCGGAGGGTAGGGGGTAGGGTGTAGGACACACACACACTCCGGCCCAATCCCAAACCACGCCCTACACCCTACCCCTACACACTCCCTCTCAGTGACGGAGTGAACTCCGTGGAGTGACACACGAGGCTCCTCCTGTCAGATGGAGGGAGTAAACACAGCAGCAAGCTTTGGGACGGCCTCCCCTCTCTCCGGCAGAAACAGGAAGTGCCGTAACTGTATGTAACAACGGTTTCAAATCAGCATCTCTTTGACAAAAAATGTAAATGAATAACTCAAATAAAACTACAAACATCCTGACGGACACACACAGCGTTGAGACCGGTCAGGTAGAGACCGGTCTCCAGTCAGCACCGCTGCAGACTCGCTGTTTGAGGGCTTGATAGCCCACTCCCCCTCCACACCGCTCCACACTCGTTGGTTTGTAACAGCACTTAATATGGCAGACCCTCCGCGCGAACGGAGGGGGAGTGTGTAGGGGTAGGGTGTAGGGGGTGATTTGGGATTGGGCCCAGCCACCCTCTCTCTCTGACTCACTTCCTAAGCTTTTCATTGGTGTGAAATGAGGGTATCATGGCTCTCGTGAGTTCCTTCCTCTTTGGTTTTGGGAAATCATTTGTGATTCTTTCTACAAAATGATGAGGTGTTGTGTGTCTCACTTCCATATATATATATATATATATATATATATATATACACTGTTAACTCAACCCTGTACTAACACAACTCAACCCTGTACTAAAACTGCAAATCCCATGTACAGTGGAGGAATTGTGTAAATGTGCCCACTCCCAAAGAGATGAACAGTCTGTCGTTGTGATGGCAGGTTTCTTTGAGTAGAGAGTAAGAATATCAAAAAGAACCTCCAGAAATGGACCTTATATGAAAAATACAAATATATTTGCATTTAACTTTGGGAAGTAAGTATGTGATCCCCTTGCAGAACATGTGTTAGCACCCTTCAGGAGCAGCTCTCTTCTGTTCTCTTGGCGTCCCTTCTTTTCTCACTTGCAGACCAATAATTATGTTCACAGTTAGTATTTTGACAAATTATTAATTCCATATTACTGTCTCCCAGGTATCCCCAAACCTCGCACCTCTGCAGAGAGAGCATCTGTTTCTACTGTCACAAGTCCCTCATCCTGCAACTCCAAACCTACAGCCAATCAGCTGGCAGCATCGGCCCGAAGACCAATTCCTCCCGCATCATCAAAACTTCCTGTGAAGAGTTTATCCACAAGCCTCAGTCCCTCCTCACTGGGAGGCCACGAGATCAGTGGAGCCACAAGCAAAGGTGTACACACACACACACACACACACACACACACACACACACACACACACACACACACACACACACACACACACACACACACACACACACACAGACACACACACACACACACACACATACACACACCATGTATACATCACTTCAGGGGACATTACATTGACTTACATGCATTTCCTAGAGACTTATCCTAACCTTAACCATAACCAACACATGCTTAACCCTAACCCTTACCCTTACCCTTAACCTTAACCGTAACCTTACCCTAACCCTAACCAAGTCTTCACCCTAAAATTAATGATCCCCCTTATGGGGACCTCCAATATGTCCCCATAAGGGGGGCGAGTCCCCACACGTGACTATGTAAACAGATGTAGGTCCCCACAAGTATAGTAATGCTGGTCCACACACACACACACACACACACACACACTAATACTAATCAGCTGTTAAGAGTGTACTGCAGATGAAGACCCTCGGAGTGAGATATATCTGGTCAGCAACCTGAGGAAGCTTTGAATGTGTGTATGATGTGTGTATGATGTGTGTATGATGTGTGTACGATGTGTGTACGTCACATTTCACTGTGTTATTGTTTGATATGAGATGTGCATGGTGCATGAAAGGTGACTGTGTGCTGCAGCAGCAGCTGCAGAGCAGCTAAAGGACAGAAGGACTGTGACACCAGCCTCCCTCACACTCACGCAGAACCAGCATGCTGCTGGTCCAACACTTCGCACTGACCTTCACTTTTATTGTCCAAATGAAATGTCTTGGAGCTCAAATTCATGCTAAACACTCACACTATAAACACACATGAAACATGATACAATTCTTAAACATATGATGAAAATGCATTGAACAGAACACAAGCTCATGGAATACCAAATTCCTAAAGTGAATGCATCAAATAAAACCATCACCCTGTAACCTCACACACTCATGGAACATGTGACAGTGCACTGACATCAGGTTGGGACCTGGAGGACATTCCAGTAGTCCTTTTGATCTATGATAGCCCTGAACATGTTCCTTTCTCCCCTTCTTCTTATCCGGATTTTCCTCTTTTTGTAAGTAGTCAGGAAATGGATGGTTACCATGGAAACACACAATTAGTTCTGAGGGAGAGTGGAGATGTGTGGCTGGTGTGAAACGTAGTGGCAGCCAGTGTTTAGTTGAGTGAATAAGTGAATCAGCTTGTGAGAACCAGCCGGACAGGAACCATGCGCCATGAGGCCTGTGAGTGGCACTGGACTAAATGTCTGCATTGATCTATTATCAGAAACTCCCTCTTGAGGGAACACAAGGACTTTAGCCTTTGCAGACCATTTACATACGCACCTCGTGACCAAGGTAACCTCGTCACTGTGGACTGACGGCTTCGGGCCTCGTAATATTGCACATGTGGTTTAGTTTGAAAGTGTTGCCCCTCCTGTTTTGTCTGTGGCTGGTGATTGTGTCCACCTGGTGCCCTGTGTGTCCCCCCCCAGCTGTGTCCTATTGGCCTGATTAGTGTGTGTGTCTAGGCTCTGTGTTCCCTGTCAGGTAGTGGGTGAGATCCTCGTGGCTGCTGACTGTGTGCACGGTAACAGTCAGGCTGAGGCTGTGGATCATGTGCCCATGGTTTAATGAATGCCCACGCCGGCTTGTATTTGAACTCTCTGCCCCCTGGCTTGGTCGGCTGCTCAACGGGCAGCTTCACACACCTACAGGAGAGCGAACATCACACGTGTTCATCAGGCTCACATGGCACTTCAAATGGTCACCGTGGGTTACAGTGGAACGTACAGCTTTTGTTTTCTCTGATCTCAAAAAGACATCGGAGAGTCAGTGCGTGCTTTGAACAGAAGTGTGCAGAATATACCGAGGGGCGTGCAGGATTTGCAGTACACGATTTGTTCCCATGCTGTGCATGAATGTATAGGCCATATTTCTATGGGGCGGTACAGTGAGTGTCAGGGGTTAGGACCCTGTGTGTGTTGGCGAGGCTGGAGCAGAGGGGTTGGTCCTGAGGAGGGCAGCGGGTACAGCTATGTCTGATGGACTCGATGGTGGCAGTTAGACGTGGCCAGGGTAACTTCTTTAGCAGTGCAGAACATCCTCAACATATTATTGGCGAAATCATGCTCTTTCCCTGCTCTTCCGAAGGGCCTTTCTAGCCGGCTGTTAGAGCGCATGCCACATAACCTCTGAGTCCTGAGTTGAATTAAGCAATGTCAAATATTAAAGGTAATCACTTCCATCTAAGCATCCTTTGTTTGTTTATATATTTTGTATCATCTTTCCTTCAGCCTCTCCGGCAGCTCCAGCTCCAGCAGTGATCACGCCAGAGGCGCAGCCCAGCAGAAGCACACTTCCTGTGGGCACCCAGAGCCCAGCAAAGCCCCTCCCCCCCAGCCCAGCAGCCTCCACCAGTGAGGCGCTGACCTCTGCTGCCCCAAAGACTCCTGCACCGAGGGGCAGAGCTCAGTCTGTGCAGGCCAGGACCACTGCTACAGGTGTGTGGTGTGTGGTGTGTGTGTGTGTGTGTGGTGTGTGTGTGGTGTGTGTGTGTGTGTGTGTGTGTGTGTGGTGTGTGTGTGTGTGTGTGGTGTGTGTGGTGTGGTGTGTGTGGGTGTGTGTGTGTGGTGGTGTGTGTGTGTGTTGTGTGTGTGTGTGTGTGGTGTGTGTGTGTGTGTGTGGGTGTGTGTGGGTGTGGTGTGTGTGTGTGTGTGTGTGGTGTGTGTGTGTGTGTGTGTGTGTGTGTGTGTGTGTGGTGTGGTGTGTGTGTGTGTGGTGTGTGTGGTGGTGTGTGTGGGTGTGTGGTGTGGTGTGTGCGCCAGCCAGCCAGCCTGCCAGCCATTGACCTCGTCTGTGTCCTCTTCACAGGTCTGAAGGTCCCAACAGTCATTAACCACAATACAGCCAAGGCAGCGGCCGCCAATCAAACAGCTGCAAAGACAGCTCCTGCAGCCAATCAGAGCCTGACAAAGCAGACATCCCAGAATCACCTGCAAAGAAGCGGCTCAGCAAAACTCAGTCGACTGAACAGCATTGGTAAGGGTGTGTGTGTACTTGGGAATGTTTGTGGTAGGATTTGGTGCAGCTATCTGGGTTGGTAGTGAGAAACCATCTGAAGACTGTTGGCACCTCTGCATTCTGTCTGTGTCCCTCTCTCACACACACACACACACACACACACACACACACACACACACACACAGAGTGGGCTCGTCCTGTCAAAGTGAGCATGAGCTTGTGTGGAGTTACCTCCTGCTGCCAGCTGGAGGAAGCATTGTGCAGAGGATAATGCTAATAATAAGCTTTATTCAGTATACAGCACTTTTCATGCAGCACATGCAGCTCAAATTGCTTTACAAAATGGCACACATCACACGCTAAAAATAAACCACAAGAAATTGCCCTCAGATCAGAACTGTACAGACACATGCAGCATAGCAACACCATACAACATGTAACAGGTTAAGAGACACCAGTGCCCTGTGCCCTGTGCCCTGTGCCCTGTGCCCTGTGCCCTGTGCCCTGTGCTCTGTGCCCTGCGCTCTGTGCCCTGCGCCCTGCGTTCTGTGCCCTGCACTCTGTGCCCTGTGCCCTGCGCTCTGTGCCCTGCGCTCTGTGCCCTGCGCCCTGCGTTCTGTGCCCTGCACTCTGTGCCCTGTGCCCTGCGCTCTGTGCCCTGTGCTCTGTGCCCTGTGCCCTGCGCTCTGTGCCCTGCGCTCTGTGCCCTGTGCCCTGTGCCCTGTGCCCTGCGCCCTGCGTTCTGTGCCCTGCGCTCTGTGCCCTGTGCCCTGCGCTCTGTGCCCTGCGCCCTGCGCTCTGTGCCCTGTGCTCTGTGCCCTGTGCCCTGCGCTCTGTGCCCTGTGCTCTGTGCCCTGTGCCCTGCGCTCTGTGCCCTGTGCCCTGTGCTCTGTGCCCTGTGTTCTGTGCCCTGTGCCCTGCACTCTGTGCCCTGTGCCCTGTGCCCTGTGCCCTACGCTCTGTGCCCTGCGCTCTGTGCCCTGTGCCCTGTGCCCTGCGCTCTGTGCCCTGCGCTCTGTGCCCTGCGCCCTGTGCCCAGTGCCCTACGCTCTGTGCTCTGTGCCCTGCGCTCTGTGCCCAGTGCCCTGTGCCCAGTGCCCTACGCTCTGTGCCCTGCGCTCTGTGCCCTGTGCCCAGTGCCCTGTGCCCTGTGCCCTACGCTCTGTGCTCTGTGCTCTGTGCCCTGCGCTCTGTGCCCAGTGCCCTGTGCCCTGTGCCCTGCGCTCTGTGCCCTGTGCCTTGCGCTCTGTGCCCTGCGCTCTGTGCCCTGTGCCCTGTGCCCTGTGCCCTGTGCCCTGTGCCCAGTGCCCTGTGCCCAGTGTCCTGAGCCCTGTGCCCTGTGCCCTGTGCCCTGTGCTACGAAGCAGGGTTTGCGGTTAGCGGGGTAACTTCAGGGTTAACTCTGGGTTTTCGTTCCTACGACGCTGGTTCACTTCTTACCGCGGTAGATATCCATGGTAACTTATGCTGAAAACATAACCTGCTCCGGAGCAGACTAATATAACATTAGCGTTAAGAAAGCTTACTTAAAGGTGGGGTGGGTAGGTTTGAGAAACCGGCTCGAGATACACTTTTAGTTATATTCCATGGAATGCTCTTAACATCCGATAGCAACGAATATCTGAAGGGCTTTGACAACAAATTCATCACAAAAAATCATCAGTGGAAGCCGTGGCGCTGTAAAAATCACGACCAATCATCTGAGCCGGCCCGGCTAAAGTAACTGGATGGCCTACCTGCCTGTCAGCCTTCCATCTGGGCACACACTTATCTCGTGCCCTCATTGGTCATGTGCGCGTTCCTGTGTGTTGGGGGAGGGGCTCTGTGAGGAAGTGGCAGATTTTTTCCGGTTGTGTATTTTCAAATTCTAGCGCACTCGAGCTGGGGGGTGTACTACGAAGCAGGATTTTCGCTTAGCGGCTAACTTCAGGGGAAACTCTGGGTTTCCGGTCCTACGACGCTGGTTCTCTTTTTAGCGTGCTAGATCTCCATGTTAACTTATGCTGTGCGGCTAACCTGGTCGGGACCAGGGGGGTATACTGCGAAGCAGGATTTTCGCTTAGCGGCTAAATTCAGGGAAAACTCCGGCTTTCCGGTCATCCGAAGCTGGTTCTCTTTTTAGCAGGCTAGATCTCCATGGTAACTTATGCTAAGCAGCTAACCTGGTCGGGAGCAGGTTAGGTTGCAGGCTAAGAGCTCAACTCAGTGAAAGCACCGCCTGCTGACCAATCAGAGCTCAGTGTGCGGAGTTTAAAGCGATCAAGTCATATTACAGGAGAAAGGAAATACAGAAAAGCTGCCGTTGCAGGAAAGACCGAAATCACCGACTGTGTGAACGTGAACATTAATAGAATATCACCTCCATCTTCAGAGCAATCTGACTGTTAGAACATTAGCGTTAAGAAAGCTTACTTAAATATCTGCCACAACATAAGTAACCGGATCAGAGTACATTAAGTACAGTCCGCGGCATATCACATCATGGTGTTTGTCATATATCTGAGTCAGCTGAGCTGTATCTGGCCGTGCAACACTCTCAGCGTCACATACTGTCTGCAGGAGTATTATTTTAAGCAACACATTAAGTTGATGAAACACTCGAGACAAATGTAATGAAAGTCAGATGGTGTGTTAGACGGGGCAGTGATATCATAAACCTGTTAATGTACGCATTCCAACACTTGTTCTGTTCCAGCTGTATTCACCTTGCAGGTGCAGCTCTGTGGCTTTTATCCTGATCAAGTGTTTAAGTCACGGATGTTTAAAGTTTAACTTCTTCATATGTCTAATATTATAGTTTACTATTCAATCATGAAGTATGACGCTTGTCCATGTTTGTGATTGGTCAAATGTAGCTAACCCCGCCCCTTTCACGTGAACGCGCTCTCAGCTGGAGAGAGAAACCCTGGCTTGATTTACCGAGTTGATAACCAGCGTCGTAGGACCGCTTAGCGAGATCTCGTTTGTTAGGGTTAGTTAAGATAACTCAAACATATCCAGGGTCTGTGGAACTGGCTTCGTAGTACAGGCCAGTTTGTTAGGGTTAGTTAAGATAACTCAAACATATCCAGGGTCTGTGGAACTGGCTTCGTAGTACAGGCCAGTTTGTTAGGGTTAGTTAAGATAACTCAAACATATCCAGGGTCTGTGGAACTGGCTTCGTAGTACAGGCCAGTTTGTTAGGGTTAGTTAAGATAACTCAAACATATCCAGGGTCTGTGGAACTGGCTTCGTAGTACAGGCCAGTTTGTTAGGGTTAGTTAAGATAACTCAAACATATCCAGGGTCTGTGGAACTGGCTTCGTAGTACAGGCCAGTTTGTTAGGGTTAGTTAAGATAACTCAAACATATCCAGGGTCTGTGGAACTGGCTTCGTAGTACAGGCCAGTTTGTTAGGGTTAGTTAAGATAACTCAAACATATCCAGGGTCTGTGGAACTGGCTTCGTAGTACAGGCCAGTTTGTTAGGGTTAGTTAAGATAACTCAAACATATCCAGGGTCTGTGGAACTGGCTTCGTAGTACAGGGCAGTTTGTTAGGGTTAGTTAAGAGAACTCAAACATATCCAGGGTCTGTGGAACTGGCTTCGTAGTACAGGGCAGTTTGTTAGGGTTAGTTAAGAGAACTCAAACATATCCAGGGTCTGTGGAACTGGCTTCGTAGTACAGGGCAGTTTGTTAGGGTTAGTTAAGATAACTCAAACATATCCAGGGTCTGTGGAACTGGCTTCGTAGTACAGGCCAGTTTGTTAGGGTTAGTTAAGATAACTCAAACATATCCAGGGTCTGTGGAACTGGCTTCGTAGTACAGGGCAGTTTGTTAGGGTTAGTTAAGAGAACTCAAACATATCCAGGGTCTGTGGAACTGGCTTCGTAGTACAGGCCACAGGAAGTAAAAGGTACGATAATACAAATAAAATACAATAAAATAAATAATGATTCATCTCGGAAAAATAAGACTGGACTAAGTTAATCGATGCAACAAATGAAGCCCTATAAAATAAAGTTAACATATAGGTACACCAAAAATAAACACATAGTCACAATTCTATTAAAGGTTAAACGATTCAAATATTAAAAGACCAACGTAAAAGGAAATGTTGCTATTAAAACTGTTAAATAAATCATATATGGTAAAACCCTTTAAGACCTATGAACTAAATAAAACAATATAAAAGTAGGTACAAAATAAACACTAAAAGACCATCTAAAGCTAATCTAAAAAGACGTGCCCTTAGCTGTAGTTTAAAAATGTCCCCTGAGCTGGCCTCTGATATTCCCTGCTGTTCCACAGGTTGGGAGCGTAGTGGGTGACAGCGGTCTGCGCCATTTCACTTTGGGGGACTTTAGGGATATTTCAAAAGCTGAGGAAGACCTCAGGGCTCGTCCAGGGACATGAAACGAGACTCTGTGAGATACATGGGTGCCTATCCATTAAGAGCTTTCAAAAACAGTACAATTATTTTAAAATACATTCTAATAGACGCTGGCAGCCAATGTCGTGCAGTTAAAGCAACAGGTCGACCAACTTTCTCTTTGTTGCTTGTTCCCTGAATAGAGCGCCGTGTGACCGAAGGCAGGCGTCGCTAATCATTTGAGATGAGCACATTTAGACGTTTAGAGTCCCATAAGGAACACCAGCTGCTCAGGGTGGACACGTGAGTGGGACCTTCTGCCCAAAGAAGTGTGTACACGTTTATGGGCACTGACTATCTAGTCTTTCCCAGCCCTCTTGGGTGACCTGAGGAACAGCTGACAGCGTACCCCTCTCTGCACTGGATCAGCCCTGAGGGTTTGGGTTAGATCAGAAGCTGGACTGGGCCGTGTATCTCCTCTTCTCCCACGGCTCCTACACTAGCATGGGGAAGGCAGAGACTGAATGTAACTGTGTGTGCGGTGCAGTGCACATGTGTGTGTGACCATTAAAAGAGGGTTTCATTCAAGCCCTCCATTTCTAAAACTACAACAAATCTGAAGCTCTCCATCCTGTAGAACTGGAGGGAAATATATTGATTCTAGTTCGTTTTGCTCACACTTACTGATGTGGGATAAGCATCACACACTTCTACATGTCCATAGCCTTGTGTGTGTGGGCGTGCGTGCGTGTGTGTGTAGCTCCTCCCTCTAGGTGTATTCCTTTCCTCAAATCTAACCTTGAAATGATTGATCTCTGACACGTCCCTCTCACAAAGGAGTATGAGAGGCCTGAGACATAATGATGAGGATAGGGAGGGAGGGAGGGAGGGGTGAGAGAGAAGAAGGGAGGGAGCCACTGAGAAAGATTATTCAAATCCCACCCACTACCCCTCCCCCTCCTCCCCTGCAGCATCCTTTGCAGTTTGTGTGTCTGCTTCACAGAGCCTTAGAAGCAGCAGTAGAATAGAGGCAGTGTGTAGCTGCTGGTCTTTGTCCTACCACACAGTAGTGTGTGTGAGGGAGACACACACACACACACACACACACACACACACACACACACCTCCCTGGTGTGCTTCAGGGGGGGGGGTTGCTGTGTGTTTTGCGAGATGGTCTCTCCACCGTCCCTCACGGCGTCCTGCCTCTCTGGCTTTGCACCGTGGGCGAGTCAGCCACCTGAGCGGCGGTGGAGCACGGAGCTGTTTTTGGCGTCATTTTATCTTTTCTATTATCTTTCCTTCGGTTTTTGGTTTTTGTTGTTTAACATCGGTGACCGTTTCGAGTTGAATGGACGCCGGGCAGCAAGCGACCTTACAGACTCCTTTTTCCTTTTGAAATGATAACTCCTGGGTTATTTGTTATTTCCTGATCACCACATGGCGGACGTGGAGATGCAAGGCAGACATTCTTGGAGCAAAAGTCTTTTCTTTTTGATTGGAATTATTTACACATCTCGGCATTAAAGACACATCATTTATACTCTGACGAGAGTAAGGACTTCAGTTTGAAGCAACTACAGTAAATTACAAATGATTGTTGTACAGAAATGCTTTGGGGGCGCTACAAAATGATACAATAAGGACATCATTTCCTGAAGTGTAGGGGACAACAGTAACCAGCAACATTGGGAATTTGCACCACGTAAAGAACTCTGTTTCCTGCACGGCTGTTTGAGAGTGGAGCAGAGAAGGCGCTGAAAGCACACATTTCTTACACACAAGAACCAGTCCAGACTGAAACATCAGTTTGGGGACAAAAGAAGACATGCTATGGTCTCCCAGACTGTCGCTGTCCAACTTCCACATGAAGCTGACAGCCAAAGGGCTTTCCCCAAACCTACAGCTGCTGTCGGGATGCAGGAAGAACTCTGTGGTCTTCCACGCAGGTCTGGATACATCACAGTCCTCCATACCCCCATCATCCATCAGCATGTTTCAGGCCCACGGGTTCATCACTGTCTTAACCTCCTGACCTGCTGGACCTGCTTGCTGGGTTTCTTAGAGAAAGTAGTGCTTGTCCCAGTTCCATTCCAGCCTGCCCATTCATCCATATGTGTTCCCATCACTCTGTACCACGTGTTTCAGGGTGCTACAGAATCAGTCCATTCCTAATGCACGAGATACCCAGAGCTGGGTGTGGTTACAGTGGGATGCTACCCAACCTAGCACATTGTGCTAATACTCTCACATGCCTGAGAGCATACATCGTAGTGCTTCCCCTCCATTAGCTACTGATTAGAATTGTTCAAATTATGTCTTTAAGCTTATTTAGTATCATATCTGTTCCAGTTTGGGAAGTGTGTATCTTTTCCTGTATCACCCTGTTCCACATGAGTTCACCCCTCTTTAATCCCCCTCCTCCTATTTCACATTGCTTCATGGGGAGGTGTCCTCTCTCTCTTGCTTCAGATACATCTTCAGTTATGGGAAGGCCAGCCGGACCCGAAGTCCACCACCTCACCCTAATCTGCCTCTGCTCCTCTTTTCCGGCATGGGGTGGCCATTGCTGCCGCCCTTTCTCCCCCACTGTGGGTGCTTTCAGTAGTGTGTATGCCGGCTACCACAGCCGTCATGGGTGTATAGAGTTACAATAGGGCCGTCACTTGTCTTAACGTGTGTGTGTGTGTGTGTGTGTGGTGTGGTGTGTGTGTGTGTCAGCCGTCCACACTCAGAGGGGCACTCGCCACGTGACTCACACACACACACACACACACACACACACACACACACACACACACACACACACACACACACTAACCAACATGGCTGCTTTGGGCTTTTATTCATGTAACTGTTATGAGAGTGCTCTCCTTGTGGAAGGGTGAGAGTTAGAGGATTGCATTGCTACTAGCTTAAGTCTGCCAGGCTAACAATGAAGCTAGCATGATGGAAGCATCCAGGCAGGAGGGTTCGTGCTAAAGGTTTGGGCTGCTCTGCCACACATCAAAGAGGTGCTTGTGTTTATGGAGATTTGAGTGAAGAACATGTCACTGGCCGGCCCGACGCTAACACTGCTCCAGATGGACTTTAACGGCTTCACGTGGGTTGGACTTGTTAGCCAGAATCTTTAGCCCACAAGCTTTCTCTAAATCATTCATGTATTCCGGTGTGTCTCAGTAATGCCTGTAAAAAACGTCTTTATCCATATCCCTCTAAATGGTCTCCATGTTCGAATAAGCTCACGGTCCTTTTGTTGTTCCAACATGCTCCTCTCCCTCCCTCAGTGAATGTCGGTTCAGATGTCCACTCCGTTATGCTGTGCAGCACGTGTGTTGCTGCAGTGTGTTCCTCTCTGAGCTCCAGAGCCACCTCCCTGCCGCTGCTGCTGCCATCGCCCTGACATGTAGGGCAGAGCAGGCTGCAGCCCCCACACGTCCACACACTCACCAGGACACAATGGAGTAGCTGGTCAGTCGTGCACACTTTGATCTGATGTGGAGGTGGCTGTTGCTGTTCTAATATGGCAGCAGGACATTTCAATTGAATATTGTTGCCAGGCGCAGCAGAGATGCTCAGTAAATCTGGACTGCAGCATTCGGTTTGTGATGACGTTGCCATCTTAGGGTAGGAATACCGTGAACTCTGTTCAACACATGACAAAGGAACAAATAAACAAACACCATCGACGTTATCACTCAGTGCAGACCAACAAAATGATACCTTATATCCATAGTTTACATATTTGACGACGATAGAGCAATTGCACCCTGGTATCCTCAAAGATGTTCACAGGAGTACTATCGGCGCTTTCACACCAGAGTACTTTCCCCAGGAACTAGGCCGATAGTTCTTGGGATTTTGCTTTCATACCAAAAGGTTTGTGCGAACCTTTTCATTCCCAGATAGTTCCTGCTAGAGAGTAGGTCCACAGGAAAGTTCCTGTGGACGAAAAGTTGTGTGAAGCCGCCATTTTATTTGCTCGCATTAGCATTATGAGCATTAGCATTAGCCCAGCGCACCAACAGAGAGAGACTAACTTATGGCAACACAAAAGAAAACAATGGAGCGGTGGAGGTTCTGGCATTTACTCGGAAGACGCGACCCAGCAGCTTCCACTGGGCCTGTCCCGACTCCGGGGCTGACAGCCATTCATACAAAACCTCTCCCGTATTTTTGTTATGAATTTCTTTTGACTCATCCTTATTGCTATGGAGTATGATGGAAGCAACCTCCCCTCGTGAATCCTACGCAAGGCTTTATGAATGAGGCCCCTGGTCATGAATGCAGAGCATCGTGTGTAGTGTAAACACGGTGAAACAGACACAGAGGAAGTGACCTCACAGAGACGGTTCCTGTCTGTAGAGGCTGCCTGGTGACTGGATTCATTCAAGGAGCCAGCACTTCAGTCTTTGATTAAACTGTTGCTCACAAGTCAGAGGGAGCCAATGCATCTCTTCACCCTTATCAATGTCATACTGAAGTGGCCAATCCATTTCAATCATTCACCTCTGGTTCCACACCTGGAGACGTGTACAGACCAGACACTGCAGTTACAGACAGAGCCAGCAGGTGGCAGTGTGTGTGAGGAGGAGTCAACACTGAGACTGATTCCAGGTGGCTCTTGTTGAGGGATTCAAATCTTTTGAAGGAAATTGTAATGTAATTATGAGTATGAATCATGAACACATAATACTTACAGGTACAACACTGAGTAGCTGAATAAACATGTATCTGTGAGGACAGTGATTATGAATAATACGTGCATGTGCAAGACGTGTGTACACACAGTGAGGGCCTGCACTGCATCACGGACCCTACGACTGCCCTGCTGCTGCACACTACTCATCCACAGGCACGGCTGTGGAGTGGGTGAGTGAGGAGAGCCTCTCAGGGTTATCTCATCACATTGAAAACCTCTACCATGAGAGAGAGAGAGAGAGAGAGAGAGAGAGAGAGGAGAGAGAGAGAGAGAGAGAGAGAGGAGAGGAGAGAGAGAGAGAGAGAGAGAGAGAGAGAGAGAGAGAGAGAGAGAGGAGAGAGAGAGAGAGAGAGAGAGAGAGAGAGAGAGAGAGAGAGAGAGAGAGAGGAGAGAGAGAGAGGAGAGAGAGAGAGAGAGAGAGAGAGAGAGAGAGAGAGAGAGGAGAGAGAGAGAGAGAGAGAGGAGAGAGAGAGAGAGAGAGAGAGAGGAGAGAGAGAGAGAGAGAGAGAGAGAGAGATTTGTCTCTGGTAATGCACTCCTTAATGCACACATACACAAACTGGTCATCATTTCCACGCACTACCATGATGCATCTGTCTAAGCCTAGAACAGTCAGTAGGGCATATTCTCGTGTGTGGTGGGCAGGGTTTAGATATTGTGCTGGTGGAGACTGGCTGACTGTTCATGTTCTCTCTTTCCTCTTCTCCTCAGAGGATGGATGGCTGTTTGTGGCTGTGTGTTGTGTGGACTGCTGTGTGTTGTGTGGACTGCTGTGTGTTGTGTGGACTGCTGTGTGTTGTGTGTGTTGTGTGGACTGCTGTGTGTTGTGTGGACTGCTGTGTGGTGTGTGGACTGCTGTGTGTTGTGTGTGGTGTGTGGACTGCTGTGTGTTGTGTGGACTGCTGTGTGTTGTGTGGACTGCTGTGTGTTGTGTGGACTGCTGTGTGTTGTGTGTGGTGTGTGGACTGCTGTGTGTTGTGTGGACTGCTGTGTGTTGTGTGGACTGCTGTGTGTTGTGTGGACTGCTGTGTGTTGTGTGGACTGCTGTGTGTTGTGTGTGTTGTGTGGACTGCTGTGTGTTGTGTGGACTGCTGTGTGGTGTGTGGACTGCTGTGTGTTGTGTGTGGTGTGTGGACTGCTGTGTGTTGTGTGGACTGCTGTGTGTTGTGTGGACTGCTGTGTGTTGTGTGGACTGCTGTGTGGTGTGTGGACTGCTGTGTGTTGTGTGTGGACTGCTGTGTGTTGTGGCATGAACTCCCTACATTGTTGATGGGCTGAGAGATATCCTGTGTGTGTGGACCATGTTGAATGTTGTACCTGCCACTCACGCACTAAGAGGACACCATTCTCTTGCAGTGGACAAAAACAAGCCGCGGGAGGCGAGCAGCAGACCCACAAACAGCACCAGCAGCTGCCTATCAGCTGCTCCATCAGCTCCGTCAGCAGGGACCAGCCAGAGGGAGCAGCTACCTCCACCCGACCCGGTATGTGCAGTCTGATCCAGTTCTCAGCTTTATGATGCACATTCATCATGGGCAGAACACCCTGTCAGAACCTTTAGCAAGCAGCATCTAATAAATTATTGATTGATTGAATTAGATGAAAAAACAACACAATACTGCACTGCATTCATCCAATACGTACACAATATACACAGGATATGAACATGATAAAGCAAGAAGGCTTTTCCTGGGGTGGTTCTCTCGTGTTTGCTGTAGCTTCCAGACTGATTGCTGGTGTTTATACACCGGTTTCTACAGATGACAAATGGTATAGTCCCCTTAATAATATTTCACCATATAACTTGTATACATATTGAGCCTCATGCATGAATATGTCCTGTGCAGACCTGTGATCTTATATTGTACATTAGGATTCATTCATTGTCCTTCTGGCCTGCTTCAGGTACCAGAGGTGGTGCATGCACCAGGGACAGCAGTTCTCCCGGGGCCGGCCCCTGAGAGCCACTGCAATGGTCTCGGGTTGAAACCAAAAACGGCGTTGAGGTCCAGAGCAGGATCCCGCCTACAAAATGCACCCCGGCCGGGTGCAGGGGGGGGCTGGGGGGCAGAGCGGACGGTCGCTGCTAAACAGAGCCAGAGTAAAGAGCAGGCAGAGAAGAAGAACCAGGCCCTCAGCCAGCTGAGGAGGCTGCTGCTGCAGGGGGACCGCAGGGTGGAGGCCCTGGCTACAGTCATCCAGCATCTCTTCACTGAGGTACTTGCTTCATCAGATTACTGTTGACACACCAGGAGCAAAGGGTGGCCGATGTGACACTGGCCTCAATCTGTAATGAACTAAATAAACAGCCTAGCTGGCGATTTGCTGAGCTAACCTATCTGTTAATATTAAATCATTAAATGTGTTTGAACGTTAGACTTTATGCATATTATGATATTAGATAGACCTTTTCCCTTCAGGGTGTTTTGAGCAGGTTTAGGTCACTGCGGGGTCACAGCAGGCAGATGGGAACACTGTGACGTCCATCTTTATCTTTAGGTGGTGCCTCTGTTGTTTGATTGGAGAATGTGAAATGGCAATTTGAGAATCTGCGGAGGGGAGCTCCACTGGGGCAAGTGACCTCCTATATCAGTCTTCACAGACGCTTCAGTGACAGGATGGGGGGGGACGTGCCTAGAGAGAGCTGTAGGTGGTTGCTGGCCTCTGACAGAGGCTCGGCACAGCAACCTCCTGGAGCTGCAAGCAGTGATGCTGGTCCTACAGCACTTCACACCCTTAATACAGGGCACACATGTGCTAGGGAGGAGCGACAACCGCACCACAGTGGCATCAACAGGCAGGGCGGAGTCCGCTCCGTAGCCTTGTTGACCGCGGCAGAGAACCTGTGGTTGTGGGCTTCACAGATTGTGTTGTCTCTAAGGGCCCTGCACATCCCGGGATGGGAGAACGGGGGGGCCGACCTCATGTCAAGAGGCGGACCCCTGCCAGACGAGTGAAGGCTTCACCCGGAGGTGGTGAAGCAGTTCTGGACTCAGTTCGGGAGAGCAGAGGTGGACCTGTTCGCCGATCGGCCCAGCAGCCACTGTGCCCTGTGGTTCTCCCTGGCCCGGTGGGACAATCCGCCCTTGGGGGTGGATGCATTTGCACACGTGCCATGGCCAAGGAAGCTGCTTCACGCCTTTCCAACACTGCACCTTACCCCCCCCCCTCCTGGATAGGGTGAGGCGGGAGCAGCTGTCAGTCATCCTAGTGGCCCCAGATCGCCGCCTGGCGCCGTGGTACACGGGGTAACACAGATGATGGTGGGCCAGCCCTGGGCTATTCCTCAGGTCTGGGGAGCGCTGTCTCAGGAAGCAGGGGCAATAGGGGCGTTACCCACTCTGAGCCAACCTCTCAAGGCTTGGCTCCTGAGAGGGACAGGCTGAGACAGGTGGGGCTGTCTGACAACGTTATTCAGACTATCCAGGCAGCAGGAGCAGAATCCACCACAGCCTGTTGCAGGCCAAAGTGGGCGGGATTCCGGCGATGGTGTGAAGGAAGGAGTCTAGACCTCTGTCGTGCACGCTGGGCTATATTCTGTCCTACTTACAGATACTGGTGGACAGGGGGCTGGCTCATTCCACAATCAAGGTGTATGCAGCAGCCATGAGGGATTTGGAGGCAGGTCAGCCTTCAGTCAGCCGCTTATGTCTCGGTTTCTGCAGGGGGTCAGGAGGCAGCGCCCAGTAGTGCACGCCTCCGCCCCACAGTGTGCCGTTGGTGCTCGAGGCTCTGGTCACAGAACCATTTGAGCCCCTGGAGCTCTCCTCCCTGGAAGCACTGTCGTGGAAGACAGCGTTGCTACTTGCCTTGACTTCGGCCAAAAGAGTGTCCGAGCTGACCGCTCTGTCGGTGCACCCAAGCTGCCTTTTGATCCGGGGTGACCGTAGCGGGGCGACACTCAGACTGAACCCCTCCTTTACTCCTAGGAGCCTAAGGAGTTCGTTCAGGTCAAGGGCTATTCAGTTAGGTGGCTTTAATCTTCCACCCATATTGAGGCCAGGGAGGCTACATTGCACCTCCTCTGCCCGGTGTTATGTAGAGCGCACGGCTGCCATTAGACGCACTGAACAGCTGTTTGTGTGCTTTGGGGATGGTGTGGCTTGAAAAGCTCTCTCCAAGAAGCGCCTAACAGGATGGCTATGCGGGTGCATTACACATGCCTATGGACGGGCGGGGGGAGCCCTCCCCACTGGGGTCCGTGCGCATTCTACACGGGCTGTGTCAAACAGCCTTAGTCAGCAGCGTGAGTGTAGAAGATCTATGCACAGCGGCGTCTTGGTCTACGCCGGGCTCCTTCATAAAATGTTATCTCCTGGACATGTCTGGCTCCTTCTCGTCGTCTGTGCTCGCCGAGGCAACGCATGACTGGTGAGAGGGGGATAGCTGTGGGTCAGCAGGTGTCTGACCCCCCCTCCTGAGGGACCTGGGGAACATGGTGCGCGGTAGGCTCCAGACGGAGTCTCCGCACAGATCTTTTCCATGCACACTCTACACGAGGTGTGAGTGTGCCTTATCCAAACTTCTCTACGGTTACAACCGGATGGGAGGAAGTGGGGATGCAATGGATGTTAGCCAAAAGCCGGTCAGGGACGGTGTGGTGGGTCGATGTTGTTGGATGACAGGGCGTGTATACATCGGGGCTCCGCCCACTGTACCCATAGAGTCCAGTAGAGGGCGGAGCCTGTGTGAAATATAACAGGGGGTTACGTATTGTAACCCTAGTCATTTAAGCTCAGGCGGAGCCCTCTACCTGGGGGCCCTGTCTTTCCTAGTCCGCTCGCTGAAGAGTGTATAGGATAGTGGGCGGCGGGTGTAGCCGCCTTTATATACGGTGGGTGGGCCTGCGCGCGCATTCAGGTAGGCTCGCCCCGATTGGCCGGCTACGTTTAGGTAAACTCAGTAGGTGAAAGCACGCACAGCATGATAGAGAGTAGTACCCATAGAGTCCAGTAGAGGGCTCCGCCTGTGCTTACATTACTAGGGTTACAATACGAAACCCCCTGTTATGGACGGACACTATCATTTACATTTATTTACTATGTTCAATCTGAATTTACTTTAAAATAGAACAATTCTATATTGATTCTGACTCTTCTACATCCAACTCACAGGTTTATCTTTGCTTTGAGAAAAAAGATTATTAATGTAACCCTTTGAGAAGTGAAGATATAGTCATTTGTTCTGGGAATGTCATTTTCGAGCCCGAGACCTGAAAAACAGGCTCAGGGCTTAACAGGTTAATTTAACCTCCAATTTAGTTAGAAGTTTCAGAGATCCAGCATCTACAATTTGTTTCCTGCCAATACTCCAACAAGGATTTCCTTCACACGGCTGAAAGTATGTTCTGATATTAAAGGACGCTTGAAGAAGTACTGTCGTGGTTATCCAAAGGATATCCTGGTAACAATCAGAGCCAACATGTTGATGTAGTCAGATCCTGGTGAAGACAACAGTAGTGTACCTCCTGTGAGCAAGAGAACCCCCCCCACCAATGCTAATACTGTTTCTGGTAAAAGGTGGGTCTCCAGCATCACTTGGTGGGGAATGGTCCCTTTCTCCCGCTGTGGATCTACAGCGCTTCAAATCTGAAATGTTTGTAAGTATGGTCGAGTGCAGCTTCAAGGGGAAAACAAGGTGAAACTATCCGTTACCGGCACACCATCCTTCCCCTTTGGCAAATTAGAAAAATAACCCACAGCCTACAATTAGAGCATCACTCAGTAGTTGGTGCTGGGATGGAGGAGCAGTGCAGCAATGTCTGTCCGCAGTGTGAAGCGTTGAGACAGCAGGGAGTATCACTGAGCTCTCATTGACAGCAGCCATGCGTTGAGTGTTTCTGAACATGTGGTGTGAATTCACAGCTTACAGATCCATAAGCATAACACATCTCCATTTGGGTGAAATCATACACAGCGTAAGTGAAGTCAGTTCATACAGTGGGTTGAGTCGAAGGCATTTGATTGGTCCATTTATCAGACACCAGGATGTGTGTGTCACACAGGCGGACATGGATGCCCCGTCAATATTTGCTGTCAGATTGCTGGGACTAGTGATTGCATGTTTGCAGGGCAATATGGTGTGTGCATATAAATGAATGCATACAGACACACATTACTAGAAGTCTTTTTAGTCCAGCCACAATAACTATCATCAAGCAGGCGCACCTTATCCAGTGTGCAGAACCCTTCATTAGACCTGCTTCTTGTGTGTGTTTAAATGTGTGTACATCATTGAAATCAGCACTTTGAATAGATCTGCTGTTTCTTCCTTCTCTTCTCTTGGACTGGGTCGTTGTGTGAGGTAGAGGGGCAGAGGAGCAGACGGCCTCCAGTCAGTGAGCCTTCAGGGGATTCTACTAACACACACACACACACACACACACACACACACACACACACCACACACACACACACACACACACACACACACACACACACGTACTGGAGTTCAGCTTTGCCCAATCCACCCAAGCTGCTGTACGTTGAGTACATTTCACAAGTGACCATGTATTGTCCCACCACTATGTACAACAAGCATGTGGCTGCTTCTCACATCACATTCTTCTCAACAAGTTTAGACTAAATACTAATAACGAGATGCTATTCATGTTTGCACACACAGACAGACACACACACAGACACACAGACACACAGACACACAGACACACAGACACACAGACACACAGACACACAGACACACACACACACACACACCCAGACATTGTTGATTGTGAAGTGTTACATAACTCTCCCTTTCGAACCTGATTGATATGTGTGTGTATCAGGATCACTTCTCCTCTTCACATTTCCCTGCGGCGCAGTGTGAGTGGGCCGAGAGAGCAGTGAGAGTTTTCAGAGCTCCTGGTCATTGATTGGGCGGATGTCCTGAGGAAAGTGGAGGTGAAGGGGGAGTGATGAATGGAAGAGAGGGAGGAGGGGAGGAATGCAGCTCTTTCATATGCGTGTGTGAGATAATGTGTTTTTATCTGAAGCATGAATACCAAGGCTATCTAATCAGTCTCATGCACTTAAAGTGACTGGTGAGTATACACGGCACGCTCAGGAAGACCTACACCTGGGGGGCCTGTGGGGGGGGCTGTTTGGTTGGGTGGGGAAATCCATGTAGTAGAAAAGGCTTTGAAACCAAATGAACTGAAACTGAGGTTAAAATGACCAATCCTCCAAAGTGCCAGCAGCCGCGTGTTGGTATGCTGCTCTGATTATAAGGATATATTTAGGGTTAGTTAGTGCTCCCTGTCGATGTCTATTACCTCAACAGAAGGACGTTTTTTTAGTGTTACTTAAAACAGAACAATAGACGCAGTTAAAGTTGAGTTTAGAGAGGAACCAGTTGTTTGTGTAACAAGAGAAAGGGAGATAAGAATACAGATAAGGAAAGAAGGTGCAGAATAACTCGCATTGCTCCATTCCACCATACAGTAACCAGCCGGGAGGGGGGTGCAGGTGGAAGGAGCAGGCAGGGCAGGGTGGGGAACAGGTAGAGAGGGGGAGGAGTGGAAGGGAGAGATAGTCCCATGGAGTAGGCGGGCAGAGAGAGAGTGTGTGTGTGTGGGTGTGTGTGTGAGTTGTGTAGTTAATGTTGCCGGCTGCTGTAGAGGGAGGGTGTCCGTGACAGAGAGAGAGTGAGGACTGAAGAATTGTGTGTGTGTGTTTTTGTTTCTTCGCTCAACGAAATATGGGCTCCACGACCAGCAAAGCCCACCACAAGCCCAGAGAGGCCCCCCCTCACCGGCGCAAGAAGAAACGCAAGGTGTGTTTGGGTGTTTGTAAGTGTGTGTGTCTGTGTACATGTGCTTCTTCTCTCTTCTTCTGTTGCTCTTCTGATCAGCTCTCAGCAGAAGTCTGGGTTTAGGAAGTTGCCTCATGTCGCCTCAGACGTGGATCATATCTCCTCCGTTAGCACTCAGTCATCTCTCTTCTGTGTTCCACTGACAGAAACATGCGCTCATTATTACAAGCTGTCTCCCTTTGGCCTCCTACCCTGTCAGGTCTGCCTGTGTGTAAGCAGCTGTATAGTGTGTGTTAGGGATTAAATGAGTAGAGAATAATTTATCTTGATGTCTGTATGAGTATAGAAATATGAATGTAAAAATGTTTGTTTGTTTTTGGTTGCTTTTGAATGTTACGCTTTAACTTCAAGGGGGAAGCAGTCCTTTTTCCTACAGATGTTGTGAGCATCACCACGCCGGGTGTTTTCAGCCATGGTGCATGTAGTAACTTGATTACTTTACAACCAGATGGGATTATGATACCCTGCTTCCACAAGCTTGCTCTAATATGTGTCCGTACGCCTAGCTCTTTGCTCTGTCTTTATAAGCTCCTGCCTCTCCGACCCCGCTGACCTTTACTGAGGTGTCCTGTGGTTAACGCTGAAGCTCCACGGTCCTGTGGTCAGCGCTGAAGCTCCACGGTCCTGTAGTCAGCGCTGAAGCTCCACGGTCCTGTGGTCAGCGCTGAAGCTCCACGGTCCTATAGTCAGCGCTGAAGCTCCACGGTCCTGTGGTCAGCGCTGAAGCTCCACGGTCCTGTGGTCAGCGCTGAAGCTCCACGGTCCTGTAGTCAGTGCTGAAGCTCCACGGTCCTGTGGTCAGCGCTGAAGCTCCACGGTCCTGTAGTCAGCGCTGAAGCTCCACGGTCCTGTGGTCAGCGCTGAAGCTCCACGGTCCTGTGGTCAGCGCTGAAGCTCCACGGTCCTGTGGTCAGCGCTGAAGCTCCACGGTCCTGTAGTCAGCGCTGAAGCTCCACGGTCCTGTGGTCAGCGCTGAAGCTCCACGGTCCTGTGGTCAGCGCTGAAGCTCCACGGTCCTGTGGTCAGTGCAATGTGAAACCCAGAATGACAAACGTCTTTGCACTAATTCACTGTGGACTATGTGGTCTACGGCTGTGTACACCAGTTTGATGTTTTGTCCAAAAACCACAGTGAGAATACTGAACCTTTGGAAGTCTACAGAAGCATCAAACAATGATCGCTGCGATGAGTGAACTGACTGAGACGCACTGCACAGTCAGGCTGCTAGTGCTCACAGGGTACACACTGCTCTATATCGAACAGGGGGAGTAGAGAATGACCTGAGACACAGCCTTGAGTCTCTTCTTCTTCTTCTTCTCTTGTTTGCAGCGCGAGGAGGCCTTAAAGCAGAAGAAGAGCTTGTTCCTGGAACTGGCAACCCTCCGAGATGAGCTGGGTAAGAGAAGGATCCACACAGACACACGCACGCACGCGCACACACACAGGGGCGGAGCTTCCTACAGGCGATACAGGCGGTTGCCTAGAGCGCCACCCAGAGGGGGGGCGGCAAAAATTGCACACAAATAAATATACAAATACATGCTTGGCGTAGTTTTTGCGCCCCCCTCTATATCTGCAACCATTATTCTTACATACAAAAACAATTCTAACATAGGGGGAAATGAGCCAAAAATCTAAAACGGTCGGTCTAAGAGCCTCTGCTTTAGGTGTTCACAGTCAGAACATGCTAGAGCGCTGTGCATTGATGGGTATCGGTCAAGTGTTTATAAAATTGAGCATTGAGGAAAGAAAGACTAACGTTAGAGAACTATGAAGAGGCAAAAGCCATCCGGGGTCGCAGTATAAAAACAGAAGAAAAGAAGAAGAAGAGAAACGTGCCAAGATGAAAGGTATGCAATTTTGATTGTATTGTCAACATTAGCGAATGGATCATGTAATCTTGCTAGTTAGCCAAGCCAACGTTAGCTAGCCAGCGTTTGTTATTGCCATTCAGTCAAAACTGTCATAAGGCTATTTTCGTTGTGTCATGAAATAGAAATATTAGTAATAATAACAATGTTAGTTTTGGTGTAGCGAGCTAGCCAGTGTGGTGGAATGTTAGTTAGTTGGTAACGTTAGCTAACGTTAAGTTTACCTCAGAAAGCACATTGACTATCCGAGTCAAACCCTGTCATAATGTGCGCTAACGTTAGCTAACTAGCTCAGGGGTTCTCAACTCCAGTCCTGTTGAATGTTTTCGTTCCAACCCAGAACTAACACACCTGATTCAACTGTTCTAATAAGATAGGCATAGCTCTTGATTAGTTTAATCAGACCTGTCAGGCTGTCCAAATGCTTATTAACTAAATAATAGCTACATTTAACAAATGGAAATTATTCAATGTTGATAATACAAATGTTGTATCATTTTAGATTCACTTTTAAAATATCTGGAACCACCTGTTGAATCAGTTGACAAGGAACAGCCATGCACCTCAGCTGTGCCGGCTTCCTCAGGTGAGTGCAATGTGTCAATAGATGTTCCTGATGATAAATAATTTAATGTGAAATCCAGTCAATATATTTGCTCTTGTGTGTTCTTTCTATATTTATAGACCTAGAACCACACGAAGGAACGTCAGAACAGCAAGCTGCTCATCCTGATGAGATGACCACTGATTCCACCCTGCCACTGACCACTGTGCCTGTTTGTTCTGGTGAGTACAATACGTCAATAGATGGTCTTGATGTGATGATAAATAATTGAATGTAAAAATGACTGTCGTGCCATTTCTAATCCAGCCAATATATTTGCTCTTGTGTGTTCTCTATATATGTATAGGCCCAGAACCACTGCAAGGAACGTCAGAACAGCCTGATGCATCTCATCCTGATTGCACCACAGATTCCACCCATACACTCTTCTCAGGTGTGTGCCTGGTGAATGTAAGTGTGTGTGTGTGTGTGTGTGTGTGTGTGTGTGTGTGTGTGTGTGTGTGTGTGTGAAGATATTGTGGATATGAGGTGAGAAAATGTGCTTCACATGCCCTCCAGATGCAGCAAAGACAGACGATCCACTACCAACCGATCCTGCTGATTGCCCTTCACATCTCACAGACACAATGAGAACAGAGTTTGTTCGCAGAGGACCATATCAGATAACACCTGATTTCATTTTCCCAAGGAGAGATGATGGGAGAAGTTGCCACCACCAGTACTTCAGCAGGACCTTAGTAAATGGAGAAAGGATCAAAAGAAGTTGGGTGACATATTCAAAAAAGAAGAACAGTCTTTTTTGTTTTTGTTGTCAACTTTTCTCTCCAAAACAAATTCATTTAACAAATGCAGGACTGTCGGATTGGAAAAATGCAAGTGCTGCTTTGACCAGCCATGAAAATAGTCCGGAAGACCTGAACAATTTGGCGTCATGGAAAGAATTGGCAGTTCGATTAAAACAAGGTACAACAATAGACAAACAAGAGCAGGCCCTCCTTGAGGCGGAGAAGAGTCGGTGGAGAGCAGTGCTGACACGACTGGTTGCTATTGTACCGTCTCTGGCAGGGCGAAATATGGCATTGAGAGGAAAGACAGAAATACTCCACTCTCCTTCAAATGGAAACTTTTTGAAAGAGGTTGAGCTTTTAGCGCAGTTTGACCCAGTGATGAAAGACTACATCCACAAGATTAAAAGTCAAACATCCCACCACAGCTACTTGGGCAAAACCATTCAGAATGAGTTGATTGAATGCATCAGTGGAAAGATTCTATCAACAATAGTGCAAGAAATAAAGAAATGCAAGTACTTTTCCCTCATTTTATATTGCACCCCGGATGTTAGCCACACTGAACAGCTGTCAGTAGTCATCAGAATTGTGACACTGGAAGAAGACCCCCAGATTAAAGAGCACTTCATGGGATTCCTAGTAGCAGAGGAGTCCACTGGTGAAAGTTTGTCCGCCCTGATTTTGAAGAGGCTGGAGGAGTTGCAGATTGCCTTTGATGACTGCAGAGGACAGTCATATGACAACGGCGCAAATATGAAAGGGAAGAACAAGGGAGTACATGCCAGGCTACTGCAGTTGAACCCAAGAGCTTTATTTGTGCCTTGTGGGGCACATACACTCAATTTGGTCGTTGCTGATGCTGCCAAAAGCTCCAAAGATGCCATATCATTTTTTGGCATTGTGCAGAAGCTATACTGCCTGTTTTCTGCCTCTACACAGAGATGGGCCATCCTCAAGAAACATGTCAACCTTTCACTCAAAATGTGGTCAGAAACCAGATGGGAGAGCAGAGTGAAAGCTGTGGAGCCTCTGCGATATGAAGTCACAGCTGTGAGAGAGGCACTGCTTGAGGTGAGAAACCAGGCCAAAGGCCACAATCATCAGGATTGAAGCTTAGTCTCTGGCAGAAGAAGTCGGGTCATTCCGCTTTGCACTGTGCACAGTGGTCTGGTATGACATGCTAAGTCAAATTCAGCAGGTGAGCAAACTCCTGCAGTCCCAAACAATGCAAGTGGATGTAGCAGTATGTCTACTGAAAAAGACTGAAAAAGCTCTCGAATCCTACAGAGCCACAGGCTTTGTGGCTGCACAAACATCAGCCAAGGACATGTGTGAAGACATGAATGTGGACGCAGTCCTTGTGCAAAAGCGGCTGAAGTCAACAAAGAGGCACTTCTCATATGAGTCTCCTGATGAGCCATTGAGGGATGCCTTGCTAAATCTGGAGGTAACCTTATTTAACGTGGTGGTGGATGCTGTAGTGTCAGCACAAAAGGAGAGGTTTACCACTCTTAAACATGTGCAAGACAAGTTTGGCATTCTGTACAACGTCCCAGACCTGCCACACTAAGAGCTGATGAAGCAAGCAGAGGCACTTGCACACACCTTAAGCCATGGAGGGCAATCTGATTTGGATGGGAAGGAGCTGGCTCAGGAGTTGGAACATTTACCTGACTTGCCATCAAAGAGCATGACAACTCTTGAGTTGTTGAAATTCATACACACAAAGCAGCTCACCGAAATATATCCCAACTTGTGTATTGCTCTGCGGATCAGTGCAACGCTACCAGTAACAGTAGCTTCAGCCGAGAGGAGTTTTTCCAAATTAAAACTCTTGAAAACATACCTGAGGTCAACCATGGCTCAAGAACGCCTCAGTGGTCTGGCTGTAATCAGTATTAACCATGAGGTTGGTGGTCAGATTTCATATGATGATGTGATTGATGACTTTGCAGCGAGGAAGGCCAGAAGGATTGCACTATAAATGGAAACCAGTAGGAGCTAATATGTAGGCTAACCTTGTGTGATGATAGGGAGTGGAATGTAAATAGTTCTTAATTTGTTATTTATTTAGCATATTATATATTGATTATTTGACATTTCTTCTACATTTTCTTTGAAAGCAAATGTGCACATTCTTTTATTGTTTGTTATTATTATTATTATTATTATTATTGTTTGTTAGCTAAGTTGTTTGTTTTAATTCTTTAGTGTGAACTTTACATGTATTCTTAGCTCTTGTTCTTGCTTGTAATAAATAAAGGTGCAGTACTTTACTGTATAACTGTTAAGATGTTTTGATTTTTTTTGGGGGGGGGGCAGTGGTGAAGCTCGCCTAGGGCACCAAATGTGCTAGGTCCGCCCCTGCACACACACACACACACACACACACACACACTCTATCACACTATCACACTATCAATCTCTCTCCTTCCCTCTCTTTTATGCATTTGCATATGACACGCACAACACAAACGCACAAAGCTTCTCATCGACAGGCCAACTGCTATTGAGAAGCTGCTGTTTCACTCTGAGCCAAAGCTCAGTCACTGCTCCGTGCACCGTGCACGGGCTTTTATCTGCAAATGAAGACTAGTACAAAAAACACAACACCAATAACTGATTAGAAAACGGGCGGCATGTAACAGTCTCATGTCGTCGGACAGTTATATGGCAGTGCAATCTGAGGTGTTGCTTTGCAGCACACACAGGAATAGCTTGATGGCACAACACCATTACAGAGTTGTACTTCAGACACCTGACTGCACGCAATCAAGCTGTTAAAGGAGATTACTAACCTGCGAAGAGCATTTTAGATCTAACGTTTAGACGTTTTACATTTCCTGTATGTTATTTATGTGGATAAGTGAAGCATCTTAACTCTACCAGAACCACTTAAAGTGTAGCATTGAACATAATAGCAGCAGATGAGTAAGACTTTAATTACAGACGAAGATCCATCCAAATATTGCTGAGGAGCTTTCATGTAATGAGTTCAGTTTCCATGTCATGTGTGTTTGAGGCGTGTTACTCAGACGTTCTGCAGCATTTGGTAGTCTGCCATCTTTTAACTGTCAAATGCCGCGTTCACACCGCAGTACTTTCGGGGGACTTTCGTGGGAGAAAACATTTCCTATTTCTGATTGGCTGAGCGGATTGCAAACCACGCCTCGTAAAACTCCCAAAAGGTTTTGTCTCACATTAGCATTATTAGCATTAGCATTAGCCCAGCGCAGAAACGCAGAGAGACTAACTTATGGCAACACAGAAGAAAACATGGGAGCGGTGGAGATGAGGAGGTGTCGGCGTTCTGGCGATTTACTCGGAAGGCTTCAGTAGAAGCTGCTGGGAGTCCCAGCAGCTTCTACTGAAGCCAGTACCCAACTCCGGGGACTTCGGGTGGGGACTCCGGGCGGCAGTATACGCCTTGAAGTTGTTTGCAGCCTGCCAGTAAAGTTAAACCCAAAGCAGAAGAAGACGAAGTGACGTCAGCGGCTTCATTTGCCTAATCCTCCCCCAGGGACTTATTCCGGTGTGAACGCGATCTGTGCTTAGTTCATGAGAACTAAAGAGTTCTCATGAACTAAGTTCTGATGAACCTTTGTGGGAAAAGTACTGCGGTTTGAAAGCGCCTAAATAGTCTCTGCGTTCCTACACTGGGCTAATGCTAATGCTAATAATGCTAATGCAAGGAAAACAAAATGGCGGCTTCACAATACTTTTTGGCCTATTGAGACAATGAATGAACCAGTTCAACCTTGATGGTTACAACAATGTGTTAACAAGCAGAGTAGGCAGTCTACATGTTGAATCCTTCACTTTAATATTCTCCAAAACTTCATGTAGACCAGGGGTATTCAACTAAAATTCAACCAGGTCCAGTTAGAGAAAATGTCCCCATGCAAAGGTCCAGAACATCAAAATGTCTAAGTTGCTTTATGAATTAGTGTGATATATATTGAAGTAGCTGCAGCTGTATCAACGTCTGCATGTAATCAACAGCTGACTGCCAATCAAATAAAGAAAGTACAATTCAAAAACAACTATTTATTGTCAATGAACATTGAACTTTACAGATATACAGTGAAAACTGTGGATATGTGTAATGTTCCTCTCGGGCTGCATTTAAAAATAAAATAGGAGAAAATAAATAAAATAGCTTTTGAAAATGTGTGCATCTTAAAAGTGCTTAATTTTAGATAAATACAATAAAGTGTAGCAGCAGCTTGAGTTTCCCTTTTTCTTTGTTAACCGTTTCACATCATGACTTAACAGTTTCAGCCGATTATAGAACAACATCAGTCTTTACACATCATAACAATTGAACAGTTTTAAAGTTTCTCTTTCTTTCCCTCTTATATTGCAGTCCCCCACTCACTTTTTTGATTCAGTGCGAGAATTGAGCTGGAGCTTGTCCTGCCAGGAGTTTAGATCTGGGCTGAAATGGTGTCAGGGCCATTCTCACACACACATGCAGGTGCTCATTGGGTAGCCTCGGTTAGCTCATTGGTTAGCCTCGGTTAGCCTGCCCTGGACAACCCAGTCTCACGGCATTTCGTGTTCACTAACACGATTTTTAATCTATTGATTCGTGTTCACTATCACGATTTGCCCCTTTTTTTCGTGTTGCACAGCACGATTTTAAAAGCAATGTATTTCTACTGGTAACGTGTTTCGTGCCTGCAGGCTGCAGCACGTCTTTTTCTCCGGTCGGGTCGTGGAAGACCGGAAGCTGTGTGGTTCATAAAAACATGTTCTTACTCAATATCAAGCCACAGTTATTGCTTTTATTTTAAATCGTATCATTTCGGACTTTTGTTGCCGTCTGTGAGGAAAATAAATGGGCTCAGAGCCTCAGGATACTGAAATCTGTATTTTTTAAATCTTTTTTTCCTTCTAATTTGTTATTCTTTTCAAAATAACACACTGTTATTTACTCACCAATAACACACAATTATCCTTGCTTTTATTTATTGGTTTAATTCCATAATCTCGGGCTTTTTCGGCGTCCGTCAGGGACTGAATTTCAAAATAAAAATAACAGGAAACAGACGTAGGCATTTCGAGCGATTACCCAAGATCCTCAGCTATGGTTTTAAGCTCGCTGATTGGATGTGTTAGCCGCAATGCATGCTGGGATTTGGTGTTTATATTATATGAAATCCGGAAAATATTTTAAAAGTATAAAATAATACTGAATTCCGAGTGCTCTTGCTTTTCTCTTTGAAAGTCATCACATAACGGCATTGTAATACACGGTTCGGCTGCATTACATATTAAAGATCTGCCGTAGAACTTTCTTTATTTATAGCGCCCTGATGAGAAGACCTTTGGAAAAACTGGAAGAAATGGCGCCGAAACTGAATACTTGACGTGGATCATAAATATATCAACAATTAAACAACATCTTCAATTTGTCTTCACACAATACGTCTCCTTGCAGTATCAACACTAATTCGGCTGACTTTTACATTTGATCTAATTCATAGATTGGTTATATTTACACCATAACGGTGCACAGCTGATAGAAAAGGACTGTAGTTTTTAAAGATATTACTGATTTTCTTTGAATGTAAGAATGTAAATACTGAGTCTGAAATAGTATAGCAATATGCTGTACAATGATGTGAAAGCATGCATAAAACTATACATCTTCAGATGTTGTACATACACACTAATAATACAGTTATTATATATATATAATATATAATATACAAGTTATTATGGCTGTGTGCACCTTGTGTGCACCTCCTAGTGGTTAAAGCACGTTATTGAATTATTGTTTGTATGTGTTATATTTGATTCAAAAAATATTAAGAGTACATACTTTCATAGGGGGAAAGTATAAATATAGAAATATAGAATATAAAAAATCAAGAAGATATTATAAGTGATCTCTACAATAAAACAGTTTAGTGCAGGATGTACACAGATATTAATAGGAGGAGGTGCAAAACAGAACAACGGATTAACCTTTATTTCCTGCAATGTTAACTATGTTGAAGCACTTATTTTAACTGATATTATACACATTAATTATACTCTTATGTATGTAGATAGAATAAGACATGTGCAGAATATGACAGTTTAATGGTGGAGGTACACACATATTGATAGATGTCTTGTAATGCACTGTTGAGGAACCTGTGACCCAAGTTTTTCATTCATTGCATAACTACACCGTAGTTGTGTAAATGATATGTCAATAAACCTTTGAAAATCTTGAAAGGGATGTGCAAAATAGCCATAATATACAGTCTTTAATGAACTATTAGTAGAGAATAACGAGTAATGAATATACTTTATTACTTGTTTCCATTCATGTCAATTGCAGATACATGTTTAGTCTTCTCAAGCACCAACTATCAAACATCTCTCCTGATTGTTGGCACTTGACAATCACCTTACCTGAATTTTACTCAGGTGTAACTAAAGTCTGATTTAAGGGTTGTTTATATTTCACATCATTAATCAGAATCTGCAAAGTAACTCAAATAAATGCAGTGGAGTAAAAATACCAGGTTAACCTCTGAACTGTAGTGGAGTAGAATTACAAAGTAGCAATGAGCTGTCATGTGGGTATACGGCATTAATATAATGCTGCGCATTATGGACACAAGTGATTTTCACCCATTTATTAATTATATGTTTTACATGTGATAACACCAATGTGTTTAATAATGGCAACTTCTAATTGTGGGGAAAACGAAAAAGTTCAGTAGAGACGTCCCATAGAACATTTTGCGAAACACAATAGCCAGCATGTGTAGTTCTGGGGGGTGTTCGATTCCAGTTTTGGATAATCTGGCGTGGTTTCGTTCCGTTTCACACAGCTGTTGGACGCTCTGCGTAACCTTACGGGAACTGTAGTCCTAAACGATAGCTGGGGATTATGGGTAGTGTAGTGTTTTCGGCCATCCTAAACTCAAAAATGTTGACAATCGCAATGATGCTCGAAATGTCCCTTACAGGCCTACGTCTGTTTCCGGTTCTTTTTATTTTGAAATTCAGTTCCTGACGGACACCAAAAAAGCCAGAGATTATGGAATTAAACCAATAAATAAAAGCAAGGATAATTGAGTGTTATTGGTGAGTAAACAACAGTGTGTTATTTTGAAAAGAATAACAAATTAGAAGGAAAAAAATATTTAAAAATACAGATTTCAGTATCCTGAGGCTCTGAGCCCCATTTATTTTCCTCACAGACGGCAACAAAAGTCAGAAATTATACGATTTAACATAAAAGCAATAATTGTGGCTTGATATTGAGTAAGAACATGTTTTTATGAACTATACAGCTTCCGGTCTTCCACGACCCGACCGGAGAAAAAGACGTGCTGCAGCCTGCAGGCACGAAACACGTTACCGGTACAAATACATTGCTTTTAAAATCGTGCTGTGCAACACGAAAAAAAGGGGCAAATCGTGATGGTGAACACGAATCAATAGATTAAAAATCGTGTTGGTGAACGCGAAATGCCGTGAGACTGGGTTGGCCCTGGAATCATATTTAGTTTTAGTTTTGATCCTGGTGGACTGATCATATTGGGCTCTGAGACTGCTTATTTGTTGTGACCTCAGTTCTGACTTGAGAGGGAATGTTTGGTCAAACACTTTGTGTTTTGTCTCATAGTAGCGTGTTGTCACTTTTAATGAGCGCCACGGTCTCTGAACAAATGAGACACACTGGCTCTGTGCTCCCAGAGGGCAGGATGAACATGAACGAGTCCACTCAGGGTTAAAAGCTCTGTTCCCACCGTCCACGTTCCTCTTCTTGGAGAGCGCTATGTGTAATTATTTGTCTCTCCCTGTCTGCCGCTAACACGCCTGTTCACTCTCCTCTCCGCTTCTCTCCCTGTATCGCTAATTATTCTCTTCACTCACTTTCCTCTCCGCTTCTCTCTGCCGCTTACTCCTCTCTTCATCTGTGTTTCTCTCCCTGTATCGCTAAATATTCTCTTCACTCACTCTCCTCTCTGCTTCTCTCCCTGTATCGCTAATTATTCTCTTCACTCACTCTCCTCTCCGCTTCTCTCTGCCGCTCACTCCTCTCTTCTTCTGTGTTTCTCTCCATGTATCGCTCTCTCGTCTCTTTCGCCCCCTGTTGGCAGCGGTTAAAATAGAATCGCCCCGTCAAAATTGAAAACCCTTATTAATGAATATGTATAGGTCCGGGTCCGTATAGGTCGGTGTCTGGCTCCGGATCCGGACCGCGGTCCGCCTGTTGCCGACCCCTGATGTAGACTGTCGCAATTCAGACCTCATCTTCACATGTGTGCTAAAGTTGATGTCAGTAATCAATAACCAAATATAAGTATCACAATATAAAAGTAATGCACAGTGATTACTTTCTGTTTTTCATTTTGGATACCCTCAATATAAAAGAAAAGTCAGTGTATTATGTAAGACAACACAAGAATGTTAACTTAGAAAAGAAAGTTGAATCTGAAATGTATCATCTTCTCAGAGATTGTATTTATAGGAGAACCCGCCTATAATGAAGCATATTCAGGCAGCAGCCGAAACGCCAACATGAGCACATACTACAGTTTAAAAAAGCAGAAACAATTTCATTTATTACCTACACTCAGTTAAGCTCACACACACTGTTTTATGAACATACGGGATAACTGAATACATATGAACCATTCTGTGAGGGAATAGCTTTCTTATTTGTTTTCTGATTATGTAATCCATTCCTACCAAAGCCTGCTTTCAAGGCACATTAACATGTCAAGTAATCTGACAGAGAGAGAGTTGTATATGTTCTCCCATGGCTGACAGTGCATCATGTCCATCACAACTCTGTCTGTTAGTTCCACCAGGTCAGACACACACCACTGTTTTAAACTGCATACTGACACACACACACACACACACACACACACACACACACACACACACACACACACACACACACACACACACACAACTCGCCCTTCCCACTTTCCCTCCGTCCTTCACTCCAACAGCAGTGCATATACTTTTCTCTTTTACTGCGTGTTTGACCTTTGGCTCGTCTCTTTACACACGGAGCTGAGGAATGCAAGCAATGTTTAGAACCCTGCTTTCTCCACACACACACACACACACACACACACACACCGCGTCACACACACCAGTCAGACTGAACAGGAAGGACCTGTTTCTGTCTCATTGGGTAATGTTAGGGGATTTAATGGTTTTCTTGTGAAGTTGTACAAAGTTCCATGAGCCTTCCTGCGCTGTCTGCTACACACACACCCATCGCACTTATACTCAGATGCCATTTTGTCAAACAAACAGAATAGATGCAGACCTGTTTGAGAGGTTGATGCTCAGGAACAGTCACAGATTTCTGGAGAACCGGTCAGTGTCTTCTTCTTGGGTCAGTGTTTGCATATGAAGATCCTTTCTTCAAACCCAACCTGTCAAATGTCTAAGTGTTATGTAGATTATTCAAAACAAAAGTCTTGTGTCTGCAGCCAACACTATATTTACACTGAGATAAAGCAGTTTGGCTTCCTTTTAAACCAGTCTGGTGCATTTTTATGACCAAGTTGTGTTTTCTATAATTCATTATCTTTCCTTCCATTCACTCTGTCTCACGAGAGAAGGGACCCGTCTGCCCCACAGCCCACACCGTGACGTCCAGGTGGAGATGTTCATGCTGAGAAATGAGAAGAGGGTTCTCTTTGGAAACGCACGCACGCACACACACACACACACACACACACACCATGTATACATCACTTCAGGGGACCTTACATTGACTTACATGCATTTCCTGGAGACTTATCCTAACCTTAACCATAACCAACACATGCCTAACCCTAACCCTTAACCTTACCCTAAACCTAACTAAGTCTTCACCCTAAAACTAATGATTCCCCTTATGGGGACCTCCATTATGTCCCCATACGTGACTGTGTAAACAGATGTAGGTCCCCCACAAGTATAGTAATGCTAGGCCACACACACACACACATACACACACACACACACACACACACACGCACACACACTTCTCAGCTGTCGATGGCTTTGTGTCTCCTTCACCATGACGACAGGCACTTTCATAGAGCTCTATTCAGATGGGGGGAGCAACTGTCCCGGCTGCAGCCAGCTGTTCCCGTACAGTTCTAGAAGGTTTATTATTTTCATCGTCAGTAGTATCATTGCAGGCACACAGGTGATGGCACTCTCATGTCTTCGGTCTGCCGGCTTCAGATGAGATGACAGTCCCATGCAGTGACAGATGTTGGGTTGTCCAGGTGCTACATTACTTATCTTGATTGAAATATTTCATAATAGCAAAACACTTGGATCATAATGGCGACGCGTGATGAGAGATGGAGAGAGAGGGAAGCGTGCATGTGCTTGTGAGAGTTCAAATGATTCATGAGAAGAATGAGACCTGTGCATACTTCTGAGCTGACTGCAGATGTTCAGGGCTGGATCCCATGTCTGCTGCAAGTCCTGCAGTCATTCAACTGGAATGTTGTTGTCAGGGATTGCTGACACACACACACACACACACACACACACACACACAGAACATGTGCTATGTATTACCTGTTGGGATGCTGCCTGTCGTATCTCAGAAGACCGGCCTGACATCATGTGATATCGTTGTACGAGTGTGTGTTATGGACATGACACACTAACTAATGGTGAATGGTAGAGTTGTAACTCAATGAGGGCGAACACATCTGCCCTTCCTTCCCCTCATCTGCCCTCTAAATGATTTGTGAACGTGTGTTGTGTAATGTTAAGCTGATTCCTCACAGTCTCTCTTCCTCTCCTTCTTCTGCTTTCTGACACCTCTCATCCCGACTAATGGATGAAGGGGCCTTCGGTTTAATACATGTAATGAAACGTGGTAAAACAGAACATACATTTAGAAGTTGTAGGTTATTGTTGAGTTGTTTATAGAACACCACTACCTTTAGTCACTTAGTTGTGCTTTCTATGATGTTAAAAGAATGTCTAAACCCAGTGAGAATGTTCCCTGTGTGTGCTCTGCTCTACATTCTGAACCGAAGAAGGTTTTACAGCAAACCTCACATCCATATTGCTGATGTCTTTTTGCATTATAATGATTATGATTGTGGTTGTTATTATTAGTATTATTATTGTCCAGTTATATTTAAGGGTCCTTATTGAAATGTTGCGTGCCTCCTTCAGTGGCGTCGGCGCAGTGCTGCGAGCGGCTGCAGCAGGGCAGGGAGGAGCTGCGTGTGCGCCTGGAGGAGGCCCTGCAGCGCCTGCAGCAGCAGCACCAGGAGGAGCTGGTGCAGCTGGAGGACAGGTGAGCACATATACATGTAACTACAACTCTGTTAGCGCTCGCTCTCTAACTGTTCCTCTGTGGCAGACTGAGGAGCTTCTACCAGACGGAGTGGGACAAAGTGCACCAGACATACCAGGAGGAGGCAGACAGATGGCGCACGCTGATGGAACAGCAGGTCAGAGCGCACACGCACCACACACACGCACGCACACGCAGAGAGCTCTGACTGGACTCAAAGGTCTGCTGGATGTTTGAATGAAACTCTGGCGCGGCTCTATTCGAGTCAACACGACTCGCTCTTTTGGGTTTCCACTTTGCATACCGGCTGCTACTCTTTTTTAGTTCCAGCTCAAATGGGGCAGTGAGATGAGCTGATGCTAAGAAGAACTTTAAAACACTGCAGATCAGCCCACCCTGCTCACACTCTCTGATTCAGTGGCGTGCCTTTTAGACCTAGGCCCTCTGACCCCTACTTCAGCGGAATATCAAAACAACGGAGAAGGATATCGCATTGTGTTTGTTACTTTCGTTGCAGTTGTATATATGTCTTAAGTGTCATTTGGCTTGGCTTCCTATTTAGTATGGACATGCTTTTATTTTGAAGGCGAGTTTACGCTGTTGACAGGAAGTTGTTGTTGCTATGGAAACAAGAACAATTTCACAGCGGGTGGAACTTGTCATAAAGTCCGCGATAATAAAGCCCACCCAGAAGATATGATTGGTCAATTGTACTGTCCTTTAACATTCCTCTCTCATTCAGTTGCTATAGCGACCCTCTGTGAGTTCATCAGCTCCTGTCTTCACCTCGCAGAACGAGCTTCTCTCATTCAACCCTTCACATTCTAACAGGAACTGAACAGGCAGATTAGAAGGATTTATTTCTTTGGAAATGTTATTTTAAATACAATTAAATCAAGTTATTTTGGTAAAACTAATAGAAAATATAACTAAAAACTATGTTTTTATATTTTGTAGAATATCTTAGGCTCTCCCCTCGGGCCCTGACGGCTCGCCACTGCTGATTGGTTACCGGGAGAGATGTGACTCACAATGCGAAGATTTAGCAGCTGCTCATAAAAACAACCTGTGCCAGAGATTTATGAGCATCACCATGGTTACATATCTGATACAGCTGATTGCAGTTAGCTGTAAACATGCTGCAGCATGAGCAGTGTGAGGCTCACGTTACTTCATGCATACTCTTTTTAACAATGTAGAAAACATGCTCTCACGTTGTGTTCACTGAACACCCCGTATAGTTCCCTGTTCTCATGCTCGACGTGTTACTGCTCACACACTCTCAGGGTTTTGTGTCGTCTCAGTTTTGATTCAAAGTCTGCCACTGTGACAGGAGTGGTAACACCTCTTGATTTGATTCTGCATCCTTCAGGTGGAGGAGCTGAGGAGCCGACATGAAGCAGAGAGGAAGGACACGGCGGAGAGTCACAGCCAGAAGATGGAGTCTCTCAGAGGGCAGCACGAGACCTCCACACAAGGTGTGTGCAGAATGCACAGCACATTTTAAATGTTCTATTACAAACAGGTAAACACATTCAAATATTCAAATCCGGCGGGAAAGGATGCTTCATGAGTTAGCCTGCATTCATGAGGATGAGCAGTGGTGTTACTGTGGTCAGCCCTGATGTGTGTTCACTGGTGTGTGTGTGGGATGTTTCAGAGCTGAAGAGGATCCAGCACACAGAACTGGAGAACCTGAACAAATCCCTGAAGGACACTGAAACATCTCTCTCTGTAAGACGTGTCAATGTGAACACATACGTAACTAAGGAAGGTATAAACGGCAATGTCTTAATGAAACAAACTCCACTGACATCTAATCTGCTGAGTAAGTAAAGAAAGTGTTCAGCATTTTAAACGTTTCTACATTCTGTACCTAAAGCAACAGTTCAGCTCAGAACAGTGAACGGCACCACATTCTCACTCCCATCTCGCCACATGTTGACGATCGGCCAGGGCCGCTTCACGCCACCGTGTTACGCACTGGCTGCCCCTCCAGCGTCAGTGTTCAACGGGCAGGGCGTCCCATAGCAACCTGGTCTCACCAGAACACGTGAGAAGAACACGACGCCTTAACACCGCATGGCGTGGTGGGGACACGGAAACAACCCCACTGTAAAGTGAAGGAGGATCCTTTCCGTGGACACACGCTTCTGCAACGTCCCGCAGTGAGCTTAGTGTTGTTTTCTACTCTATAAAACTACTTTATTATGGACTTTATTCCCTACCTTTATTTAAGAGCGTGTTCTTTCAATTTGAGAGCATCGTTTATTGATTTCACGTTCAGATTTCCGTCAGCGTGTGACGAGTTGGGATGAGAATGTGTTGGAAACGGCTTCTGGTGAATCATGTGTTTAACAGCACCGTGGGATCACCAGTGTGTGCGTGCACGGAGTGTCGCTGACAGCACGGCCCCAGGTGCTCACAGAGTCTCCTCTTTACTCAACAATAGTTTTTCTGCAATTTGTTTTAAGACACATTTCATAGATGGCCCATGTTGCTCAGTCAGTGCTGATGACACAGTAGATCAGAGACCATCATGTCTCAGAGCTGCGTGGGAGCGCTATCTTCCATAGCCATGTAGTGTTAGCACAAACAAAGCGATGTTATGATGAACACGGATGCAGACTGCAGCCAGTTGGGTTGAACACATGTGGCATGGTGGAGCAGACCTGGAGCCAGTAGAGTGATGAGTCCTCTGCTCCTCAGGTCGCAGCAGAGAAACCTCAGGACCTGCTGGTGCTTCTGAATCTGAAATGTCTGTCTTACTAAACGAAACCAAAGCTCAGCGTTCACTAAAGGATGCTTCTGTCTCTGTTTCCAGGAGAAGATCTCTGGGCTGTGTGCAGAGAAGGAGGCTCTGGGTGAGAAGCTGGGCGCAGAGGAGGAGCGCAGGAAGCAGACCCTCACAGACAAGAACCTGGTACACATGGTTACTCCTGTCATTCTAGAGCACGCGGGAATGACTCAGCATTTCACCACCTTGTCTCGAGACAATGGTTTTCTGAAAGTGTTCTGTTGTTATACTGACTCAAGGTCAGGGCTACACAAGAGACTTTAACCTTTTGTTCTCCGACATAAGATAGGTCAGGAAATGCCCCACTGGTGAATGTCTGAAGTCTGTTTGTAGACATACAAACAGACACATGACTGAATGAGAAGACATGTCATCACACTGAACACAAGCTACCTTTAGCTTAGCTTTAGCTTACCTTTAGCTTAGCCAGGTGACATGAAGTCACGTGACCTGTTGTAGCTCCTTTGTAGCTTAACCGTTAGCTTTTAACTTCTGGTGATTGCATTTGTGCTCAGCCTTTTGTCTGTACAAATATGGAAATCATCCTTGTTTTTAAAAAAAAACGTTTAAGTATCCTAAACGTTTTTATCACAGATCTTGTTTTTTTGCAATATTTGGAAAAATGCTTTTTGTGGAGGGAGCCAATGTGATGCTCACCAAGACATGTCACCGCTCTGAAGCTTCCTGATACAGAGATAGTGGAGGGGGATAGAGACAGTTTGTTCTGCTCAACCACGCCCCCTGCTGGTTAGGAAGGGTTACACATTCTGGGCCTCATGAAATGACCCGATCTCTAACCACTTGTGCCGTATCATCGTCTCATTGTCTCCGCTGCTCTTCCCCCACAAAGGCATTGAGCGTCACACTCCTCTAACGTGTTTGTTCTCGCAGAAGAACTCCCACACCGTGTACCTGGAGCAGGAGCTGGACAGTCTTAAGGTCGTACTGGAGCTCAAGAACAACCAGCTGCACCAGAAGGAGAAGAAGCTCATGGACATGGACAAAGTGGTGGGCAATCCCTCTTCCCTTATCACGTGTTATCACATGTCATAACATCAAGCCGAGTGAGAGATTGTGGTGTGATCCTGGACATGTACCTGTTTGTTCAGCTGAGAATGAACTACGAAGCTGTCCCTCCAACAGCGTCCCCCCTGACAGCCTGTATTATGTTCTCATCCTTCTCGCTGTCATTTCTTTACGCTTTATTAGCATAGTTTAAAAAGAATCGCTGTAGATGTTGTCAGTCTCACGACGGTATTGGGACGTTTATTTACCGCGATATTCGGTATATCGTTACATCCCTATAGTCTGCAAGTGTAATGTACCATATAATGACATTAGCTTCATGTGACAGTAAGTGATGGACATCAAGTGAAACACCTGTCGAGTCAATGGCTGTGAGAACTCCCATCAATGCATCGCTAACTTTGATCACACATTTTGGGAGGTTAACTTCAATCTAGATTTGTCATAAGGCAAATCAGACTACCCACAAAGAGCCATATAAGTGGTTGGTCTGCCCCTTCCCTGTCTGACCCCTCCCTGTCTGCCCATTTCCTGAAAAATAATGACTCGGAAAAAGTGGGAACTCTGCGTCATTTCAGAGCGCCGGTTAGACTGTGATCCAGATCCTGTTTCAGAGGCGCCTTCATTCGCCTGATCACTTTCACCTGGTGTACGTCGTTAGGGGAGGGAGGTCATACAAGTATGGATAACCAACCTCACATACAACTAATGCTTGTGTGTGTGTGTGTGTGTGTGTGTGTGTGTGTGTGTGTGTGTGTGTGTGTGTGTGTGTGTGTGTGTGTGTGTGTGTGTGTGTGTGTGTGGTGTGTGTGTGTGTGTGTGTGTGTGTGTGTGTGTGTGTGTGTGTGTGTGTGTGTGTGTGTGGTGTGTGTGTGTGTGTGTGTGTGTGTGTGTGTGTGTGTGTGTGTGTGTGTGTGTGTGTGTGTGTGTGTGTGTGTGTGTGTGTGTGTGTGTGTGTGTGGCAGTTGGAGACGAATGTGAAACTGCAGGAGTGTCTAAATAAGGTCCAACAGGAGAACGAGGACTACCGGGCCAGGATGGACAAACACGCTGCTCTCTCAAAGTACGTACAAAGTGTGTGTGTGGTCTAGCATTACTATACTTGTGGGGACCTACATCTGTTTACATAGTCACGTGTGGGGACTGGCTTCCCTTATGGGGACAAAATGGAGGTCCCCATAAGGGGAATTTTTAATTAATTTTAGGATGAAGACTTGGTTAGGGTTAGGCATGTGTTGGTTATGGTTAAGGTTAGGATAAGTCTCCAGGAAATGCATGTAAGCCAATGTAATGTCCCCTGAAGTGTGTGTGTGTGTGTGTGTGTGTGTGTGTGTGTGTGTGTGTGTGTGTGTGTGTGTGTGTGTGTGTGTGTGTGTGTGTGTGTGTGTGTGTGTGTGTGTGTGTGTGTGTGTGTGTGTGTGTGTGTGTGTGTGTGTCTTCAGTTGTCCAGGCTAGCCATGAATCTGTCCAGCCACAGACAGTGTCTAGCGGTAAACCCCGGAGGTAGCGACTAAAAGCAGCTTTACACTCAGTATACTCTCCTCTGACACACAGTGGTACAGATCTATGGGTTTAAAGAGTGGCTTGTCTGTGAGGCCAGCTGGCTGTGGACCTTTAAGCCCGTTCAGTGCTTTCTCTGGTTTGATGTCGCATCTGAACTTTCTCTCGATAACATTGTGTTTCAAGCTTAACAATATCTCATGCCAACATCAGCCACATAAAGGTAGTGTCTCATCGTGAGGCCGTGCACTCAATAGCTGAACCCTGAGAATACACTGAATATACACATACACATCATGTGATCAGATGCTTGTGACCAGCAGGCAGCTCTACGGCCGTGGCTCAGCCTGTCGGGACTTGGTATTGAAACCGAAGGGTCGCCGGTTCACGTCCAGATCGGACTGGAGAGGTGCCAGTTCACCTCCAAGGCCACTGCCAAGGTGCCCTTGAGCAAGGCCCCTGGCAGCCTCTCTGCTCTGCCAGCTCTCCTATCTGCATGTGGTTGTGTGTGTGCGTGTATATCCTCCCTACAGTATGTGTGTACAATAAATGTATTTGTAATAAAGTATGTCTTCTTCTTCTTCTTCTTCTTCTTCTTCTTCTTCTTCTTCTTCTGTATGAGCACCTCTATCACCTGAACAGTGTGACCTGTGACTTGTTCTCAAAGAGCTACAGCATAGTTCTGGCAATACACATCTCAGGTCCCGAGCTCCTCCAACAAGGCAGCAACAATATACTTGGAAGTCAATAGCAATAAAAAACATTCAAGAACAATGGGGCCAAGAGACTGGTGCAAGGGACACACACAGAATGCCAAATGAAATACTTTATATTGTAATAATATCAAACTAAAAAGACGTGTATATGCTTCGTACTTCAGTGGTTGCCTGAGACTCTGCCCGGACAGTTCCCAGTTCACCTGGTAAAGCAGTTTGTGCAGATAATAGAATCGGCTCTCTGTCTCCCCCTGCAGGCAGCTCTCCAGCGAACAGGCCAAACTCCAGCAGACGCTGCAGAAGGAGTCCAAGGTCAACAAGCGGCTGTCTATGGAGAACGAGGAGCTGCTCTGGAAGCTGCACAATGGAGACCTGCTGGCCAGCCCCCGCCGCCCCTCCCCCACCTCACCCTTCGGCTCACCTCGGAACTCTGCCTCCTTCCCCACAGCTGCACCCTTATCGCCCAGATAACCCCGACAACAAGCCTCCTGCTCCAGCAGCCTGGACAAGGCAGAGCTGTTCCACACACAGGAAGGACTTCAGTCACAGCAGTGTTGTTGCATATTAATGATACACTTGTACATTTGGAACACATTGCATAAAGACGCTTGTTCTGAAAGCGTGGAGACATTGCAGCGGCACCGGCGCACTTATGTCTGACAGAGGGAAGGCCATGCTCTACCAAATGCCTAGTTCTCCAACAAGCCTTTCTTCTCTTTCTGAAGAGAGCATACACCAGGCACACCTCAGGGTCCGTACGTGGGCCCTCGCTCTTATGACTATCCTTCCATGTTCTTCTGATATGTTGTACAATTTAGGATCCTTTTATCCTGTTCTTTCATACCGCTCTTTCTAGAGGCGCTAAGAAGGAACCTTGGACTTGAGCCTCGTGAGGCTTGTGGGAACAGACTCGGAGGGGTCTGGGTGTTTGGTGGGGGTCGAGCATGGACTGCTTTGCCTATTCCCCTTCTTTCAAAGAGGACCTTTTCCCAAAGAGCAAAACTCAATCCCTCATCTGCTTGGAGCTCTGGAAGAAGTGAACAACGTACCGTCCTTCTGTTGATCAGAGGAGCTGACCTTTAGATCTGTTCCTCTGAGTCAGCTCCTCACCACCTCTACCTGGAACCACCTTGGATGTTAGATCTGAGCTGTCGGTTCAGAGACTGAACACATCCTCCCAGAGCCAAATAGCAGAAGTGTTCGGAACTCAGATGTTCCTAAAATGCCTCAGTTCACCATGTTGTTTTATTTTGGACATGAAATAAATACAAAAGGATCTGAGATAAAAGCACCATTGTTTTATTTGGATATTGAAATAATTGCAGAATTGACATGCAAGTGAAACATGAGATGACAGACTTTAAAGAGATGCCGCAGAATGGTGTTGGATGTGTGGGGTTTCAGGAAGCTGCTGGGCGCCAGTCGGAGACCCTCTCTTGTTTTCAGTGTTGAAGTCGGCCACGGTGATCTTCAATGATGTCGCCCTTTGCTTAGCTGCTGGTCTGTCGTCCTGGTAACGGGGTAATGACCTGTGGCGGAGGCTCGAGGTCAGCGGCTCGTACCATCATGACCACAGATTTGATAGAGTACCACCAGCCGTGCCACGTGTACCAAACCACCCCGTCCTCAGCCATGGCTTGGTCCGGCCCTCTGTAGTGACCGTTCAGGTTCCCTGAGTCACACCTGCAGCGCGGAGAGACAGAAGAAGACCTGCAGTACCTTCTGTATAACCATTTCACCTTTGCCCCCTTGCTGTTCCTCTCTTTGCGTGAGTGGTTCTGAGTGACGGACCTACCTGCTGAACCACCAGCCGGACCTGCTGTGTCTGATGCAGCTGGTGTGGTTCTCCGTGTCTCCATTATGAATCTGGTCATAGGTGCTGAACTTGATCCCGTTTGACCCAGGGAGTTCTTTTGTAAGAAATGGACCAGTCCGTTTCTTCCCGGCAGAGGGGGGGCTGTGGACATGAGCCAGGGCGTCCCCCGCGTCCCCAGTGTACTCTCCCACATGTAACTGGTACTGGTCCTTTGAGGGAACAGGAGACACACACTTCAGGAAAGCCTTTCATAGGAGTGAAAGCCAACATGCGTATCATTCCTGTTATTGTAAGTATTTGTTTAAGCGGCACACAGGTGGTATTGGTCACTTCGGCAGTTATCACATGGTGCGGTGTCGGGTGTTCAGTGCAGCTGCTGTGCGTGTGTGGGTGACAGAGAGGGTGAGGCCGTAGGTCCTGCTACGATGATTATTTATGTTATTTGCTTTATTAAATGATCAACACAACTTCAGCACGGACTCTTCTTGCAGCGCGTCGGAGTGTAAGCACGTCTTAGCATCATCTATCGGGAGGTTTGCCGTTACAATGAGCAACAACTTTTAATAGAGAAATACAAAACATTTAATTTATCAAAAGAAAACACTGCAAGAAATGTTGGCAGAGCTGATGAGGCTCAGGTGGTTTGGAATGACCTCAGAAGAGGCGAGTAAAAGGCTTTGTATGATAACGATACGAGCGAAGAAAGAAGCAAGTAGCAATACAGGCTAACAGTTTGAAGGGAAGAGAAGGAGAAGTGGTGGAAGGAGAGAAGGAGAAGTGGTGGAAGGAGGGAAGGAGAAGTGGTGGAAGGAGGGAAGGAGAAGTGGTGGAAGGAGAGAAGGAGAAGTGGTGGAAGGAGAGAAGGAGAAGTGGTGGAAGGAGGGAAGGAGAGATGCAGAGCAGCTGGGCTGAAGCCACACGGCCTTGCAGAGATCATGAAACACAAACAACACACTCAGTCTAAATAATGCCCTGTGTTGTTGTGGGAAATAGAGGAAGACGAGGAGAGAGGCCAAAGAGGCAGAGGCACGGTTTCAATTGGCCTGCAGCACAAACAGATGTGTATACGAGTGACTTATTGAATCCAGCATGAAGACCTCTATTGTTCAATGCAACACAAGAGAATCTAATGATCTCTGCTCATTTAGAATCTGGACTCTTGTTAAAGGATTTCGTTTTTGTTGCAGTGACTTTTTCTTTTATTATACTTTTTTATACTCATTATTTTATTTATTGTTTACCTTTTCGTCATCAACTTTGAAGTTCTTGTACTCTGCATAGCGCTGGTTACCCTCAAAGTCCTGCATGTCGATCCGCAGGTCGTGGTTTCCTAGGAGACACAGGGTTACACAGGTAGCCATCACGCACGCACACACACACACATCCACGCGCACGCACGCACACACACACACACACACACACACACACACACACACACACACACACACACACACACACACACACACACACACACACACACACACACACACACACACACACACACACACACACACACACACACCTGTGGACGTGAGATTGTGGAGCGCTGCATTCCCCAGCCAGAATTCTCCATCGGGCGAGTGCAGGTCACCGAACCCATGCTTGTACTCCACCCACGCTCTGCGCACACAGGGCAACACGCTCATACAGTGACCTGCAGTCCCAAGTCACTTGACACATGCAGAGTAGAACTCCTATTGTTGTGTGTGTAAAAAAGGACACACACACACACACACCTGTCAAAGCTCTCCTCGCCGTCTCTCCTCCTCTGGAAGACGGTCCACCCTCCCCCGTTGTTCATGTCGCAGTATACGCTGAGTGAGGAGGGGGAGCCGTGTGGACGGATCACGTACAGCCCGCTGGCCATGTTACCCTCTGCAAACACCTCGGAGCAGTCTGAACACACACACACACACACACACACACACACACACACACACACACACACACACACACCAGGTGAACTATTCAAACTGTTAGTTAAATCTATTTGAGATACTTTAAAGCAAACAGAAACAATGTTTGTGAGAATCTCAGCGGCTGTGGAGCACTGATCACAAAGGATACTAGTTAGCATGGCTTTAGCACGAGCTGAGGACTCAGGCTGCACGTGCGCTAGAGAGGCTTGATCCCTAGCATGAGACGAGCTTGCTGTGTCGCTAAAGAAGCAGGTTGTCTCGTTGTAGGAAAGTGAAGGCAGATACAGTTCATTCAGAGTATGTGTGTGCGTGGGAATCCCCCCCCCCACCTTTAAAGAGGTTCTCCGGGCCCAGGTGGGAGCTGGGTATGAGCTCCAGCTGACCGGCCTGGCTGCCGTGGAGTGCCTGGATGTAGCCATGCTGGTCGCTGATCAGGGTCTTCAGACCTTGTATCTCTGCTTCCAGACGAACCACCTTCTCTTCACACGGCACCGGGGCCTGGGCGGAGCCAGAGGACACCATTAGGCACCGCTACACACGGGCTAACATGGGTTTAAAGTGGCTGGATGCAAACGGTCAGAACCAACAACTCGCTCTCACTTACTCATGTCTGGATGCAAACGGTCAGAACCAACAACTCGCTCTCACTTACTCATGTCTGGATGCAAACGGTCAGAACCAACAACTCGCTCTCACTTACTCATGTCTGGATGCAAACGGTCAGAACCAACAACTCGCTCTCACTTACTCATGTCTGGATGCAAACAGTCAGAACCAACAACTCGCTCTCACTTACTCATGTCTGGATGCAAACGGTCAGAACCAACAACTCGCTCACACTTACTCATGTCTGGATGCAAACGGTCAGAACCAACACCTCGCTCACACTTACTCATGTCTGGATGCAAACGGTCAGAACCAACAACTCGCTCTCACTTACTCATGTCTGGATGCAAACGGTCAGAACCAACAACTCGCTCTCACTTACTCATGTCTGGATGCAAACGGTCAGAACCAACACCTCGCTCTCACTTACTCATGTCTGGATACAAACGGTCAGAACCAACACCTCGCTCTCACTTACTCATGTCTGGATGCAAACGGTCAGAACCAACACCTCGCTCTCACTTACTCATGTCTGGATGCAAACGGTCAGAACCAACACCTCGCTCTCACTTACTCATGTCTGGATGCAAACGGTCAGAACGAACACCTCGCTCACACTTACTCATGTATGGATGCAAACAGTCAGAACCAACAACTCGCTCACACTTACTCATGTCTGGATGCAAACAGTCAGAACCAAAACCTCGCTCTCACTTACTCATGTCTGGATGCAAACGGTCAGAACCAACACCTCGCTCTCACTTACTCATGTCTGGATGCAAACAGTCAGAACCAACACCTCGCTCTCACTTACTCATGTCTGGATGCAAACAGTCAGAACCAACACCTCGCTCTCACTTACTCATGTCTGGATGCAAACAGTCAGAACCAACACCTCGCTCTCACTTACTCATGTCTGGATGCATACGGCATGTGAAAAGAGGAAATGCATAATGTTTCATCTACTGTTGAGTTTGTAAGCAACCTTCAGCAGTCCAATTGAATGGCTCGGGAAGAGAAGTGGGTCTACTGACAGTGCTACTGTTGTAGAGGTTGTTGCCGACACCAAAGACTCGAGTCAGAACTGCAGTGGGACAGAGGCATGCTCTCTTTGATCAGGAACCGCACTCAAACATGTTGAAGTAATAAGCAGCCTGCCTAACTATCAAGATCGAATGTCACGGAGTCAAACAGGAATGGTAAACACAAAGATACACAGTCCTTCGATGACTGTTTGGTTTCAGGTATTGATTTAAATTTGAAAAATGACAATAAATACAACTAAAAGGACAATAACATGTGTTTGGATATGAGCAGGTTGCATCGGACCGGCTTCCCCAAGCAGGGGGAGCCGTGTGGATTTGTAAATAACCACCAAAAAGTCCTTCCAATCACCTGTTTTGTGTTAATACATAAATATCCTAAAAGCTGCACGTGTAAAAGAAAAACTATATGCGTGGAATGATTAGAATAGTATCTTGTGAGACAAAGTGGAAGTGAGCTTGTGTTTCTTACCGCCAGAGAAGCAGCCACGTGAAGAAGAAGAAAGGCCGCTGATGTCCTGAGCATCCTCATGATCAGTGATCTCTCTCAGACTCTGCCCTCTCTGCCCTCGGCTCTCGCCCTCCTCTCGGTCTGACTTCAGGTGATCAGACACACTGTGAATTAGCCTCCACCTAGTGGCTGGAGTCCGTAGTGCCTCCGGCTGATATACTGAAGCTTCACTTGTTCAACATCAGCGACAGAGATGTTACAGTCATGGACGCATGTCGACATTTGACATGTAATCTGTTATCCTGTGTAACACAAACACCTATTTCACAAAAGAGCAATTGTCTTTTTGTACAACACATTTCAAGAATGATTAAATCAATACTAACATGAATAAATCCTAAAATAAATAAACACACACATTATTTGTTTTACAATGAATGCACTGGATACATTAACAATAACACATATATTGGTTAACGCCATAAACTTTGCAAATGTTGCATTAGTTTTTATGTTTATATTTCTTAAACTATCTGATGAGAAACACTTCCTAAAATAAAGATAACATTTATTCAAAAGGGCGAACAATCTCTCAATCAGGAACAAATACGTACATGAATAAAACCTAAACAAATTACACGAGTAAATTATACTTCAATTATTAAAATAAACAAATGAATCCAAACATCTATTTCAATAAAACAATCACTAAATCAATCTTCAATGAATGAGTGAATTTAAATATTCAAGTATGTGTTAAAGCAAGTCATTTGTATTCCTCCACAATGTGTGTGTGTCACGCGCTATGCTAACACAGAGGGAAAGGAAGAGGGGTGGGATAGCCACGGATTTAACCCTGATCTCAAACCAACCACTCGGACAGATATGCTTCTGAGGACTTGTTCCCAGTATGGCATTGATCTTAATATGAAGAATAACGCCGAGAAGAGTAGCATCATGATTGTGCGAAGTAAAGAGGATAAGAAGGCTGTATTTCCTCAGTTTATTCTCAGTAGCAACATTCTACTTGTGTGCAGTGAGGTGAAGAACCTTGGTCATTATATCTCTGATGATCTCACAGATGAAAAAAAGACATCCATAGATAACGCTGCAACCTGTAAGCCCAGGCTCCATGATTTGGAGACATTGGCGCAAAAGCCTCTACAGACAGTGAGCATAGCTGTGATTGGACTGATTTCATGTTTTGATCTGTTTGTGTTTAGCTTTTTATCTTATTTATTGATGTGTGTTTTGTCTTTTTGTTTGTGATATGGACCTTGAGTCTGGAATAAAGATTGGAAAATACCAGTCAGCTATAGCTGCATCTTAGGTAAGGGCAACATAAACCAGTCAAATCGTGTATTTTAAAATGGCATCTCTGGCCCGTCCAGCGGTCCAGGGCTGAAGTCGAATAGTCCATTTAGCTCAGGAACCTTCCTAAAGGAGTGAAATGACCCGGAAGTCCCTCAGTGGGACAATCCTTGACTTCCCCTTGCATACCAGGCCAGTAAAGTGTATCACGGGCCTGCCTGTAGCACGCCTCGCCCCCCACGTGGTTGTAGTGGATCCGTCTCAGCATTTCCGGGCGCATAGCTTTTGGAATGATGACGCGCTGACTCCTGAAGAGCACGCCATCCTGGGCACTTATCTCTTCTCTGATGGCCCAGTAGTCCCTGACGGCTACAGGGGTCTCCTCTTTGTGTCCTGGCCATCCCTCCAGCATGACAGACTTAAGTGTTTGAAGACACACATCCTCCTCAGTGTGTGTCCGAATCTGTGTCAGGCGTTAGCTGCTGACATTTAAATAGTCTGCCTGCTGAATGGCCGTCGTGTCACCTGCTCCTGCTGCATGCTGCAGACCGTTTCACGTTGGTACAGTGTGTCTGTTCTCTGTGGCTCTGCTGAGCGTGTCACTTATGTACATCTCAGGGCCTGGCTTGTATACCACCGCAAGGCAGTAGTTATGAAGTGTGAGGAGCATGCTCTGAAGGCGCTTTGGCGCACTGAGGAGGGGCTTGGTGAAGATGGACACCAGCGGGCGGTGGTCGGTCTCTGCAGTCACATCACTCCTCCCATATAGATAGTAGTGGAAGCGTTGGCAGGCGAATACGATACTCAGGCACTCCTTTTCAATCTGTGCGTAATGTTGCTCTGTTTGGGTCAATGCCCGGGAGGCGAATGCGACAGGCTGTCCCCCTTGAAGCAAGCAGCAGCCCAGACCCGCCTGACTGGAGTCGCTCTGTACGGTGACTGGCTTGCGGACGTCATAGTACCTTAGGACGGGCACCGCCGTGACCAGTGCCTTGATTTCCTTCATGGGGGCATCATGTTTGGGCAGCCAGTGCCACATCACATCCTTGTCCAGCTGTCTCCTCAGTGGCTCACATACCGCTGACAAGTGTGGCATGAATCTGGACAGATAGTTCACAAATCCGACACACCGCTGGACCCCTTTTGCATCTGTGGGGTTTGGCATGTCCAGAACCGCCCTGACTTTTTCAGGGTCTGCCTTGAGGCCCTCCGCGGACAGTATGTGGCCGTGGAAGCGGACCTCCTTCACTCGGAACTGCAGCTTTTTCAGGCCCAGTCTCAGTTTTACTTCCCTGCATCTGTCCATCAGAGCGATGAGGTTTGCGTCATGGTCGCGATTGGCCTCATCCTCTGTGTCCCCACAGCCGACTATAAGGATGTCATCGGCTATGGGCTCAATCCCTGTCAAGCCGGCCAGCAGCTCATGCTGCTTCCTTTGATACAGCTCCGGGGCAACTGACACACCGTAAGGGAGTTTCAGCCAGCGCTTCCTACCCCACGGTGTCCAGAATGTTGTCATCAGGCTGCTCTCTTCATCCAAGCGGCATTGCAGGTAGGGCTGGGCGATTTGGCCTAAAAATAAAACCTCGATTTTTTTTTAACTAATGGACAATTTTCGATTTAAACCTCGATTTTGTTCTAAACAAACCAGACCAAGGCAACATTTCAATAAATATTTTCGTTAATAACACAATACAAATAAATGAGATTACCAAGTATTCTAGGCCTATGTGAACAAATCAGTTGTTCAAGAATAAAACAAATACAAATAAAAACGGCACCACGGCACTTGGCTGTCATTAATGTGCAAAGATTCTTTTTAAATCAAACTGAAAAAAAAATCTCTTGTAGGCCATCCCTGAAAAAACTTGTAAAATGAAATACAACAAATAATAAATAATGATAATGAAATGAATAATAAAAAAATACCCTCAAACAAAATAAAATCCCTTTAACTTTCTAGGAAGTTGTTTTTCCACAGACCTTACACAGAACAGTTGTTTGTTCTCTGTATGACCGCTTGTACCCGAACCACTTCCATACAACTGAAGTAGCACCTTTTTTAGGAATGAGTTCTTCATCTGTGTTCGTGGACATTTTTATGGTACGTCTGTCAGTGAAGCGGTGACTGTGATTGTAGTATAGGCCATGTGACTACCCGATCTGCAGCTCTGCACATGCGCACAGTGTTATAAATTAAAATCAATGTTTTTGATGGCATAAAGTACCTTAAACATACCGTCAGTTTAAATGCTGTTTTATACTGAAAAACCAGAAGTTCTCGTGCGCAGTTGTTAAGCTTTTATTCTGAAAATCCTTCACCTCCGGTTAGCATTTAGCATGTGGCTAATATACCATTTACTATAGAGGTGAATTTAGTAGCGATATGACACGGAATGTTGCACACCGAAACCTACTGATTCCAACACTACAACTACTGTATAGACGTCGAGATATTATTATTGCTGAATATTAAATGAAGGTACAGTTTATTTGAATACGTTTGTTTACAGACGTGGGTAGCATGAGACAACCGGAACTACCAGAAATGAAACCAGCCGTGAAGTTTTTCCTGTATTGAGTATTGATTACAGCGTTCAAAACCATATTAAATGAAAAGTCATGAAAGAGATAAGGAGGAGAAAAGGCGTGTTTAGTAATATATGTAATGTACAATGTCTGAGTCCTCTGTTATGCTGAACAACGAACACAGCATAACAGCTGCAGATCGGGTAGTCACAGGCAATGTGGCTGTGTTTTGTGCGCGTTCTGGAAAGTGAGAGAGTAAGCTACTACGGAGTCCCTTAAAGTCTAGAAATGTTTTAAAATCGCGGTTTTTTCGGTTCAGCCATTTCACAAACCGTAGGAAAGTAAAAATGCAAATTAATCGTGAAAACCGAAAAAATCGCCCAGCCCTAACTGCAGGAATGCATCACGTGCATCCACCAGGGTGAATATACGTGCCTTTGGCAGCTTATACAACACGTCATCTAAAGTGGGCATAAGGTAGTGGGACCGTTTCAGAGCACGGTTGAGAGCCTTCGGGTCAATGCATAGTCTCAATTTGTCTGGCTTTTTCACTATGACTAGATTGCTAATCCAGTCCGTGGGTTGAGTGACTGTGGTCAAGTGTCCCTCCTCTTCATATCGATCAAGCTGAGCCTTAACAGCTGCCTTGAGGGCCACTGGAACATTCCTGGGAGCACACTGCACCGGTGCCACAGTGCTGTCCAGCTCAAAGTGAATATCACCGGGCAGAGACTCAACAGGGCTGGTGAACACGTCGTGGTCGGTGCTGACCAGACACTCCTTGGTCAGGTCTCCCTTCCTGCAGTGCTCAACCTTATTCAGCTCCTCAGGAATGGTGAAGCGTATCAGACCAAGTCTCTCACATGTCTCACCCGAAAGCAAGGGCCTCTGGCCAGTATGCACAATCTCAAAGTCCTGTCTGTGCGTCTTACCCCTAATGACGCATTGTGTGCTGTACACACCTAGTGAGCTCATCCACTCACTGTTGTATAGTTTTAATCTGGTGAGACTCTTCAGAAGAGGCATTCTAGGCGCCAGTCTCGTCTTGTCCTTGATGCTCATCACATTGCAAGTGGCTCCAGAGTCGAGCTGGCACCTCTGAACCCCACTTTGCAGTGGCAGGTTGACAAACCACTTTTTACCTCGAGTGTTCACAGCCCCCACGCTCTCCGCTGTGTACACGTCTCTCTCATCGCTGTCCTCCAGTTCCCCTGGCAACGGGTCATCCACAGCATTCAACTGGCGTGCCTGCTGGCCTCTTTTCATGCATACTTTTGCAAAATGGTTAGCAGTGCCACACGAGCGGCACGATTTACCAAAAGCAGGGCACAGGTCCCGCCCACGCTTGTGCCGTGTGCCACAGTACTTGCATTCGCCAGCGTCTCTCATGCTCTGTGGTTGTGCAGATGTGTTGGTGGACTCGGATGGCCTGCTGCCAGACCTCCGTCCATATCGCTGTCCTTGTCAGGACAGCGAATGCTGTCCCCAGGTCCAGAGCTGCCCAGTGACATGGTTTTTAACTTGCTGTCCATGACCTCGGCTGCACGGCACATTTTAATGGCCTCGTCCAATTTAAGGTCATTTTCCCTTAGTAAGCGACGTCTAGCACCCTCGTCAGTTATCCCGAGAACAAGCCTGTCCCTTATGAGTTCATCTTTTATAGCTCCATATTCACAAGAGGCAGCCTTTTCCCTCAGCCTGGTAGCAAACGCATCCAAGAGCTCTCCATCCTCTTGTTTAAGGTTGCCAAAAACGTACCTCTCAAAGATGACGTTCTTTGCGGGTGTGAAGTATTGCTCCAGTGCCACCAGTATAGCACCCGCATCTTTTTGTTGGTCCGCGGTGAGTCCCAGGTTGTGTTTGTAAACATGTCGGCAGTCGTTCCCCATTAGCCTCCTGAGCGCAGCTGCTTGTACCGGCTTTACTTTCTCGCTGAGCCCGGTCGCAAGCAGATAATCCTCAAATTCTGCTCGAAAGCTCACCCAGTTGCCGTGGATGTCCTCCGCCATCTTCATAGGCTCCGGAGGTGGGATGCTGGATGCCATTGTTCCAACGTGACGCTAATGCTAACAGGCTAACTGAAACGGCTAAACCTCACCAAAACAAATAAACGCACTCTGTCTCAGCGACGGACAGTAGCATGCGATCCACAGCTGGGTTCTATTTGAGCTTCTGACACCATGTTTGTAGATGTATGTGCATTAATGAATAAGGCAACTCAGGCTGTGTCTCAATGCCGTGTATTCACGTTAAGCAGGCAATCATACAACTGAGGTATATTCACGTGAGGCAGATATATATATATAACACAGGCACAATACGTCCACAGGGTGGAGCTGCAACCTAGCCTAAACCACCCTGTAACACTGATCTTTGGACTATTCGACTGCAGCCCAGCGGTGAGCGAATGGGATGACGTCACTTTTCACCGAACTGCATTGTGGGAAACGAAGCGGAGCTTTGCTGGCGTGGCTCACTGCAAAAGTTGAGCAATGTTCAACTTTTGAAGCCTCGGTAGAAGCGTCAGCCAATCGAATCATATTCCAGTACAAGCTCTAGCCAATCAATAACCAGAAAAGCATGACATGGACCTTTAAAGATATTCACAACCTACCTAGCAGTGAAATAATAAATGAGCTCCACCTTTACCAGCTGCTGCTGCTACTGCAATAAAGGGATGAACACATGAGTAAATTAGTTGAATAATATAACTTATAATTTTTTTAAATGGCCTAGTGTGTTGAATGAGTATTTTGGTACTTTAAGTATATTTTGATTCTAATACCTCAGTACTTTTACAAAAGTAATATTTTGAATGTAGGTAATTTACCTATAAAACATTATCTAGAATAATATAATACACCTAATACAACTTTTAAAGATCAGATTATTGGTTTTACATACTGTAGGTCGGCTATTCTTCACATTGTTATCGCAGCCATACACAGGAACCAGCAGGATGTGAACTGCGATCGCAGGGTGTATTTCAGGGACTTCATGGTATTACACAGGTGCATCTCAATAAATTAGAATATCGTAAAAAAGTGTCTTGATTTCAATAATTCAATTTCAAAGGTGAAACTCATATATTATAGATTCATTACACACAAAGTGAATTATTTTCAGCATTTATTTGTTTTAATCTTAAGGATTACGGTTTACAGCTAATGAAAACCCAAAATTCAGTTTCTCCGAACATTTTAATATTACACCAATACAAAAACAGATTTTTAATACAGAAATGTAGGCCTTCAGCTCATCTGCGTTGTTGGGTCTCGTGTCTCTCATCTTCCTCTTGACAATACCCCATATACCCCTTTCACACCAGCGCTTTTCCCGTTCTAGCTCTGTGCTAGAGCTTTTCTGGTTCAGAACCGGTTCTTCGGTTCAGCTCCCGCTCTGTTCACACCGCCCAGAGCCCGACTGGTGCTGCCGCTGCTGCGTCATGACGTCATCGTTTACGTCGCTGATTTCCTCCCCAACTTCACAACAACAATGGGGGACTGCGTCGGGTCGATGATCGTGTTGCTTTTAATCATACGAAGCCAGATTCAATTAAATAACGACTTCTCCAACCTTATACTTTTCTCCAGAGTGCCGTGGTTCATTATTTATTAATGTGTTTCAGCTGCATTTACCGACCGCTGCAGTGCTGGCTGCTCTTCCACAGGAGTTTATTCTCCCGTTAGCTCCCGGTTAGCTCCGGGTTAGCTCACATGGCAGCGGCCGCTCTAAAGTATTCACTGTCCGACTCACACAAGCAGCTGACACATATCCCCAGTTCCCCTTAAGTGAATGTGTGTCTGAATTGACGCTCTTTGGCTTCACAACGCTGACATGAAAGTTTCTCTGGTATAAAATGGGTGATGTTGGCATAGCAACCGAAGCTAAACTGACTATCTTGACTACTTGTTGTTGCTATCCTATTGTGGCATAAGCCGTTTTCTACAGGCACATTTTACCGGCGTATTTTTCATTATGATTCTACTTGTGATAGTCGGACACGACAACCTGTGCAGCGCATGTATTGATTCCATCCGATAGCTGCTATAATACGAAACTTCTGCCTCTCTCCAGAATGATCAATAACAGCGAACGGATGATCAAGGTAAGGCGCAAGTACACAGAATCACAAGAAGCCTGGTTAGTGTCGCCTGACTTTATTTCATTTCATTTCAAACCTTTATTTATACAGATAAAATCCCATTGAGATCATTGATCTCTTTTCCAAGGGAGACCTGTTCAAGTAGTTCCACATGAAACATAAAAAAAAGTAGTAGTAGTTATAAAGTAGTTATAAAGTGTGTGGTTGCGTTCTAGTCACTTTGCTCAGCGCTACTGCTTGTTACAACTTTTATTTGCCGTACTCGCCTTTAACTGTTAGCTCAGGTTAATCTCGCCCCCCTCCGACGTAAGCGTGACGTATGCGTATGCGGTGCTTGCTTTCTAGAAATGTTTTGGTGCTTGAAACGAATCGGATTCCAGAGCTTAGAGGCGGCTCCACTGCGGTGTGAACAGGAAAAAAACGGTGCTTTTCAAGCTCCAGTTCCGAACCGGCCCTGGAACCGCGTTGGTGTGACAGGGTATAGATTATCTATAGGGTTCAGGTCAGGGGAGTTTGCTGGCCAATCAAGCACAGTCATTCCATGGTCACTAAACCAGGCATTGGTATTTTTGGCAGTGTGGGCAGGGGCCAAGTCCTGCTGGAAAATGAAATCGGCATCTCAATAAATCTGTATAAAAACTAATACATCTTTGCTGCTAAATCGAGGGCAACGCCAACGTCGATGATGGGCCCAATACATTCAAATGTTGACTTAATTTACAATTGGAATGGCTATAGATTCCTCTATAGAAGGTGGCATGTACTGTCAGGCATATTAATAAAGTGTCAGAAAGAGTTGTGTTGCTTCTGACTGAGGAGACTTGTTCATGGTACAGTGCTCGAATACATGCTTTACCCTAAACTCCTAGTACACATAATCCAGCATGACATGATGGTGTGAAAGCATTTTCCGGAGAGTGTTTTCATCTGGGTCCAGCCTCCACGAACTCCTCAGCCAGCCGAAACATTTGGCTGCCAAGTAGAGCATTCCAGCACTGAGGAGAATCTTGACAAAGCTGACGCCACCACCTTCTTTTTTCTTCTTGACTGAATCAACATCTAGAAATAGAAATGCACATAACGTCAAGCAGCATTCAAAACATGGGCAAAGTAAAACAATAACATGCACATATACAACTACAATAATAGACTTAATGTCCCCTGGTTTTAATATTCAATTGTATTGAGACCTTGCTCACATGTAGATAATCCCCGACGCTCTGCTCTCGCTGTGGATCCACTGTAGTTCTGCTTTATGTTGAACATCTGCTGGGCTGAAGGTTCTGGGTAGTTCATCTCTTCTATATCATTTGCTTGAACCACCTGTGTATCTCCCCAGTAGTCTGTCCAGGAGAGAACGGTGGTGAGGTCTGCCTGTGGGCTCTGCAGGGCTTGAATCAGTTCAGGGTGGATTTCAAAAGTCCTGGAAGTGCTGAACCTCCCGAAGGCAGCTCTGTCATGCTCCGTGACGTACACTCTCTCCACCACCCTGGTTCGCAACTGGTAACTGACGATAATGCGATCGAGATTGATATCACCAATGTTACCGTCCCTAACATAGTTTCCCCTCACATATGTGGGAAGGTTGGCAGACCCTGGGTACGTAGCTGTATTCAGGTTGCCGACTTCAAAGTACAAAACCTAGAGAGAGACAGAGAGAGAGGGAAACAGAGTTAACAGCTGCTTTTGAATCAGATGGCTGGTGGAATAAAGGCAGGCTAGTGGACTGTTGCATCGAGTATAGATGGATGTATGGCTTGAAGAGAATAATTACTCAAGAGTTGTGGTACATGAACAAGCATTTAGATAAAACAAAGAATCCAAATAAAGGGTTGCTCTAACTCTTTAGTATTGTACTTCAAGAATTGTGTGAGAGAAACAAATCTATAGAGTAGATTGTGTGAACTGTAAATGTGTAGTTCCTGCTGCAGTATCGGTCAGCGGGAACAGGAGATGCCAGGAGTTAAAAGGCATCGCTCTACTCAACGTGGAAGGGAAGGTTTTCTTCACTGTGATTGCAAGACCAGTTACTTCCTGTCTCATAGCTACAGTGACACCAGCTGCCAGAAGGCAGGGGTACCAGGTTTCACTGTCTGCATCGAGCAACCCGTTCTGGGAGCAATTAATCAGAGAGAGAGAGAGAGAGAGAGAGAGAGAGAGAGAGAGAGAGAGAGAGAGAGAGAGAGAGAGAGAGAGAGAGAGAGAGAGAGAGAGAGAGAGAGAGAGAGAGAGAGAGAGAGAGAGAGAGAGAGAGAGAGAGAGAGAGAGAGAGAGAGAGAGAGAGAGAGAGGAGAGAGAGAGAGAGAGAGAGAGAGAGAGAGAGAGAGAGAGAGAGAGAGAGAGAGAGAGAGAGAGAGAGAGAGAGAGAGAGAGAGAGAGAGAGAGAGAGAGAGAGAGAGAGAGAGAGAGAGAGAGAGAGAGAGAGAGAGAGGAGAGAGAGAGAGAGAGAGAGAGAGAGAGAGAGAGAGAGAGAGAGACAGACAGAGACAGAGACAGACAGACAGACAGACAGACAGACAGACGACAGACAGACAGACAGACAGACAGACAGACAGACGACAGACAGACAGACAGACAGACAGACAGACGACAGACGACAGACAGACAGACAGACAGACAGACAGACAGACAGACAGACAGACAACAGACAGACAGACAGACAGACAGACAGACAGACGACAGACAGACAGACAGACAGACGACAGACAGACAGACAGACAGACAGACAACAGACAGACAGACAGACAGACAGACAGACAGACAGACAGACAGACACACACACAAAGACACACACACAAAGACACACACACAAAGACACACACAAAGACACACACAAAGACACACACACACACACACACACACAAAGACACACACACACACACACAAAGACACACAAAGACACACACACACACAAAGACACACAAAGACACACACACACACAAAGACAGAGAGAGAGAGAATCAGCAGGGCGGGGTTAGTGCAGGGGTCTGGCAGGGCGGGGTTAGTGCAGGGGTCTGGCAGGGCGGGGTTAGTGCTGGGGACAGTGTGTAGGTGTGTGTGGTACAGTGTGTAAGTGTAGGTGTTGTACAGTGTGTAGGTGTGTGTTGTACAGTGTGTAGGTGTGTGTGTGGTACAGTGCGTAGATGCGGCGGACAGACGGGTCTCAGTTGGTTTGGTGTCCTCTGCTTACTTTTAATACTTGTAAATTAAACGTTTGCCCTGTAATTTCAATTCCCCATTTCAGCAACCAGAGATATTTATATAAATATGTGTGTGTCCTCATCTGCAGCCTGTTATTGTCTCATGACACCGCACTGTGAATGAATCAAAGTAAATATAGAAGTGATCATGAACACATCTGTCCCTCAGACAGAGGCTGCTGCCTCCTGTCATCATTAATGGACGTCTCTTTAAAATGACCGCTCAGAGGAGACGAGTTCTCCTTTCTCTAACCGCCTGCTGCTTCCCCTCCTCTCTCCTTGGCTCCCCTCCTCGGTCCTCCGCTCGCATCTCCTGTGGGCGGGACTAAGACACGAGGATAGGAGTCGAGGAGGGGAGTCGAGGAGGGGACATTTAAGAACTGAGAAGCCCCTCCTGTCCTGTGTTCTCCTCCCTCCCCAGCTGTGTCTTGTCTTCCTGATTGTTCTTGGATGTATGTAAGTTGTGGTGTTCTGTCAGTGTTCCTCATCCTCAGTGTAAGCCTTCGTCCATGCTGCACTCGGGTCCTACCTGCCTGCTCAATCCTGACACACACTTAGCTAACCAAAGAAAGATCTAGTTAAATGATGGGCCTTCTCCAGAAGCACAGAACACATGATATGCCAGTTTTCACAAAGACTATAGAAGCTTGAGTGAACTTGTTGATGTGCCTTTAGGACAAACAACACACACCATATCCCTCACCTGTCTCTTGCTCTTGCACCTTCTGTCCAGCACAGGCAATAGCTCCTCCATGTTGCCGAACAGGTGGAAGCCGTAGATACCTCTCTCTGGTTGACAGTCTGACACCAGCTGGAGGAACACACTCTGGGCACTTTAGGTGCATCAAGTCTACACATTAATTTCATTAGACAGGAACCATATTACTGCTGTAACATGAGCCATATCTTCTCTTCAGCTAAATGGTAGGGTTGCTGGGGACTAGTACGTATGAGCAGAGTGGAATATACTACAGGCAATGACAATCAATATGATTATTTCTGAAATGGTGAAACAATGTGTGGACTACAGATAAATGCTCATTACAGATTCAAAACGCATATAACAAGAGAACAATAGGAATAATTAACATACTCGGTTAATCAGAGCAACATGTCTGAATCTGAATCAGGTTTATTACAAGAAGGTTTTGAATTTGCTATGAAGTATAATGGTGCATACAGTTTAACGTGTTATCTAATGGATTCTTACCTTCATGATGAGCACAAAGTTGATAACTTCACAGGTCACACAGTGGTTGGCAAACCAGAACAGGAGCTGAAGGCCATGTCGTGGAGAAGGACGGCCAAACTCTGAGTTCCTCAGCTGCTCCATAGAGCAGAGCTGACGCTGAACCATAGTGGGTCTAACACACACACACACACACACACACACACACACACACACACACACACACACACATATTTAAATATAAAAAGTACCAAAAGTAGTCATTGTCCATTTTTAGAATAATATACAGCATATGATATGTTTTATAATGATTGATCATGAGAGTGTTCTCAAAGCTGGTGAAGGTGCAGCTAGTCTGAAGTACTTTGTAGACTGCAGGGTAGCTGGTGGGTTTACTCCAGGTGGAACTAAAGTCTGATTCAACACTTGATTAGATTTATGCTGTGCGACAGCAATCCACTATAGTTCTTCAAATCTTTATTCTTCCTCTTATTTCAACCAATATTTTGCTATTGAATAACTTCAGCATACTTTCAGCTACAGAAACCATTCAAATATCTAAATGTTCAGCCTTTTCAGCACATGATGGGAAACTTTCAACTTTTTCAAAACATTTTATACTTTTTGAAATATTCAGCTTTTTAAACTCTTTTTTTAACATGTGGGAGGATCCTTCAAATCCTCTTTTACCTACACCTTGCGCCAAATGCTACTCCTTCCACATACTTTCAGCTAGAGACTTTATTCCAACTTTAAAATGATCACAAGACCTTCAGCTATACAACTTGTTCTTCGGATTTATCATATATTTTACACTTTTTTAGATATTTAACTTAGTTTGGAGCTTGGTAAAGAGGCCTTCTTCAGATTTTAACATTAGTGTGTATTGCGCAGCTAGTTGCAATACGTTCTCACTCCCAACCCGTCACATGTTGACGGGCGGTCAGGGCCCCTCCCTGTCAGGGCCCCTCTCCGTCACTTTATTACGGGCAGGGCGTCCCATTGACTTGCATAGAGCTCCCTGAACGTTGGTAATAGACCATGGATGTATAATAAGAACTGGATACAGCGTGGGAGGCGGGGCCTGATTCATTCCTATGAGAGTTGCTCATTAGCGCATGATGATAAAATGGCCCAACTTTTGAGAGAGTGAAACGTCACAGATTACTCGGCATACCTGAGAAGTACCCGTATGTGCGCTCATAGCGCATGCGCAACTTTAACCAAAATGCTCGTTCACATCAAGTACGTCAATTTGCGTACACGTAACAGCACCGCACGTTCATGACAGCATGGTAATGATTTGTTATTATGATGGCTTTGATATTAACGAGGCAGCAGTTAGCAGCTAGCGGCTAGCTAGTAATTATGCTAATGTAACATCAATCGTTATGTACTTATATTACGCTGTAACAAGATCAAGTGATATCCAACAGAGCTTCATTTAGCATGAAATAATTATTGCACTGTATATATATATATATATATATATATAATATATATATATACACACAGTGCAATAAGCTTCTTAGTGCAATAAGAAGCTACAGGAACGTAAATCCACGTCGGTAATATTAACTTTATTTAATATAACATTTACGGTACAAGATTTAATCATACAGCCCATGTAGTATAATATTTTACAAATGATGAATTACAGCAAACATGTGCAATATATCCATTATTACAGCTCCATGGGATGGCAGTAAGGCGATATGGTCCGTTGTTATTGTGCATCCATGGGTAAAGATAAACTCATGTAGTGCTGAACACGTAACATGAACGTGCAGGGCGGCGCGGTCCCGTGGGTTAGATGCGCGTTCATAATGCAGAGGGAAATAACTCTCAGAATAACGTTATTAGCACATTTTTACAACTTGAGGAACGAATGTTTTTAATAAGGGCTATATAAGTGTTCATACTGGGTAGTTTATTTAGTTTAAAGAAAATTGTCCAACGATTTACAGACCCCTCTTTCTCCATGTAAGTCAATGGGAAAAAGTGTTTCCGGGCCTGGCAACCAAACGGAAGTGTAGTACCGCCGTTTGGCCAGCACGAATATTTTCATCTGAGTCCGGTGCACTTCCTGGGGGCTTGTAATAGACACGTTGGGATTGCGGCGAAATGGCGGCGAAATGCTCTCCGCAGATCCATTCTCACAGCGTTTATCAACCTTTGTCTTACTCAATATCAAGCCACACTGATTGTTTTTACTTCTCTATTTTAATTGTATAATGTCGGACTTTTGTTGCCGTCAGTTATGGGGAGAGTAGGGGCTCAGAATACTGAAATCTTTATTGTTTCATCGTTTTTTCATTCTAATTTTTGTATTATTTTCAAAACCACACACTGTTATTTGCTCAACAATAACACATAATTATCCTTGTGTTTATTTATTTGTTTGATTAATAAACACAAGTTGGAGTCCGTCAGGACCGAGGGTCGGAGCAGCTCATTTGCTTTACAGAATATTACACCCGGAAGTAAGTATTCTCTCCGCTTTGCTTGACAAACCCCGTGATAGTCCTCAAGCTCTGATTGGATGTTTGAGTGTGCGCCGAGGGTTACGCCAAGCGTCGAACAGCACTTTGAAATGGGATGGGCTCCACCCCCACCCTGTCCCCAGAACTACACATGTAGTAACTGTGTAGTAACTACACACTATTGTGTGTTTTGCAACATGTTCTCTATCTATGGCACGTCTCTACTGGGAGTTGTAGTTTTAAAAGACGTTTTCGTATTTCCCATAATAAGAAGTTGCCAGTATTAAACTGTGTACATCCCTGGAGGGGATAGGAAACACTCAAATTTAAAACATGTAATTAATAAATGGGTGAAAATTGCTTGTGCCCATAATGGGCAGCATTAATATATACCCACATGCCAGCTAAGGTCAACATACATCTTATAAGAGTATAATACATTATGTGTAATATCAGTTAAAATAAGTGCTGAAACATACAGTAGTTAACATTGCAGGAAAGCAATATATTAGTACTTTGTCAGGCTTAATATTTATACCCCCAAAGCTTTTTTCTTATTCAAAATAAGACCTTAACCTAAAGTATTCTTTAATGTTTAAATAAAGCCTTATTAGTTTGTCTGTCTGTGTGTCCTATTAATATCTAATAATAAAAATAATACATTTCAATAACGTGCTTTAACCACCAGGGGGGTATACTACGAAGCAGGATTTTCGCTTAGCCGGCTAAATTCAGGGAAAACTCCGGCTTTCCAGTCCTACGAAGCTGGTTCTCTTTTTAGCAGGCTTGATCTCCATGGTAAATTATGCTTAGCGGCTAACCTGGTCGGGACCAGGTTAGGTTGCAGGCTAAGAGCTCAACTCAGTGAAAGCACTGCCTGCTGACCAATCAGAGCTCAGTCTGCGGAGTTTAAAGCGATCAAGTCATATTACAGGAGAAAGGAAATACAGAAAAGCTGCCGTTGCAGGAAAGACGGCTGGCAACAATCACCGACTGTGTGAACGTGAACATGAATAGAATATCACCTCCCATCTTCAGAGCAATCTGACTGTTATAACATTAGCGTTAAGAAAGCTTACTTAAATATCTGCCACAACATAAGTAACCGGATCAGAGTAACATTAAGTACAGTCCGCGGCATATCACTTCGTATCATATATTTTCTTATCTGAGTCAGCTGAGCCGTATCTGGCCGTGCAGCACTCACAGCGTCACAGACTGTATGCAAAGTATTATTTTAAGCAACACATTAAGTTGACGAAACACTCGAGACAAATGTAATGAAAGTCAGATGGTGTTTTAGACGGGTAGTGATATCATAAACCTGTTAATGTACGCATTCAAACACTTGTTCTGTTCCCAGCTGTATTCACCTTGCAGGTGCAGCTATGTGGCTCGATCAAGTGTTTAAGTCATGGATGTTTAAAGTTTAACTTCTTCATTTTTGACGAGTATTAAAGTTCACTTTTCATTCAGGAAGTATGACGCTGCGCTGTCAGTGCGCTTCTTCATGTTTGTGATTGGTCGAATGCTCCAAATACCACCCCTTTCATGTGAATACACACCTAACTAGATCGGAAACGGCTGGCTTGAGCGATCCACTTGATAACCCGCGTCGTAGTACAGTTTAGCGAGAGCGCGTATGTTTTGGATTAGGCCGACCGGCTAACTCAAACATATTAAATATCCAGGTTAGGTTGAACCAGCTTCGTAGTATAGGCCCCGGGTGTCCCTTTCTATCAGCTGTGCACCGTTATGGTGTAAATATACCAATATACCGATTGGATCAAATATAAAAGTCAGCCGAATTAGTATTGATACTGCAAGGAGACTTATATTGTGAAGAGAAATTGAAGATTTTGTTTAATTGCTGATATATTTATGATCTAAGTCACATATTCAATTTAGGCGGCAGTTCTTCCTGTTTGTCTAGAAGTCTTCTCATCAGGACTCTATAAATAGAGAACTACGGCAGATATGTAATATTTAATGCAGCTGAACCGTGTATTACAATGCCGTTATGTGATGACCTCCAAAGACAAAAGCAAGCAAACTCGGAATAAAGTATTATTTTATTTTTAAAAAATGTTTTCGGATTTCACACCAACAGGAAGTCCGGTTAACTAAAATGTCCGTGCGGAACAATACCCATAGATCCGTGGGTGAATAATGTCAATCACCACATTACACACATCCCTTCACATTTACATTTGTATTTACATTAAAGTATTTCGTGAGGCCTTCTAAAATGTTTTTAAATATAATTAGGGTTGAAGTAGTGTGTAAAGTGTGTAGTAAATGCGTTGCCTGGCAACGCAATCGCACAACAGCACGTCCATTAATTCCACAACCACACACATGGATTAACATCGATTTAATACATTAATGTAGCCTTTGTTTCTGCTAAAAGAGGTGTCGACCAGCTGGGGCAACAAGAAAATCGGCGAAATCGAGTGTGACTATTAAAAAATAAATAATTATTATATTAATATTGACAATAACAACCGACCGTCGGGGAGCGTTCTCATGGCGTCTATTATCAACGCTATGGGAGGTCTATGAAGGTCTATGGGACGCCCTGCCTGTTGACAACTGACGCGCAAGTAAAAACTGGGGTTTTCTCTGGAAGTTTTTCCTTGTACGATGTGAGGGTCTAAGGACAGAGGGTCTAAAGACAGAGGGTGTTGTTTTTCTCATACTGATATTCTGAACAATCTGTGCTGTTGTATTTGCTGTAAAGTGTCTCTACTGTAGGCTAATTTGATTATATATACAGCAATTTGGCTCAACCAAAAATTGTTTATAAATGTGCTATATAAATAAAACTTGATTTGATTTCCTGCCGCCACTGTGTCAGGCCGTTGGCAAGACACTTCATCCGGAAATTGCTCCTGTGCGTATCATCCACAGTACATGTACTTGTAAAAGCGTGAAGATGGACGGTGTGGCTGTGCAATGATCTTCAGATCAAGGGGTGAAACCCGCCGCTGCTGCGTCTGTAAACACTTCACCTGAACTTGCTCCTGTGGGTATTGTCCACAGTACATGACCTTTTTTAAACCTTTTCTTTTAAATATTAAGCTTCTTCACTATTTTTCCTCCCTTTCCAGTTTAACATTTCACTTTCAAGTTTTCAACAAAGTCATTGCAATGCAATTGAGCTGTAACAATTTGATTCAAATCATTTCACTTTTCTGCATTTCTCTGCTAAGTTCAGCAACACACCTACTTGGTTTTTGTAGCTAAACGCAGCTCCAGAGCCCATTCAACTAATAACATATTCAGCTAAATTCAGCAACAAATGTACAGTTTACAGCATTCACACGCATTTTCTGCAGGAAATGCATTTTTTCATTAATCCAAATCTGTAAAGTAACTGACGGTATAAATGTAGTGGAGTAAAAGTACATCATTTACCTCTGAACTGTAGTGGGGTAGAATATACGAAGTAGCACACATGTAAATACCCAAGTAAAGTACAAGTATCTCAACAATGTACTTGAAGGTGGGGTAGGTAATTCACTTCAGAAACACTTTTTGTTACATTCCATGGAATGCTCTTAACATCCCGAAGAATGAAGACATTAAATGTGGAAGCCGTGGCCCGGCTAAAATAATTGTACGGCCTACCTGCCTGTCAGCCTTCCATCTCGTGCACAAACTTATCTCGTGCCCTAATTTGATGTGTGTTTTGTCTTTTTGTGATATGGACTTTGAGTCTGAAATAAAGATTGAATATTGGTCATGTACGCGTTCCTGTGTGTTGGAGGAGGGGCTCTGTAATGAAGTCTGAAGGAAGGGGCAGATCTTTTTCGGCCGTGTACTCTCAAATTCTTGCGCACTCGAGCTGGTTTCTCCATTCGTACCTACTCTACCTTTAAGTAAACTTGAATACATGTACTCAGTGACTTCCCACCTCTGGCATGGATCTGTTCAGCGATCCTGCTGTTGTCTGTGATCGGTGTTACTCGTAGCCTGTTTCCCAGCTCTTCTTCCTGTTTACCAACAGCGGTGTATTTACATGAAGAAGCGTCCTCAGCGGCTTGGCCCCGCCCCTCTCTGTACCAGATGCGTGCTCGTTCACGTTGTTCCGCAAGGCACGTTCAAGTGGACGTCCTGGCTGCGTCACTTGCGCGCCGCCCTTCCGATGCACTTCTTTTCCCGAAAGCCTAAAGATAGATGTTTCGTTTTCAGGTGAGTGTTGTACCCTAAATCCCGTGAGTCCTATTCCTGAGGGCAATGTCATATGTTACACTGAGCTCTGTTAGTCAGTACAGGCAGTGTGATTTCTATGCTGCATGGTGTCTATTGTTTATGCGACTGCTGGATCCAATGCGGTTGGGGGCCTGTGAGTCAGCCCGCTTGCCTGGTGAAATGAGCCAGGGGTGAGCTCCATCCAACGGGCAGTGTTTTATCAATACATCTCACTCATGAAAGGGCAATGTTTAAAAGTGTTCAGCTGTGTCCTCAAATTAACATGCGGGTTAGTTTTAAAGCAGCAGTTTCACATCGACGTGGGTCTTGCGTGATATAACGTCAGCATTAGCATTGTTGCTAACTGCTACTCCTGCTCCCTCCAGTTTGTCTGAAAGAAGTCCCGAGTTCTCTTTATTGATATTGTTGGGGGAGATACTAACAGTTATACTTAACGCTATCTAAATATTATGATCTCGATGTAATGCTTTTCTCAGTGAGTATTCCTCCTCGCACTCTACACTCTATAACTCTATACGTTACGAGTGCAGTTGGACTAGTCTGAAGTCAAACTGGATTCTTTAGCCACCTCATTTTTCACTTTTTCCATTAATTTCCCACATGTTGACCTCTGCTGTGCATCTCTGTGCAATACTATTTGTCATGTTACCATGGCAAGCCAAAACAATTGTTAAACTTGCATAAATGATTGTCTTAGTGAAAGTATTGTCCTCGGCTCATGGTCAACAGTTGGAACTCACATTGATCATCACACTTATTCACATGGTGTATGCGGCATGATAACCACTAGACTAGTGTGTGGATGCACTGATAGTTTAGTTTAGTTATGTATAGTGTCGTGGACTGTCCCCATCGATGAACTGTCACAACAACAGTACATGGTGCAGCTTGAGCCGACATGGCTAATTTCCAGGTGTTGTCCCCGGCCTTAAAATAACTATATACAGCCCATTTTCTTTTAGCTTTCTGCACAATTTAAGAAACACAGTGGGAAGCTGATAGAGGACAAATAAAATACACAATATGAATACCTCGTGTAGTAATGCGGTATGGGTATAACCCATCATTGTTCTGAACCTGCACCGATCTTAAACCTACAGCACTATTCAGGTGTCCAGTCACTCAGACCATCTTGTCTTGGGGTCAACTGATGACCTGATCACTGTTCTATACCAATAACTACACGAGAGACTCCTCCAGTGTAGTTCCTTCCCAGGATGCTGTTCAGCGTAATCAGTGACCTCTCTTCTGTGTCTCTTATCTCTCAGACCACGATGATCAATATTATTATAACATAATGCAGCTCAGCATTTATATAACATTTATAAATAGTTGTGCCTTAATACTTAGTTTATACATTGTTGACCCTCTCCAAAAGGCCCACAGTATAGTATGTGTTCTATGTATGAACATACAATAGAATTTTCCTTTTTTTGAATTACAAGAATGTTTGTCATTTATAGTATTTAGAAAGAAAGACATGTCCAGGGCCCTTGTTTTGTTATTGCAAACATTCCATAATGTTCTTGCAATCTTGGACCCTTATCGAGGTCCCAACCTCTCAGTCCGCTTCATGACATATTTGACCATCTTATTCTTGTCATTTATTCTCCTCCTCCTGTTTGTTTTTGTTGCTAACCATTCCTATTTTTCTTCCCTATCTTTTCTGTGATCTCCATGACTCCCTTCCCCCCCGAACCTTCCACTCTGTCTCTTGGCCCATCGTCTGGTTTCCACGCAGTCCCTGGATGAAGACTGTACGTTGGAGGAGGAAGATGACGGCGGGTTGATAGAAGAGGAAGATGAAATAAATCAGTTTAACGATGACACCTTCGGAGCAGGGGCCATCGGTGAGTTATGTGTGCAATGTATTGGAGAGTAGTTGGCCCATTACAAACCTACATTCTGACCATAACCTGGTCCAAACCAGGTTGAGTCTGCAGGTTGTCCTGGCGACCTAGGATAAAAGAGATCCACCTCTGTGTCATGGAGAACTCTGACTTTGTGCTCAACCTATCTACGCTAACCCACGAATCTGGTTGGCAGTGTCCCCCTCCTGTCCCAACCGGACAGTGAAGACACTATACTGTGTCTGTAGGTGCTCAGGACTGTTGTTGGTCACCGTCATCAAACACTAAAGCAGTGACCATCAACTGGCGGCCCGCGGGCCACATCCGGCCCGCACGACGCCGTGACTGTGGCGTTGGCGGAGTGGTTACTGCGTTCAGCCCCCACTTTTTTTTATACAACGTCTCGTGAGTAAGGTGCAGTCCCGGAGTCCAACGGAGAGGCAGCAGCTGCAGGACAGGAGACTGCGTCCTGCGTGGCCTTCCCTGCCCTGAAGAAGAAGAAGTGATCCTTCGATGTAAAGAGTCTGTTTTATGCGCTCAACAGAGAGGCAGCAGCTGCGGGACAGTAGCCTAGAAAGTGATCCTTCCTTAGCGTGAAGAGTCCTGCTCCACGGTACCTGAGTGCGCTCCACGGAACCTGAGCGCGCTCCACGGTACCTGAGCGCGCTCCACGGAACCTGAGCGCGCTCCACGGTACCTGAGCGCGCTCCACGGAACCTGAGCGCGCTCCACGGTACCTGAGCGCGCTCCACTAGCATAATGAATAATAATGAAGAAAATTAACACATTTGTTGCAATATTAATGTATGCACTAACTACATTACTACTTGTACTACAACATTTTAATCATCAGTTCTTCCTCATTTTCCTCAATTGTTCATATTTGGTTTATTAAAATAATGATATTGTGGTCATTGTTAAAAAATGTCTGCTATTATTATGAGTATTATTATTATTAGTATAATGCACTTTCTGCCTTCCTGTCACCAGGAGTTAGACATGTAATGGCTATGTAATAGATTGGAACCTTCATTCTCCTAAACTGCTGGGACACTTCCCTAAGCCAGTACCTTTATATTGTCTACTCTTCACTCACTTGTCAGCATTGATGTACAGAGCCGACAGAAGACCTTGTTTACATCATATTGAAACCAACTCCACCCATCAAGCCAGTGTGGCTGAAACGTTCTCTCCCTCTGAGCCTGCTCGCGCTGCGCAGCAAACAACTGTTTGCTTTTCACCCAACAACGACAACCGACTCACAAAACGCTATGTTGTAGCGTTAATAAACGAAACAATTTAACGGTAATAACGCGTTAAAGCAAAAAAAAATTAACGCCACTAATTATTTTAACGCGATTAACGCATGTGTATTTTTGTTCCTCGGCCGCCCCGTAGTTTCAGAGCGCATCGAGTTTAAAATACCATCTACAAGCTGATGCTGCTGACAGCCCCGCTCCTGCCGCCCGCTTGTGGCAGACCACACTTCCACGCTAACCGGCAGGCACCGACTGGCCATCGGGAGGACCGGGAGGGGGTGTGTGTGTGTGGCCCGGGCGAGCAAGAGAGAGACCTTACGTGCATTGTTGTTGTTAGCATCTGGTGCTAGCTAGCTGCGCTAACGGATATAAGGAGCTGTTTAAATGAAACAGAGGAGCGCTCTATCCACACAACTGCGCCGAGCACTTGACTTGATGCAGACAGCGGGACATTGTAGGAGAAGTCAGCACACTCGGCACGGATAGTGCGCAACATGATTGCAGCGTCCAGGCAGCTCCCGTTCGAGCATATGCCTTGAGTTGCACATAGCTCCAACGATCCATCTCACACACACACACACACACACACACACACACACACACACACACACACACACACACACACTGTATTGTATGAGAGAGGTTCCAGGTTGAATTGAGGCGAATATTTGTAATGTTCAGGTTGTTGTTTAATATTCATGAGCATATTTGTCATTGTTCAAATGATAATAAACATCCACTCATATGTTGATAAGAGTATTAAAAACTTAAAAAATATTCCTCTAAGGTCAATTAATTTGCGATTAATCGCGATTAACTATTTGAATCGACTGACAGCCCTACATTTAACACGATGGCTAGTCAACATACCAATACCACAGGACCATTTCTTTTTTTAAAGCAATATTTTGAGTGGCCCGAGCGGGCAAGTGGGAAGTACGTTCTGCTGGCCCGGGGTGTCTAGATAGTGCTTCCGGGCCAGCGGGCCATTTAGAATGTCAAGCCCTGATATGGCTCCTCTCTTCCAGATGACGACTGGCAGGAGGAACACAAACGCCTCACTGGGCTCCAGGGCGGCACCGGGCTAGGAGCAGGGCTGGGGGGAGGAGGGGGAATGGGAGGAAAATCAGATTTGGGAGGAGCCTTTGATTCATCCTCCTCCCATCTCCATTCCTCTGCGGGCCAACTCCCCCTTCCACCTTCCCTTACATTCTCCTTATCTTCCTCTGGACTTCCTCCACCAGGTCAGTGCCGTAGTTATGGAAACGCCGCTAGTCGTGTTCCTCTCTATGCTAGATTTTAGTATTGCTTACTGGAGATTTGCAGGTTTTGTGAATGCCTAATATCTTTCATTTTCTTTTTTTGTAAAGTTCCGGATTTCTTGTGACTGGTCAAACTGAAAAATAATTTCTAATCTTCAAGCTTTTTTTCTTGACGTATTGTTAAATATAACATGAAGAGCAAAAGAAAGACACACATAGAAAATCCTAAGTAAAACTGTTGTTTCAGATGTGGAGGATCGAGCAGGGGAAGGGGGCTTGGCTGAGTCCCTGGCCAGACTCATCCTGGAGGCTGATCCAGCCATCACTGGGGTAGGAGCAGCTGCTCCTCCCCCCTGCTCTTCAGGATCCAGCCTATGTGCTTTGCAGGGCCTGGAACAACCAATGGTCCTGCCTCAGCCCTCCTCCATTCCACATCTCAATCAACTACACCAGCACCCCCATCACCAGCTGCCTCCTGGGCCCTCCTCAGGTTAGAACCAATGTATTGGTTACATCAGCGATCACTCAGACAGCCAACGGTCAATTACTAGCATAACTATAATATATATATATATTTTAATTTTATAAATTATAATGCTTATCTATCCCCACAAAAACAAAGCATTTGTTAGCTTGATTTATATTCTGAGCTATTTTGCCCTTATCTATAGAACGGCTTAAAGGTAATCTATTATGCAAAATGCAATTTTGTATGTCTTTTATACATAAATGTGGTAAATGTGTAAGGAGACTCTCAAAATGTCAGAAAATACAACCCTCTCTCTTTTCCTCCGTACCCACATCTCTAAAAACGGGGCTACAATACAGCTGATCCAGATTATGCTGCGGTCATGACGACATTACTAAAATGTGGGCTGGCTTGACGTTGAACTCCTGGCAACGTCCCGCCCAACATATAGTCCCCTATCAGAAACGTTCCTGTATCAGAAACAATGCGCAACGTGTTTACAAGTAATATGGTCTGTGTTTACATTAGCAAGCATAGCTAGCACTCAGAGCTAACGCTGTGCTGGAGAGAATATGTGTAAAGAAGCAGGAAATAAAAGGTACTGTCCTTGTAGTAAACCCACCAGAGAGAAAGCATTTGAGCTCCATTATTTTTCAGAAATAAGTGCTTGATGTGGTTTGGAACATGATATGGCGCAGTCCATGTAAACATTTATAAAAAAACCACATACCTTTTTAAAAGACTTTAAATGGTCACAACTCAAGAAATTGTGTTTTTCAAAGATGGTACGAATTTGTCTTTCTGTCAAACACCTTGATAGCTCTCTTGTTTAGCTGAGTGTCTGCTGGTGGACAGCCTTCTCTTCACAGAGCGCACTGCTTGGATGCTCCAAAGGGGCGTGGTCAGCAGCAGCTCAGTTACATTTAAAGGGCCAGACCCAGAATAAAACTGAATAAGAATAAGAACCCAGAATAAGAACTGGATACAGCGTGCGAGGCGGCCCTCGGTCCTTCCTATGAGAGTTGCTCATTGGCGCATGAAGACAACATGGGTACGGAAGTGTAGTACCGCCGTTTGTCCACAACGAATATTTCCCTCAGAGTCCGGCGCACGTCCTGGGGGCTTGGGTTTACCCTCTGTGTATCCTTTCTATTAAAATGTGCTGTGCTCTTCTCTAGGCCTGCCCCCTGGCCTCCCCCCCTCCTCCATGCTCAGCTACCAACAGCAGCAGCACTTGCTGCGTAGAGGAACTGCTCCTATGGCCCAGGTTTGGGGTTTTAATTATTTATGGAATTAGGATTGAAATCATTTCCTGGATTTGAATTCATGCTGTTAAATATATTTGTATAACTTGTTTGTTGCAGTAACAATTATTTAATCTTTGTTGTTATAAAATAAAAAATGTCTGTCATTGTCTCTAGATGAACTCTCACAGTATCTGGGAGAACAGTATGGGTTTTGGTCCAGTCAGTATAAGCCTTGGAATGGTTACGCATATGGAGGTAAACGTTCTCTTCCACTGTCTGGAATGATCCATCACAACACAACATATTTCTCCAATCTGTTTCCAGTATGCTCAGCACGTAAAGGACTTTGGACAGGTCATCAGTGTTAACTAATATGTTATTCCCCCTCTTCTTCCTCTTCAGGACAGTCCACTAATGTCTATCATCAATGAGGTAGGCCTTCCTGCACGTCCTCCTCAGGGTAGGAGCGATGAAGGACGGGATTTGTCAGAGAGGGTCCCACCTCCACGCTCTTCTTCCCCTGTGATAGGCTCCCCTCCTGTGAGGGCGGTGCCTATTGGCACCCCGCCAACACAGCCAATGAGCCATGCCCTGAATCATCAGGTGAACAACAGAAGTGTTTCCGTACAGATTTCCTTCAACCATTCCCCTTTCCACCATTTCCAAGGTTACAATGACATGAGGAATGCTATTTGGCTTTGTAATACACTTAATAGAGCATCTAAGCTAGTGCTTCTGGTATACTGCCACTTGAGGAACTGAAGTCAGTTAGTCATGTCGGCTGAACAGCTGTTGGGAGGTGACTTTCCTCTAGTTGTCTCTTTTAACCCTGCGCTGTGTATGTGTTTGTAGATCCACCATCCCACGGCGGTTCATGTGAGAGCGCCGATCCAGCACAGATACCCTCCTCCTTTCCCTGAGCGCCTGTCACCCAACACCCTCCTCAATATAGCCGTAAGTGTTCCTCTACCCGCCCCCCCCCCTCTGATTTGTTTGCACATTAAACCAAACAACATCACAGGGCTGCTTCTAAGTTTGATGCCGCATCAAAGGTGAAGTGAACACATGAATGGTTCCATGAGTATATGCATGAACAGCTTGAACAGTCAGTCTGAAGTCCAACCTCCATTTTCACTTTTCATGTCTATGAAAATATATTTTTGCTGTTTTTGTCCAGAACTCCCCTCTGTGCCGCGGTCCGTTCCCCCCTGGAGTGGGTCCTGTTCTGTCTCAGATTCAACGGGCCCAGCTGCTCAACTCTCAGGTTGGTGCCATAAGGCGCGTTCACATCGCAGTACTCTCCCCACTTTAGTTCCTGAGAACTCTGTAGTTCTCATGAACTAAGCACAGATCGCGTTCACACCAGAAAAAGTCCCTGGGGGTGGATTAGGCAAATGAAGCCGCTGACGTCACTTCTTCTTCTTCTGCTTTGGGTTTACTGGCAGGCTGCAAACCACTTCACGGCGTATACTGCCACCCGGAGTCCCCGGCCGGAAGTCCCCGGAGTTGGGGAAGGCTTCAGTAGAAGCTGCTGGGACTCCCAGCAGCTTCTACTGAAGCCTTCCGAGTAAATCGCCAGAACGCCGACACCTCCTCATCTCCACCGCTCTCATGTTTTATTTTGTGTTGCCATAAGTTAGTCTCTCTGCGTTTCTGCGCTGGGCTAATGCTAATGCTAATAATGCTAATGCGAGGATAATAAAATGGCGGCTTCACAAAACCTTTTTGGAGTTTTACGGGGCGTGGTTTGCAATTCGCCCAGCCAATGAGACATAGGAACCTTGTTCTCCCACGAAAGCCCCTGCTCTCTCGCAGGGACGGAGAAGGGGGTGAAAAGGTTGTCATGAACTAATTTTAGTTCCGGCTCTTTTTGGTGTGAACGCGACATTTCGGAACTATATCGGAACTAAAGTGGGAAAAGTACTGCGGTGTGAACGCGCCTATAGACACAGTCAATGATCCCAATAGATCATCTAAAAACAGTCAAGTAACTGAGATGCATTTTGTTGGAAACAAGAACAATGAATTGAAGACTATGCACAGATGAATTGCCATACCTCAGATCGAGCATTAAAATGAAGAAGTATTTTACGTTTTTACTTCAATACTAGTGACATTTAGAGAAAATCCAAATGTTTGAGTCCTAGCTGTACTGATTATTCAGAACTACTTAATGAGATAAAAATATATCTTCTGCCCAGCTTTGCTCAAAGACTATCCAGAAGACGAGAAGGAAATGACAAAGTAGCTAGCTTGGTAGTTTATTTAGACACCTGTTACGGCTCGTCCACACGGTGGCGTGCGTTGAAGCATCAACGCAGCTTCCCATTCACTTTGAATGGAGTGACGTCGCGCTTTGCCAAACTGCATTGTGGTTCCGTCGCGGCGCTTTGCTTCAAAAGCTGAGAAAAGTTCAACTTTTCAAGCTTCCACGGAAGAGTCAGCCAATCAAATCATATGCCAGTCCAAGCTCGAGCCAATCAAACCGTGCTTGTGGGTCCGGGGCTGGATATTCATGTGATTGGTTGTCGGTGCAGCTTCAGACACGCCCCTGTAATTGTTCAATGGTAGACTGCTCCATCACTAATGGTCTCATCACTTTGTCTGTCTCACCTCAGATGGCTGGTTTTCCTCGTGGCGGTCCAGCGCCTCCCTTGTTACCAGGCGGAGGTTTCAGGCCGTTCTTCGGGGGGCCACCTCCTCCACTTGCTCACAGAATGGGCCCGCCGCCCCCCCATTGCCCCCCAAACCACACCCCACCCATCCGGCACAACACCACCCACCTCCATCCACAGCACCGCCGCATGCTCACGCAGCGCATGCAGAACCGGGGAGTGTAAGTGAGCGTGTATGAGTGTACACACAGAACACATGAACAATAGGAGTACTGCTGTCCAACAAGGAAAGACATGTCCTGTGTGTGTTTCCCTCCCTGTAGGGACCGTGGCAGGACGGGAGGGGACCGGCGCAGCAGGGACCCTTACAGTAACCTCATGAGTCAGAAAGAGAAGGAATGGGTTACCAAGATCCAGATGATGCAGCTGCAAAGTACTGACCCGTACCTGGATGACTACTACTATCAGGTGAGGGTCCTCTTCAGCAGTTACCCTGTTTGTACAGCTTTCACTGTTCTATAAACAACCAACCTGGACACGTGTTCAGCACAAGACGGTTTATAGATGATTGAGCACTATATCAATGACAACTAAAAGAAAGCTGACGTCAATTTCAGTGTGTTGAATATTTTCTTTTGGAAAGCAAAGGTAGCACGAGTCTTGTTGTCAAAAGTGTGTGTGTGTGTGTGTGTGTGTGTGTGTGTGTGTGTGTGTGTGTGTGTGTGTGTGTGTGTGTGTGTGTGTGTGTGTGTGTGTGTGTGTGTGTGTGTGTGTGTGTGTGTGTGTGTGTGTGTGTGTGTGTGTGTGTGTGTGTGTGTGTGTGTGTGTGTGTGTGTGTGTGTGTGTGTGTGTGTGTGTGTGTGTGTGTGTGTGTGTAGAACTACTATGAAAAGATGGAGAAGCGACAGGAAAGAGAGAGAGACAGCAGCAAGAAGGAGCACACCACCAAACTGATCACTCCGCAGGTCGCCAAGGTGGAACACACCTACAGACCAGGTAAATGAGGAGAGAACACAGAGGGCTAATCCATGGCTACTTGCCCGAGGTGGCAGTGAGTCCGACATGTGCAAGTCTCAAGTCTTAACCCACTATTCTCAAGCAAGTGCTGAGAGTCAAGCAAGTCAAGTCCTTGCTCAGGTCAAGCAAGTCAGAAGTCAAGTCATGTGACATTCTGATGAATAACCCCAAAATCAGTTAAAATATTGTGGTTATGAAAAGTTTTGTTTTATTTTCAACATAAACAGCAATGGAGAGTGAGGCGCTGAAATGATACCCCAATAAATTCTAAAACAGGAGTACAACACACATATGAGCCTCCTGCCCTGGCTCCCCTTCAGCAGGGTCCCAGCATTCCTCCATGGTCTGTCTGAGGTGGGCGTTCCCAACCTTTATCGCGCCAAGGACCGACAGATACAAACAAAAACAATCGCAGACCGGTTGTCAATTTGAACTGATTTTAATATTTACTCACCAGCAGCAGCAACATAGGCTCTTTGTATGTAACAGCCTGAACAAATACTAGAACAATATGCATCCAAAACATATTAACAGCGTTTAAAAAAGAACCCGTGTGGTTTTTTGGTTTTTCGGAAAAACAAAAAAACGACGTTATTCAGTTTTAAAACCAAAACGGGAAAACAGATCAACATTGTGTGTGTGTGTGTGTGTGTGTGTGTGTGCCTCTGCAGTTCAGTTTGCAGGCTCTCTGGGTAAGCTGACGGTCTCCAGCGTCAACAACCCTCGCAAGATGATCGATGCCGTGGTGACGAGTCGCACCGATGACGAGGTCTGTTGGCATGTTCCGGTTTTAGTCTGCAGACTACGAAACAGCTGCTCTTTAATAAGAAGCAAAGAGGATAGCTGAATACCTCCTGAGGCTGCCTCACAGCAGGAGCGGCTGGTCTGGCATTGGTCGGATGGACAGAAAGCCTTACTGGCTTATGATTGGTCAATGTGTTTGTGGCCCCGTTACCTGGGGGCTGAAGGCTCGCCTGCTCTTTCTGCTTTGAACAGTGCTGTACCTTGTTCAGTGCTGATTGACTCTGGAGTGTCCTCTCTGGTCAGGGTAGAAGTCTTACGGTCGGTGTCTGTCTGCCCCCAGGAGAAAAGAGAGAAGCAGGTTTGGAATAAGAGGCGACAGATCCTCTACACGGTGGAGAAGGTGAGACGAGGACAGGTGTAGCACATCAACAGCCAACCCCTCTGACTCCTCAGTACACGTTTCTCTCTTCTCTCACTCCCTCTGTCCTCCAGATGTACAGCTTGCTGCTGGAGGTTCAGGACTTTGAGAAGCGCTTTGTGCAGGCGCCGGAGGAGGACAGGGAGGCTCTGCTGGAGCAGCACAAGGGCCGCACGCTGCAGCTGTGCAACGCTCTGCGGGAGAAGGAGTGGGACGACAGGTAGGCGAGCCCTGTTCTGCTCTTCTTGCTGCACAGCAGTGTGAGAGCCTCTTTCCTCACTCCTTCTTTTCTCCTCCTCTTCATTAGAGTGAGTGATGAGCAGTGTGTAATGATCATGTCAGTGAGGAAGGGCAAGCGCCTCATCTCCAGGCTCCTCCCCTTCCTGCCTTCACCCCAGGCTGCCGCCGTTGTCATGGCGATTTCCCGCAACCTTCCTGCCTTGGCCAAGAAGGATAAGCAGGACCAGGTAACGCCTCAGGACCCAAAGTGAATCACTCTCTTACGATGTAGCAAGATGTCACACGGGTGGATTCTGAGACATGTCAGAAGTGGCTTTTCTACAGAATTGCAGGGTTTCTACTTTCGCCCATCAGACAGAAGAACATGTGTTTTGCAGGCATTGAACTCACTATTCAATAAAATGACTGTTCTGCAAATTGTTTTGTTGTAAAAAAAAATTCGAGAGTAAAAATAAAAACAATTTTTTAGAGAAGTTTTCACAGCAATATAAAAAAGAACTTCCTAACACTAGCTCTAGGAAACGTATACAAAATAAATAATACATAACTAAAACTATTCATCCTAAGATTTTGTTAAATATTATCATAAAATGTTGTTATAATTCTGAATAGGACATATCAACGAGATAATAACATTTGAAGCTTTGATGGTGTATTGTGACTGGGTGCTGTGCTGACAGCTGTTGGGCTGGGCAGCACTTTGTGTTGGTGGAACAATAAATGCTGACTAAAAAGGAAAGGTTCTGACATGTTCTGCTGACCCAGCTGTGTTGGTCAGTAATCCCTACATGAATCAAGGTCCCCTCTTTATTAAGGATGTTCAGGCGTTGATGTGTCCTCACCACGAGAGCAAATGAATGGAAATAAGTTGTGCCATACTATGAAACGCTTGGAGCTTCATCCGCTCTTCTTCAGGTGCTGTGCTGGTTGGTGGAGCCGGTTGCCGCAGTGATCCAGTCTCTGTGCAGCTCCGCCCTCACCGATCTGCTCCAGGAGCTGCAGGGCAGCGAGGGCCAGCTGGCCTCAGTACTGCACAACAAGGTACACCCTGTGTTCAATACACCCTAATGACCCCTGAGGCCCGTACTATGTAGCAGGATGTTCTCTTAGCGGCTAACTTCAGGGGAAACTTGGGCTTTCCGGTCCTACCACGCTGGTTCTCTTTTTAGCAGGCTAGATCTCCATGGTAACTTATGCTGTGCGGCTAACCTGCCCCGGAGCAGGTTAGGTTGCAGGCTAAGAGCTCAACTCAGTGAAAGCACCGCCTGCTGACCAATCAGAGCTCAGTATGCGGAGTTTAAAGCGATCAAGTCATATCACAGGAGAAAGGAAATACAGAAAAGCTGCCGTTGCAGGAAAGACGGCCGGCAAAAATCACCGACTGTGTGAACGTGAACATTAATAGAATATCACCTCCATCTTCAGAGCAATCTGACTGTTATAACATTAGCGTTAAGAAAGCTTACTTACATATCGGCCACAACATAAGTAACGGGATCAGAGTAACATTAAGTACAGTCCGCGGCATATCACTTCATAATGTATCATATCTCTTTATCTGAGTCAGCTGAGCCGTATCTGGCCGTGCAGCACTCAGCGTCACAGACTTGATGCAGAAGGATTATGTGAAGCAACTAGGGGTGTAACGGTTCACAAACATTTCGGTTCGGTACGTACCTCGGTTTTTAGGTCACGGTTCGGTTTTCGGTACAGCAGAACAAATTATCACAAAATATAAAATATATATATTTTTTTATTATTAAACTGTGAATAATGTATTCACTTAAATAAATATAATAAAATAAACATTAAGGTGCAGCATTTCGATGAACTAAAATCATCTGTATTTGAACTGTACTGTACTAGCACCTAATCAGCCAGTTAGACATAATGACTTGCTTGTCATTGTATGTTCATGTTGTTTAAAGAGAGATGAACTTGTCCACATTGCTGCTGAAAGGGCAGATCTGCTGGCACTAACAATGCCTCCTGCTGTGGAGAACACCCTCTCTAGGGACAGAGGTAGCAGATACAGCCAGGTAGCTCTTTGCTACCATGGCAACATAAGGATATTTGGCGTTTGTAATAGCTTTGGCTCGGTCTGAACTCTCTGCGAGTGGTGGAGGCTTACATGCTAGCGGGAGTTGGGTTTGCACTTCAGTCTTTTGGTACCGGTGATATTCACGTTCGGGTGATGCCTTTTCAAACGAGTGTGCAAGTTTGATGTATTGCCAGGCGCGTAACCAAGTTGAACAATGCTGACAAACAACTTTGCTTCGGTCCACCTGTCTTTGTCCGTCATAATTGTTTGTAACTGCGAAACCAAAATGTTCCCAAACCGGAGACTTCAATGATGCTGGAGGATTTTCGAGCTCAACTTTATCTGCGTTCGCCATTTCGACAGTTCCTCAAATTACTGACTACATTGAACGCATCCCTCTGACCAGCTCTCAGGTCGACTATTTTCATTTCCTCGCTCCTCGGTTTCACCGGAAGTTGATTTGTCTGCGCCATCTTGAGTAGCGTCCCAACGGCCTTATTTTTGCCGGAGGAGCGAGCAGCGAGGAGTGATAACAGAGGAGCGATAACCGAGGAGCCACCAGACCATCCTCGATGAAATCCTCAGACACTCGCCCCGCCCCCTTACTGTGTATCGCTCACTGATTGGACGAGGCAGCGCATGCACTGATCTGATGCTTCTTGACATGAGAGCAGTTTCCCAGCGGAGTGAAGAAAACACATGAACCTCACGGGAGTCACTCCTCAGTTTATACCGTGCTTTGTTTCAATTAACGTTTCATTGAGTTACAAACATGAGATATATCTGAACAACAACGTGGGCAACAATCATTTTCTTCATTTACTGGAAACATTTTCATGATCGCTTTTTTCGTTTATACATTTTCATTTATTGTCATTTCCATTCAGTCATTAAGTGCTATTAAAATGTTAATGTGCTACATATCCACACAAACACACAATGTTAATCGAACTGGGTTTGATAGATAACATATCTCTTTTTCTTCTCTCAATTATTTTATTTATTTTGTGCACTCTGATCAATATTAATCTAACTAATGTTCGTTTATACATTTTAAGAATGGCGTTTATCTTTTTTGAGAATGAGTTCTTATTTCATGTATTGGGGTCTACAACAGATGATACAAATGTTAGTGTCAGTAAATGTGTGCTACCAGAGGCGGGGGTGTTTGTGAACACAACGGGGACAGAGCAGCTGTCAGACGATCAGCTGTGCGGCGTCATCACAAACGGACGTCACTTCACGTGACGCTCCGGAGGAAAGGACGTCCACTTGCTCTTAAAACTCATCTGTAATGTAATGAAAGTCAGATCGTGTTTTAGACGGAGCCGTGATATCATGAACCTGTTGATGGACGCATTCCAACACTTGTTCTGTTCCAGCTGTGTTCACCTTGCAGGTGCAGCTCTGTGGCTTTGATCCTGATCAAGTGTTTAAGTCATGGATGTTTAAAGTTTAACTTCTTCATATGTCTAATATTATAGTTTACTTTTCATTCAGGAAGTATGACGCTGCGCTGTCAGTACGCTTCTCCATGTCTGTGATTGGTCGAATGCTCCAGATACCACCCCTTTCATGTGAACGCGCACCTAACTAGATAGGACACGGCTGGCTTGAGCCAACGAGTTGATAGCCCGCTCCGTAGTACAATTTAGCGAGAGCGCGTATGTTTTGGATTAGGCCAACCGGCTAACTCAAACACATCCAGGTTGGGTTGAACCGGCTTCGTCGTACAGGCCTCTGGTCTTTTTGAATTTTCGCAAATGCTTTAATAGAAACAGAAATATGACATTACAAGAGTATTCATAATAATTGAAGTACAAGTACTTCTGTTTGAATTGCTTTCAGCGCCCACACAAGTAGCATTCAACTAAAGCCAGAGGCAAAGGGAAATCTACCATTCAGCTGCACAGATCTGAATGATAACCTAAACAAGCAAAGTATGTTTCTGCATGAATGACTTGTGATCTTCTGCTGTTTGCAGGAAGCGTCCTGCTGACCCGTTTTAAAGGCATTTTTTTAATCTAAAAATAAGACATTTATTTGTATAAAAATGTCTTTTAAAAAAATATTTGTTATGACCTTGCTATTTGAAATCTCAATCTAATGAATGTCCCGTCACAACACGACTCTGTCTGTCTGGCCTCAGTTTGGTGTGACGCTGCTCTATCTGATCCTGAGCGAAGGAGAGAGGATACAGAGCTCTGACGCCAACTGTCAGCTCATGGACGACAACCGATGGTGAGATGTGCCGTCATTGGTGTACCCCTTCTCCAACGCGTCCCCCGTCTCCCTGCCGTTATGTTCTGTCCTCGTCCTCTCTTCACTCAGAGTATGTGTCTCTTTTGCTGTTTGCCATTGTACAGGACTGAGCTGGTGTTCTCGGTGACGAGGGAGCTGCTCAGCGTCCCCCCCTCATCTCTGTCCCCTCCCCTCTTCACCCCTCCCAACCTGCTCTCCCTCTTCTCGCGCTACGTGGACCGACAGAGGCTGGAGCTGCTCCAGGACAAGCTACAGTGAGTTGGTGTCACCTAGGGGGCTTTGGGTGGGCGAGCACAAATGAGACGAGCTCTGGATGTTTATGTACAGGCGGATCATGAGGAAACGGGTAGATGGGTTAGGAGCTACTAAAATACCCTTCCTTCAGCTGCTGCTTTAACAACACGAGGTGAACACGGCTGTTCATCAAACTGATGGTTTGTTCTTTGCCTTTCTCAGGATCACTTCTTTGTCCAGGTAGAAGTTACGACCGCAACACAGCCCCCCGATGTAGACCTTTCTTTCTCTGTGTGTGTGTGTGTGCGTGTGTGTGTGTGCGTGCGTGTGTGCACGTGCGTGAGGCAGTGAATCCATGGTGGATTGTATTTTAATGCAGCAGAGTCTAGTCACTTTTTTTGTGTGTGTTTAGTCTCTGGTGTGTAAGTAAATGTGTGTGAGGGAGTGTGAGTGACACAGCGCATGACAGACGGGAGAGTATGGCGACGATAATGAAATCTGCATTTTTAAATATCTTGTTTACGATTATGCCTGTGATGAACCTTCAAATTAAAAAGTATTTCTATTTCTCGTGTTGTGGATCAATCTTCTACTGCTGTGTGCGTCAGGAAAGTCTTTGTTCACTCTTCAAACCCTCTAATAATGGAAATGAAAGTCTTTCAGAATGACTTGTAAGCCTGTTGCAGCCCAGTATCCATTGGACACCAAGTACGCACATACTCTCCTTTTTTCCCTACATCCGTCCTACAAGCGTTTTCACCACAATATATCACAGAGGTGACCTGGGGCTCACTAGTGGGGTGCGTGTGCTTTCCAATATCGACAGTGATTTCTGCCAGAAAGGGCGTGGACAACACGGTCAAAGCGAACTGCGCCTCACAGCCCAGATCGTTGACACTGAAATGCCTGTTGTTCCATCGTATGTTCATAATAACAAAACAAGATTTATTTATATAGCACATTTAAAAGCGATTTTTGGTTGAGCCAAAGAGCTGTACGTGTAATAAAAACACTTTCCTACAATCACAATAAAAGAATCATTTACAACAGAAATATAAAAAACAAAAACACAGGGAATAGTTCGGTGTCATGCTCCGCTCTGACTAGAAGGCCGGAGAGAAGTCTAGTGTCTGGGTTGAGCTCACATGGAGACTATTCCAGAGCCTGGGGCCGGCTGCTGCGAAGCCACAGAATGGGATTCGCACTCAGCTCGTCTTATAATCCAGCTTCAGGAAATAGTCATGTTGCTTATCGTTGTCTGATTCTGACAGAAAGGACAACGCTTTCTAAGTGTTGGCACCAACAGGCTCTGTAACTCTGACAAGAACATACCTACAGAACATGTTTCCAAATTAAGTCCATGACAATACCATGTATTAAATATGAGTAAGATAACTTGCTTCACATTCTGCATACACGTAGGCAGTGCTCGGTTCATAACGGCTCATTCCATTGAAGTGAATCAATGGCATGACATAATACAGCCTCCACATAAGGTTAGAGTTCTATTGAAACTAATATATGGTCTGTCTTCTCCACGAGGAACCTCAAGGTGGCGCTGTTCCAGCTTCATGTCCGGCCTGCTGCCCCCTGGTGGCCTGCAGGAACAGCAGAAATACCTTTTTACATTTGGAGGGAAATGAATGGTTTTAGTTGATAACAGTGTTCGTGTTGAATCACATCCAACACGATGCAAAGTGTCCCAGGAGGAAGGGCAGGGAGTGAGCGTGGAACAGCCTGACGAGAGGAGCGAGAGGAACACATCCATTCATCCACCGGTTCCTACGGATCAACCGTCAGAGACTTGTTTATGAGGTCGTGTAGGGCTTGATATTTGATGTTCAATGATGTAATCCTTTATTACACGTTGGTATTGCATCAGCCTGAGGCAAGACGCCTACTGTAGATTATATTAAATGAGCAGTTTACAGCAGACCTGTTAGCAAGCTGCTGGTGAGCATACAGGTGCATTTATCAAACACACTGCAAGATGTTTTGTTTGGGGATTTGGTTAGGCTCAAACCAGAACTAAAAGGAGCGTCTAAATTGGACCTATATTTGTAATGTTTAATATTATGGAAACACACTGTATAGAAGTACAGGGGTACAATGAGCCCGAGACCCTGAGTCTTATTGAGTGGGGTCTCGGAGCAACGACAGGTCCACCAAGAGCACTGCAAAGATCCGTTGTTGGCTCAATGGGGCGGGCGGGAACACCCACTTTCTAGTATCTTTTTTTTATTTATTTTTTTACCTTTATTTATTCAGATTGGTCCCATTGAGATCATATGTCTCTTTTTCAAGGGAGACCTGCAGCATATAGGTTCCACATGAAACATAAAACAATAAAGGACATTATACATTATATTTACAGGATACATAGTTATAGACATTATCAATAAGAAACGAAGACTGTTTTTCAGAGGCTGATGCAAAGTGTACCAATGTGTGTGTGTAAGAATGTGTTGGTTTCAAAATGGCTTTTCAAAAAGCAAACCATGATCATAGGCATGTATCCGCTTCTCCGGCTGCCTCACGACCAAAAAGCTGAATTCTGGATGAGACAATTTATACACTAGTTACTTACGTTGCTTTCGAATTGACAAAGATAGATTACATTTATTGTACAGTTATTGTGCGGCGGCCATTGGGTCGTTCAGTGTTTCACCCACTGTGCAAAGTCTGCAGCACAGAGAGAGGTACCACTCAAGGTACAGAAAGGTTATATCGAAATGCAATAGAAATACACGAAAACAAGTTATTACATTTCTTCTGCATGGGAAACTTGCCAGTTTACGTTCTTGGTGAACAACATTTACCATTAGGACCCACACAGGTTGGCTGTTAGGAGGCGGAGGGGGCAGGTGGGAGGTAAGAAGCTACACCGTAAACTACGTTTCCACAGAGACCATCTCAAAATGGAAATCTACCAAAAGGGAAGGGCCGACCTCACAGCTTGTGTCTGTCCTTCAGAATAACCAATCACCATCACTTATTTCCACCTTGCTCACTAAGACTTGTTACTGCCTCACCTGTGCAGACCACTTGAATCGCAGTGGAAGAGAACCAGAGCTGCACAGACCCACAGTCCATCAGTGCAGACTCTGATCCGTCACAGTCAGAGAAGAATCTGGACACGGGCATGTTGTGGAGAAGATCAATCTGTTTGGTTGAAGCAGCAGAACCACAGCCCAGCTGTCGACACACCAGAGCAGCATGCTTCAGGTCCCAGACCCCGGACTCTGTGCTCAGCAGCCTCCACTCCTCCTGGTCCTGGTACACCAGCAGTCTGCCGGCACAGGCCTCACTGTCGTCGTCTCTGAGCACTCCATCATCCAGCATGACATCGTAGTCCTCTACATGGGATGAGATCATGGTCATTTATACAAGTTGATAGTATAGCATATCCAAGAAATAATTATTTTTATATTTATGTGTTTTATCATTTATGTTAAAATACTGAAAAGTACACAACCAAATTCTCCCACCTTGAAGAATGAGAGAGAGGCTCTGGCCCTCAGCGGAGAAGTTCTGATGGAAAACATAGTTGTGATAAACACAGCTGTAGTTCCCTTGGTGGGCGGGCTCTGCAGCAGCAAACCTGAAGAAGGCAGAGTGATTGACAGCTGGCAGGGTGTAGCTGGTTGGGTTAGAGCCAGTGAGCATGAGGCTGAAGGAACCTCCGGGGTACTGTGGCTCCACTGAGCAGTTGAGAGAGAAGCTGTGGCCCTTGAAGAGCAGCACATCCCGCTCCTGGTCGTCATAGTAACCCCTCGTAGAAATAACAGGCCTGTTGGGAGGAAGCAGGATGTCTGCAGGCAGAGACAAAAACTGGAGATATGACAAAAATAAAAAATGATGATGAAAAGTCAACAGCCATTCAAAGTCATTTTGGTAAGAACAGTGTATCAGATACACTATGTTATTTATACTGCACTGTTGTTGTTTGTACAGTGCTTCAGCCTAAGCCAGGTCCTTGGCAGGAAAAACATGTTAGTCAATGCTTTTATCACTGAGCACAATCTCGTTTTTATGTTTTTAACGGAAATTTGAATAGACCAAAATAACAGTGCAGCTGTTCTTGTCGAATCAACCCCTCCCAACTTTAGTTTTATGAGTCAGGAAAGAAGGCATAAGAAAGGGGGTGGAGTTGCTATTCTGTTCAATGATTCCCTTCAATGCAGGAAGACATCTGATGGGAACTTTGCTTCTTTTGAATATGTGGCCCTTCAGCTGAAATGCTCCTCTCGAGCTCTGTTCCTAAATATCTATAGACCACCCAAATACTGTGCCAGCTTTGTGATGACTTTACTGAACTGCTGTCTCTAGTGTGTATTGACTTTGACCGTCTAGTCATTGTTGGTGATTTTAACATCCATGTTGACAACCCCCAGGACAGAGGGGCTAAAGAACTGTTTTGTGTTCTTGATAGCTATGGACTGACTCAGCATGTGACGGAGCCCACGCACAATAAGGGGCACACTCTGGACTTAATGATCTCAAAGTTCACACACATGTTCACAAAGAGGTAACCACAAAGAGAGGGAAATGCTTACTCAGAATGTTTCTTCCACACTTGCCCCTGCTAACACCTCAGTAAATGAGCTAGTAGATCATTTTAAATCTAAAATGTTATCGATGCCATTGCTCCAACTAAGGTAAAGGAAGTGTCTGGCAAGAACATATCTCCATGGAGAAAGTCCATGACCGTGAGAGCAGAAGAAAAGCTGAACGCAGGTGGCTCCAGGCTCATTTTGAAATCTATAAAGAGAGACTTGGCTTTTATAATTTGGAATTGAAAAATGCACGACAGTCTTTCTTCTCTGACATCATTACCAAAAACAATAATAATAATAATAATGAGTTTCATTTGTAACGCACTTCATAGCAGTGAGCATGGAACAATATAAAGCAGCACACAACGCACGTGCCTTGTTTGCTACCGTCGACAGACTAACTAACCCCCCAGTGTCAGTAGCCTCTGAATTTCTATCCACCAGGGCGTGCAATGACTTTGCCTTCTTCACTGACAACATTCAGAACATCAGACAAGCAGTCAGTGCCTCTGCATCAGTAACAGCACCTGTGTTGTCTCTGTGTCCACTTAACATCAATTCAGACACCATGACACAATTCCATCAGATTAATGATAAAAACCTAGAGGACATTATACAACTTCTGAAGTCCTCCTCCTGCTGCCTTGATATTATTCCGACAGGATATTCTTTTTTTAAATGTCATTGCATGATCTACTTCATGTCTTCACTCAGGTGTAAACATATAGTAAACAAGTCACTTGTTTACTATATGTTTACACCTGAGTGAAGACACTGAGTCTCTTCACTCTGGTGTATTTCCACAGGCCCTGCAACTGCAGTCATTAAACCGCTCTTCAAAAAGAATAATCTAGATGCTTTAGTAATGAACAATTCCAGGCCCATATCAAACCTCCCATTTCTAGGTAAGATAATTGAAACAGTTGTTTTTCAACAGTTGAGTAATTGTTTGCATTTAAATAACTGTTTTGATGTGTTTCAGTCAGGCTTTCGTCCAAACCACAGCACTGAGACTGCTCTTGTAAAGGTCTTTAATGACATCCACTTAAACACAGACAGTGGCAGAACTTCAGTGTTAGTATTGTTAGATCTGAAAAGTATCTAACAATATAGTTTGACACTGTTGACCACAGCATATTACTGGACCGACTGGGAAACCGGGTGGGACTTTCGGAAACAGTTCTAAATTGGTTTGAATCCTACTGGAAAAACGATGTCTCTTTAGGTAAATACACATCTGAGTTGACAAATATGACATGTGGGGTTCCTTGTCCATGCTTGTATCTTCAGTAGACTCGACTATGTTGTTGACATATCTGCTGGTTTGATGGAAAGGATGTTTGTCTCAATAATGTCCTATCAGACAGAACATCCTGAACTCTTGACCTATGCACATTATGCATCTTAGTTTTTGACACCTTGCAAGCAAAGCATAAAAGTTCCAACCACAATTATAAGAAGGCGTTTGTGGTTTTTGGCACCTTGACCACGGTTACAACGGTTGAGGACAACAATGAGTCAGGATGCAGGCGGACTACGCAAAGATTTGAACCAACTTCCTGGGCCAGCGAATCTTAGAGACAAGCTGTCCTTATTGTCTCTGTTAATACATGAAGTCTCTGTCAATGTCATGTTTAGAATCAAATTCTTTCTTTAAACATTTAATTTCAAATATGCAAACTTTATACTTTAATTTATTAACAAAGTGTTCTGCTTTCATGAAAAATATTCATATCCCCTCTTGTTGCATATTATTACTATAAGTCTTTATTTGTTTTAATTTTAGCTTCTCATTTTTAATTGTTCATTAAGTAAAAGTTGAACATATGTGACCTCCGTCTCCCTTAAAGATAGACAAGGGGAAACCACCTGATGCAGAGAGGGAGGAGGCAAGAGACTATAAGAGATGATGTGGAAAGAGAAACGGGGGCTTTTGAGAGCTTGTGGACTTGTTGAGGATAGATTTTGGATCTTGGCTCTTGGGCCCTGGGCCTGGGCTCTTTTAGACCCTCTAGGGGATTCACTTGTGAACCTGTTCATTTTGTACTTTGACCTTGTGTCTTGTCTTGTGGCCTCTATTGCCAAAGCCGCAGCGGGGAGCTGTGGTCTCAAGGTCTTAGGTGCCTCAAGGGGCGGTAACCCTCGAACCTCCTGGTGGACACCGGTAGTCAGGGAAGCCGTCCGAAGAAGGAGGCCTTCAGGGACTTGTTATCCCGGGGGACTCCAGAGGCAGTTGCAAGGTACCGACGGGCCCGAAGGGCAGCAGCCTCAACCGTGGCCAAGGCAAAGCAGCGGGTGTGGGAGAAGTTCGGAGAAGACACGGAGAAGGACTTTCGGGCGGCACCAAAGTTGTTCTGGAAAACTGTCCGACACCTCAGGAGGGGGAAGCAGGGAACCATCCAAGCTGTGTACAGTAAGGATGGGACGTTGTTGACCTCAACTGATGGAGTGTTAGGGCGTTGGAAGGAACACTTTGAGGAACTCCTGAACCCGACAACTCCGCCCTCTATGCTAGAGGCAGAGCTGGAGTATGACGGGGGATCAACACCAATCTCCCGGGGGGAGGTCACGGAGGTCGTCAAACAACTCCACAGTGGCAAAGCCCCGGGGGTGGATGAGATCCGCCCGGAAATGCTGAAGGCTCTGGGTGTTGAGGGACTGTCATGGTTGACACGTCTCATCAACGTTGCGTGGAAGTCGGAAACAGTACCGAAGGAGTGGCAGACCGGGGTGGTGGTTCCCCTTTTTAAAAAAGGGGATCAGAGGGTGTGTGCCAATTACAGAGGCATCACACTACTCAGCCTCCCCGGGAAAGTTTACTCCAAGGTACTCGAAAGGAGGGTCAGGCCGATTGTGGAACCTCAGATTGAGGAGGAACAATGCGGATTCCGTCCTGGTCATGGAGCGACCGGTCAGCTTTTTACTCTCGCAAGGATCCTGGAGGGGGCCTGGGAGTACGCTTATCCAGTCTACATGTGTTTTGTAGACTTGGAGAAGGCGTATTACCGGGTTCCCAGGGAGTTACTGTGGGAGGTGCTGCGGGAGTATGGGCTGAGGGGGTCTCTACTCAGGGCCATCCAATCTCTGTACTCCCAAAGCGAGAGCTGTGTCCGGGTCCTCGGCAGTAAGTCGGACCCATTTCCGGTGAGGGTTGGCCTCCGCCAGGGCTGCGCTTTGTCACCAATCCTGTTTGTAATATACATGGATCGGATTTCGAGGCGTAGTCGTGGGGGGGGGGTCTGCAGTTCGGTGGACTAAGGATTGCACCACTGCTTTTTGCAGATGATGTGGTTCTGATGGCTTCATCGGTCTGCGACCTTCAGCACTCACTGGATCGGTTCGCAACCGAGTGTGAAGCGGCTGGGATGAGGATCAGCACCTTCAAATCTGAGGCCATGGTTCTCAGCAGGAAACCGATGGACTGTCCACTCCAAGTAGGGAATGAGTCCTTACCCCAAGTGAAGGAGTTCAAGTATCTCAGGGTCTTGTTCTCGAGTGAGGGAACAATGGAGCGTGAGATGGGCCGGAGAATCGGAGCAGCGGGAGCGGTACTGCAGTCGCTTTACCGCACCGTTGTGACGAAAAGGGAGCTGAGCCAGAAGGCAAAGCTCTCTGTCTACCGGGCCATTTTCGTTCCTACCCTCACCTGTGGTCATGAAGGATGGGTCAAGACCGAAAGAACGAGATTGCGGATACAAGCGGCCGAGATGTGTTTTCTCCGCCGGGTGGGTGGTGTCTCCCTTAGAGATCAGGTGAGAAGTTCGGTCATCAGGGAGGGACTCGGAGTTGAGCCGCTCGGAGTTGAACCGCTCCTCCTTCGCGTCGAAAGGAGCCAGTTGAGGTGGTTCGGGCACCTAGTTAGGATGCCACCTGGGCGCCTCCCTAGGAAGGTGTTCCAGGCACGTCCAGCTGGGAAGAGACCAAGGGGTAGACCTAGGACCAGGTGGAGGGACTATATCTCTTCGCTGGCCTGGGAGCGCCTTGGGATCCCCCAGTCAGAGCTGGTTGATGTGTCCAGGGAAAAGAAAGTTTGGGGCTCTCTGCTGGAACTGCTACCCCCGCGACCTGACCACGGATAAGCGGGAGAAGATGGATGGATGGACATTTCAACCTAATTCCTGGTCTTAGAGTGAGGTAAGAACACCCTTCCCTGGAAAAGGCTGACATTAGTTGATGATTTGGATTTAAATTGTTTCAGGGGAATAGAAACCCTGCTAAGGTTAAACTATAGTTTCACATTGGTTACTGTGGTTTTGATTGATGTTTAAATATGACATATGCTCTGCTGATGTCACTGCTGTGATATTAATGTTTGACTCTGGCTGTGTTTGATATTACAATTGCATTGTTTTGATTGGTAAAACTGGAGATCAAAATTGGGGGTTAGGGATTGTGGGTCCTGAAGCTGCCCTAATTACCAGGGGGTCTCCCAACGACAGGGGGATTCTCCTCCAGGGGCAGTTTAGATACTGCTCTGGGGTTCTACCAGCCCACCAACACCTACTACACTACACACTCCGTTTTTCGTAGCGGTCTGGAACCGACGCTTTAGTGCCTGAAATAAGTGATACGACGGGCAGCTGGTGTTAGAGGCCACGCTGTAAGTGCCCCCTAAGCAGATTAAGGTGATCTTGCGTGTAGATTCTGGGGGGTTTAGTCCTAAAAAGATTGGACGGCCGTTTTCCGGAGCCTTATCAGCACCGGAGCTCGGTATCGGAGACGGCCAAGATATTAACGTTGGTTGTATCGAAGTTAGATTCCTTTTCACTGCAATGGTGTCTTTGCAGGTCTCACTAAAAAATCTATTAGAAAGCTGCAGCTGATTCAGAACGCCGCTGCTCGAGTCCTCACTAACACTAAGAAAGTGGATCACATCACTCCCGTCCTGAAGTCTTTACACTGGCTTCCTGTGTGTCAAAGAATATATTTCAAAATACTGCTGCTGGTTTATAAAGCACTGAATGGTTTAGGCCCAAAACACATTTCTGACCTACTGCTAAACTATGAACCATCCAGATCTCTCAGGTCTTCAGGGACTGGTCAGCTTTCTGTCCCCAGAGTCAGAACTAAACATGGAGAAGCAGCGTTCAGTTATTATGCTCCAAACATCTGGAACAAACTCCCAGAAACCTGCAGGTCCGCTGCAACTCTTACTACTTTCAAATCCAGCAAGAAGACTTTTATTTTTGTCGCTGCTTTTAATTGAACTATTCACATCTTAGACTGCACTGTAACTTTTATCCATGTAATGTATACCTGTGATTCATGTTTTATGTTTATTTTATCATCTTTGCTTTTGAACTGCCAGTTTCTAATATGTTTCTGCTGCACTATTTCTCAATGCTCTTAATGTCTTTCATTTTTGTAAAGCACTTTGAATTGCCTTGTGTTGAACGGTGCTATATAAATAAACTTGCCTTGCCACAGTCTGCAAGGAATGCTTCACAACTAATTATTGACCGCGTTAGAGTGGTAACATGTAGCGTATTACTGTGTTACAAGTTAGTGTATTATGTTAATATAGATGTGATGTTTCACTGAACCGTCATCTGTTGGTGTCAGACCGGGGTTAACCTCCACCTCGCTCCTGGGCTGAAAGTGAGACTCACTTCGGCCATTTCTTACAAACCTGGCTATCATTACTATAAACATATAAACAGTGCTATGATTAATGAAAGCACTGCTTGCTTGCTTGTATCTTCTTCACTGTTTAGTTCAATACCATTTTTTGTATAGTGTAACTGATTTATTTAATTAACCAGTCTTCTTCTGATATTCATGTGCAATACCAATTTTAAAATAGGTGAAGCTTTCACTAGAACAGTTACAAGAAGTAAAGGCACACAGGCACAGAGGGCAGCTCAGGGGTCCTTTAGGTGAAACGCAAAAGAGTTAAAGGAATCACTCTTTAGACCGTGCCGAGTGCTTTTGTATGTCGCAGAATGAATGATTGAAGTAAAAGGATTTTATCTTAAATCGGGAAGTCTTGTTTATTTCAAAGTGTGCAACAATGGTATCAATTCAAGTTAATGTAATATGATGTAGCTAGCTGTCACAACAGCTCCATACATGTAGAACAGCTATTTTATGATAAAAGCATTAATATCAGTTGCAATTTCATCAAATATGAATCTGTGGAAGGTTGTCTAGAGCTGAAACTGCCATTCTCACCTGAGCAGACCACTTGAGTGGAGCCTGAAGAGGAGAGCCACTTCCTCACAGAGCCACAGCCCATCAGTGCCCCTTCAGAGCCATCACAGTCGGAGTAGAAGCGCCATGCGGGCCGGGCGGCATCAGGCAGCTGGACTCTGCTGCTGGAGACTGGGGCGCCGCAGCCCAGCTGTCTGCACACCACAGCGGCCTCCCGCAGGCTCCAGGAATGCAGGAAGCTCACAGCTCTCCACTCCTCCTGGTGCTGCACCTCCAGTGCTCCAGCGCAGCGGCTCTGCATGTTTACCAGCCTCACATCCTCCAGATCTGAAAGTCACCAGCTGGGTACAATTAATCAAACCTGGGCCAGGTCGAGAATACTGTGGAACCAGGGTCGGCTCTAGAACAAATCGAATGGGGGAGCAATCATTTACCAAGGGGGGGCACACACTGCCGTCAACAACCAACACACAAACACCAACGCAACTTCTAAAAACTGTAAAGTCTGTTGTCTTTCACACACATTGAAGGGGGGAGTGCTATTATCTAGCGCACCTATGACCTGTGCATACATGCACGGTTGTGGCACGACCACCAAAACAGAAACATATAAAGGCCACCATATAAAAAGTGTGCAAATGTATTTAGTATCCTATCCATGTGAACATGTTTTAGGTGGGGGTGGACCTAACCTCCTCTAGGAGGGTCTGGGGGCATGCTCCCCCGGGAAGATTATTTTTAAAATATTGAAGTGAAATGCATCAATCTGGTGCACTTTGAGAGCAACATGAAGAGATCTATGAATAGCCTACATCTCTCAGCATCCATATGAAACAGAACTGTAAACAGATTTACTTTTTCTTTATGGATATTTTACTAATCACTCCCCTTTTAAACTGTATTCTTGTGTTACTGTCCTATAGTATTTCATACCAGTTTTTCATTTATTCTCTTATTCTTTAATAACTATAATGATCATATAAAGGTATTCCTCGCAAATACTTGTTTACATAAATGGTGACCAAACAGTTTGAGACCCACTGAGATAACCTACACTAAAGTGAACTATCTAAACACTGAGAGAGTCCTTACCTCACTGAGCTGACGTTATAAGATCCTCTCAGTCTGACAGGAGAGGACTCTCCTCCACGTTGGTGTAGAAACAGCCCTTTAAAGCCGTTAGCATAGCTAGCTAACCAGATGCTAACAACAACATTTCACGTTACCACTCGCGCACTCACAAAATGCGCTCGTGCCACACACACACACAGAGCCGAGCTTGAATGAAACACAGAGACCCAGAAGTAGGCTACTTGTACTGTACTGTATATCATATTATTTTCGATGGCTTTACTGTATAATCAGTGTAACAGATGGACAGATCGCCACTGGGCTCTCATCTAAACACACAGCCACGTAATGATAACAAAACAAAGGTCGGGGGTCATTGGTCAAGCAACACACCAATCAGAGAGCAGCAGTGAGCACACCTCAGGCTGTGTTTTATATTTGTATTCTTTATTTCTGATGTATTTCACACAACAAAACTTTAGTGGAAACGTTTTCACTTCTGATTTAAAAAAAAACGGCAGTGGCAAGGCTTGCCCACCCTGCGTTGGGGGGGCACAGTGACTCATTTGGGGGGGGCATGGCCCGCGAATGACCCCCCATGACGCCGACCCTGGTGGAAGCCCATTTCCGCCGGAGAAGAAACACATTTACACTTACTTATCTCATAATTATGACTTACCTATCTCTTTATGACTTAGGCTACTTATCTCATAATTATGACTTACTTATCTCATTATTATGGCATAGCCTACTATCTCAAAATAATAAGAAATGTTAAAATAAAGCTCTGTGCAAGTTCTTTCAGGAAGACTGGGGCCGTTTCTCAATCGCAAGTAAAACTGCTGCAGAGCAACTATTTCAAGTATACTACGTCATCGAGTGGCGCCGAAGGACTGTTTAAATCTATGGTTTAAAGAGCCTGTGACACGGTTTTCCCCCATCATCCAAACCCATCAATTTGAGTACATATTGTCTCCTTGAAAACCGTTACTGAACTGATTTTGGATATTTGTACTTTGATAACCATTAATCTGCCTTCAATGTTGACAATTTTCTGGATCTTCTCGCGGATTCTTCAAGTCCCGCCAAATGATGGGTGACGTCATTGCGGGCACAGCGCTCCAGCTGCACCGTCCAGGATCCCAGCATCTGCATGTAAACCTTTATATATATACAGTCAGATGTAAACGCACGACGGCGCACACAGCAGCAAGCTCAGACAGCGATGACAGGTTAATGTTGAACGTGTCTGAGAGCTCATATGAGGCTGAAGGATCGGTTTATGTTGTATCTGTTAGAAGTTTAGGAATGAGGTGCGTCAATATGGGCGATCATATGGTCATGGAGCCAGTGGTGGAATGGGACTACAAATCATCCCGGGACTCTCGACCGGCCCACTTCGGTACCGCTAGTAACTTGTCAACGGGGTGAGTGGGGATGTGGGGAGGGGGGGGGCGGGTGCTGTATATAGTAAATGTAAATATGTAAATATTTGTGTCACTGCATCCTGGTAAAATACAAATATAATGTATAATGTCTGTGTCTTTGACATTAGCGCTGCTAGCCACATGTGCCCTGTACTACGAAGCCAGTTCAACAGACCCTGGATATGTTTGAGTAACAAACAAACTAACAACAACAAACTAACAAACGAGATCTCGCTAAGCGCTCCTACGACGCTGATTATCAACTCGGTAAATCAAGCCAGGGTTTCTCTCTCCAGCTGAGAGCGCGTTCACGTCTAAGACACGAGTGGATCTGACTTTAATTACATTTGTCTCGAGTGTTTCGTCAACATAATGTGTTAAATAATACTTCTGCATCTAGTCTGTGACACTGTGAGTGTTGCACGGCCAGATGAGGCTGGAGAAGCTGACTCAGATCAGGAAATATATGATATATTATGATATTATATGATCGATGATCGACTGATTGATGATGTAATATGAATGATAAGTGCGACACGTCGGCGTCTTCTCTGCATACGGCAGTTTAAACTTTATTTCCTTTATCCTGTCATATGACTTGAGAGATTTAAACTCCGCACACTGAGTGATCTCTTCTCTGTAGACGCCGGAGGCGGGCAGCGTCAGGTAAAAGAAGTTATTTAGCCTTCTCAAACCTGAGCCTCACGCGCCGCCTATGGGGGATGTGCTAGTTACTTATCCGACCGGCCCACTTCGGTACCGGCCCATCGGGATTCGTCCCGATGGCCAGTCCGCCACTGCACCCAGCCCACGTACACCGTCAACGAGGGGAGCCTCGCTGCGGGGAAACGGTGGACCTAGTGTCCCGATCGGAGTTGGAATAATAATAATAATCCGTGCATTTTATCCATTAATTTCCCCAACATTGTGGTAAAAAAAACACACGTTTAATCCATGTTGTTGGTGTACTACACAACTACAAAAATAATCGATTTGTTTTTATATCACATCCGACGGGAGGAAATTCAGCAGCTCTCACTCTCGATTTTTAATCCTAATGTAATCATCATCTTCACCACGATCATTTATGTTTATGTCGCCGAATTGACATGAAAGCACTGACAAATATGAATATACTGTAGTCAACTTCATTAAAACGTTATTAACGTGCCTAATCTCAGTAATGGCATTGACGTCACTTCCGGCTTCCCCCAAAACTTCAAAACGAGTGAAGGAATTTCCCCGCGATTTTCGAAATTATTGATATTTAACGGAACGGTATCGCTTTTTCTTTTTTAAACTGACGGTTCGAGATTACTAGTAGACCAATATTTCATTGCACAACAGTTGTTGGGATGGTGTCACAGGCTCTTTAAATGCATGTTAAATCAATATGGTCCAGCTGCAGCCGCAGCAAGACCGTACACGACACGCCCCCTACACGACGGTACACGACACGCCCCCTACACGACACGCCCACCTGACACGACTCTACGGTGGCTGAGAGACATTGATACCATACATGGCAGATTAAAAACGAATTACAAATGTTATTGTAGCATTTTAAGAAACTATTAGGGAAAAAAAAATAAAAAATTCAGCCACGTACCTCCTGACCAGCGCAAACACAATTTGTTAAGGAAAAAATGCCTATATAAAGAGGTACAGTACAGCGCTGCACCATCAGCGTCTGATTTATTAAAACAACAACAATGTAAATGAGAAACACTTAAATGCTACATTTCAAATGTTTACAATCCATCACTAAATTCAGGACAAACCAAGTTTAACATCATGCAATAACACTAAGACGACATTAGTTACATTGAACTGATCTTTTTAATAAGTTGTACTTGTAGTGAAACATGGGCTTGTGCTTCACTGAGGACCTTTGTCATTCTGACAGGGAGGCAAACTGCAGTTATTACACTTCGCGTTTTGAAATATGGGTAACTCTGTTGATATAAAACCCACACTGCTCAAACTTCGTTACTCTTCCTAAAATTGGTATATTTATTTATGTTGGGGCGTGGGGAATGAAGAGAAAAAAATATGAGCATTTTATGAGCATGGGATTTTGACCCCTCATATAAACATATGCATAATGCTGCGCTATACTTTGCAGCCACAAGACGTTACCAAGCAACGCTTATTGTTTAGGTGTCCTTTGATAAGCAGGCAGTCATATCATTAGCTAGAACTAGCTAGATCTGATAGATTTAGACATAGTGAGTGAAGTCTAACCGGACGAGAGAGAGAGAGAGATCAGAGATCAGATCAGCTGCTGCTGACGGAGAACACGCAGCTCTGCATGATCACAGCTCCGCCGCTGTGACGGACCGCTGAGTGGAGCAAAATTAAATACACTAAGAGTTAGACCTAACACACTTAGCTAGTTTATCTACTCTGGAACTAGCTAAACTGGTTATAAATATATTTATTCTTTACTGTCGGGTCACTCATTACAGGTTCAGCGAGCTGCACGAGACTGACAGGCTGTCAGGAGAGGGAGAGGAAAAGAGAGCACCCCGTTTATTATCCAGAATGACTGTGTGGTAGGTCGGCGCCATCTCCTGGGTCCCAGATGTAGCGATGTATGCTGGAGGGCCCGGCGAGCTCCCACTCCTGCTTCCAAGCAACCATGCATCTCTGGAGAGGTCCTCAGAAGTGGAATTGAGCATCTCTTGTGCTGCTTTGTTGAAGAGGAGGCGGGACTTGAGCCTACTTTGAGGCGATGCTCTCATTGTCGTGTTATGCAGGATGTGCCAGTCATGCTTTTGAGCTTTCCTGGCCAAGGCGAGGGTGGCAGACTCCCGTCGGAGGCTGGCCGGTGAGAGAACTGGCAAGAGGGGGGTAGGCTTCAGGCCTACAGGGGTAGGCTTCAGGCATCCAGTTATAATCCGGAGAGCGTTGTTGATGACCACTTCAACCTTACTTGCATGAGGGCTTCTGCTCCAGGCTGGGGCGCAGTATTCCGCTGCAGAGAAGACCAGGGCTTGAGTTGATATTCACAGCGTCTTAGCGGAGGCTCCCCAGGTTGTTCCAACGAGGCGGCGGATCAGTGCGACCCTTGATGTTACCTTGGCCTTGACTTCTTCAAGGTGTTGTTTGAAGGACAGTGTCCGATCCAGACGCACACCGAGGTACTTCGGGGCTTGCTGGACCTCCAGATGTTTATTGTTGACACGCACCTCAAGTTCCCTCCTAGCTTCTTTGGTGCTAAGATGGTATGCCGCTGCTACTGTCTTTCCGATGTTGAGCTGTAGACGCCACCTTTGAAAGTATGCTACCAGGGTGCCCAGGTCGTCGTTAAGGCCATCTTCTATCACCTTCCATGTTGGTTGTCTCAGCATGATGGCTAGATTGTCTGCATAGCTGTACTTTCTGGATGATGTGTCAGGTACAGTGGCGGCGCCAGGGTATGGCTGGGGTAGGCTATAGCCATACCAAGAAATGGCTTAGCCCAACCATGAAAAATTATGTTAAAGTAAGCATGTTGAGAACACGGATTGCGAAAATCTACGGGTCGTGTCCACAACACACAAACTGATCCTGCTGTAACAACAAGTGCACGTTACTGACGCAATATGGTTGAGACCATTCGGGCTTATGCTAGAGGGGTGCCAGGAATAGTCTAAGTAGTGGGGGAGTTTTATACACTAAAGGTGTGGAAATTCTCTGGCGTTATAATGTCAGCGTGGCCGCGGTCAGATCAAAATGCCTCCGAATGCAATTTGAACAGACCTACAGCCAATCAGAGCAACGAAACGTTGGGTCTGCTGCGTCGTGCATTACTGATACGTCGATACGTCACGTTCACAGTGAAAAGTCCCCAAACTCGCGCTGAGTAAATTGCAGAAAGACAGCAGAATTTCTAGGAGTAATTGTATATTTCGGATGGATAGATTTGTTCTTAAATGCCCTCGCATTTAGGTACAAGTCGAACAGGTGCCAGAGTCACACGACCCACCTGAAGAGTGAATAGTGAGTTTTGAAAATATTTTGTAATAATGGATCATTTGAAAAAGTGTTTTGTATGACAATAGAGATACAGGCCACCTGTTGTGTGCTGTGTCTGTCTCTCTCTGTTGACCTGTGTCTGTGTCTCTCTGTCTCTCTGTCTCTGTCTCTCTCCCTCACTCTCCGTGTCAATTCTATATGCCAACTTTTCTTGTTTCTGCCGCTGCGTAGCATGTTGTAACAACGTGGAATTAGCAGAATAGGCTATTGTATTGTTTAACTCACACCTGTTGCTCTCGATGTAATTTAGCTGATAAAAGGAGACTGATAAAAGCTAATAAAAGCCTCACACGTGCGTTTCACTGTCAAGGGGTGCGATATAGCGTGTATGTAATTACATTACAAATACTGACTTGAGCCCCACCACTGTATGGGTTGGCCCTACCAGAGATTACCCAACAAAAATACTCTGGTGCCGCCACTGGTCAGGTAGGTCGTGTACATATATATTGAACAGCATCGACGAGAGAACCGACCCCTGCGGAACACCGTTCCTCAGTCTTCTGAGCCTGCTGCGTTGGCCATTGCTGGTCTGGAGGACAAAGCTGCGGTTGGTAAGCATCTCTATGATGAACTTAACCATATGCGGCAGTCAGGTCCAGGTACACTACCCCGGCTTTCTCATTGTCCTGGAAGCTGTCTTCGATGTCCTGAAAGAGTAGCGTTACCTGGTCTACTGTTGACCTTCCACAACGAAAACCAGCTTGTTCCCGTGGAAGCTGAGAGTCCACCACAGGCTCAATGCGGCTATGGATCATCCTCTCCAAGATCTTGAATGGGACACAGAGCAGCGAGATGGGTCTGTATGACTTGGGGTCTTCGGCAGAGCTATGACGGAGGTGCGGCGCCAGATCTTTGTGAGCTTTGACCTCCGGTACCACGACGAGAAGAATGCACAGAGCCAGCCAGATGTTGTTGTGCTCTGGTGGGTGACGAACTCCGGGTGGATGTTGTGGCCCGGAGATTTGCCCGGCTTGAGCTTACTTATGGCCTCACTGAGTTCATCTGCTGTAAAGTCTCCCAAGAGGTTGGAATCAACACTGTCCGCTCCCAAGACGGAAGACACTCACGCCATGTCAGTCGGGCGAAGTGCATGTGTCAATAAATGTTCTTTCAACAAAAAATGAAGTCTCTCCTGATTGAACTGAACTTTAATCCAAATAATGAGATAGTAATAACAAGTTAAAAATAATGACAAAGTAAGTCATAATAATTAGATTTTAAGTCTAAATAAGGAGATAGTAAGCCATATCACTGAGATAAATAAGTCAGAAAATTAGAAAGCAAGTCATAATTATGACTAGCGGGATACACGTTTTTTCTTTCCTGTGGCTTCCATAGAATACAGAGAGAGCAAGAAAGTCAAAAATGAAAGCTGCTTTGGCTTTGTTCTGCTTTGGCCCCAGTGCTAACTATACGTTTAGTTTAGAGCAAATACAGTTAAATAAATGTAGCCAGAAAATGACTTGTTACTGTAAATATTTTTACAAAGGAAGAGTGTATGTATGTATGTATGTATGTATACGAGTGAAACTATCCCTCTGTTATATTTGACCTATTACGAAATATGAACTGTGTGAGTCATTGCATTGTCATTTGTAATCTTTGCTTTGATTTAATTTGGGTGGCTTTGACATCACATGCCATGAAGTCGCTGGAGAGGCTGGTCCTTAAACTCCTCCGAACAGTGGTCGCACCATCACTAGACCCCCTGCAGCTTGCATATCAGCCTCGTATTGGAGTGGAGGACGCCATCATCTTCCTGCTGCACAGAGTACACACACACACCTTGAGAAGGCAGGCAGCACAGTGAGAGTCATGTTCTTTGACTTTTCCAGTGCTTTCAATGCCATCAGACCTGCCCTGCTCAGCAGGAAGCTACTGGACATGCAGGAGGATGCTCCACTGGTGAGCCGGATAACCAACTATCTCACGGCTCGGCCACAGTACGTGAAGCTGCAGTAACACCTCTGACATCATATTGAGCAGCACGGGCGCTCCTCAGGGCACGGTCCTCTCTCCCTTCCTGTTCACAGTCTATACATCAGACTTCAGACGCTGCTCACGGTCCTGCCATCTGCAGAACTTCTCAGATGACTCTGCCATTGTGGGCTGTCTCATCAGAGACCAGGAAGCTGAGGACAGGAGTGTGGTGGACAGTGATGTGGAACGGTGCGGTCAGAACCATCTGCAGCTCAACGTCACAAGAACCAAGGAGCTAGTGGTTGACTTCAGGAAGCGGAGTACCGCCCCAAGCCCAGTTACCATCGTGGGCATGGATGTGGACATTGGGGACAGCTACGTGGGTGTCCACAGACAATACACTGGACTGGAGTAAACACTGAGGCCCTATATAAGAAAGCCAGAGTCGCCTGTAGTTCCTCAGGAGACTCAGGTCCTTCAAGGTCTGCAGCACTATGTTGCAGATGTGTTATGACTCGGGGGTCTCCAGTGTGATCTTCTCTGCTGTAGTGTGTTGGGGCAGCGGGGCGAAGTCATCAGGAGAGCAGGCTCTGTCCTGGGAGTGGATCAGGAGTCGTTGGCAGTGGTGTCGGAGGGGAGAATGCTGAGGAAACTTCTCAGCATTCTGGACAACGGGTCTCACCCCCTGCATGCCACACTGGTTTCCTACCAGAGCACTTTCAGCCATAGACTGAGACCACCGAAGACCACCACACAGCGCCACAGGAGGTCTTTCCTCCCAGTGGCAATCAAACTCTTTAACTCTTCACCCCTAAGTAAAGGGAACTGAGAACTTCCACACCAACACTATGTGTATATTTACAGTGGGGCAAAAAAGTATTTAGTCAGCCACCAATTGTGCAAGTTCTCCCACTTAAAAAGATGAGGCCTGTAATGTTCATCCTAGGTACACTTCAGCTATGAGAGACAGAATGGGGGAAAGAATCCAGGAAATCACATTGTAGGATTTTTAATGAATGAATTGGTAAATTCCTCGATAAAATAAGTATTTGGTCTCCTACAAACAAACAAGATGTCCGACTCTCACAGACCTGTAACTTCTTCTTTAAGAGCCTCCTCTGTCCTCCACTCGTTAACTGTATTAATGGCACCTGTTTGAACTCGTTATCAGTATAAAAGACACCTGTCCACAACCTCAAACAGTCACACTCCAAACTCCACTATGGCCAAGACCAAAGAGCTGTTAAAGGACACCAGAAACAAAACCTGGACCAGGCTGGGAAGACTGAATCTGCAATAGGTAAGCAGCTTGGTGTGAAGAAATCAACTGTGGGAGCAATTATTAGAAAATGGAAGACATACAAGACCACTGATAATCTCCCTCGATCTGGGGCTCCACGCAAGATCTCACCCCGTGGGGTCAAAGTGATCACAAGACCGGTGAGCAAAGATCCAGAACCACACGGGGGGACCGAGTCCATGACCTGCAGAGAGCTGGGACCAAAGTAACAAAGGCTACCATCAGTAACCCACTACGCCGCCAGGGACTCAAATACTGCAGTGCCAGACGTGTCCCCCTGCTTAAGCCAGTACATGTCCAGGCCCGTCTGAAGTTTGCTAGAGAGCATTTAGATGATCCAGAAGAGGATTGGGAGAATGTCATGTGGTCAGATGAAAACAAAATAGAACTTTTTGGTAAAAACTCAACTAGACGTGTTTGGAGGAGAAAGAATGCTGAGTTGCATTCAAAGAACACCTACTGTGAAACATGGGGCTGGAACCATCATGCTTTGGGGCTGTTTGTCTGCAAAGGGACCAGGACGACTGATCCGTGTGAAGGAAAGAATGAATGGGGCCATGTATCGTGAGATTTTGAGTGACAACCTCCTTCCATCAGCAAGGGCATTGAAGATGAAACGTGGCTGGGTCTTTCAGCATGACAATGATCCCAAACACACCACCCGGGCAACAAAGGAGTGGCTTCGTAAGAAGCATTTCAAGGTCCTGGAGTGGCCTAGCCAGTCTCCAGATCTCAACCACATAGGAAATCTTTGGAGGGAGTTGAAAGTCTGTGTTGCCCAGCGACAGCCCCAAAGCATCACTGCTCTAGAGGAGATCTGCATGGAGGAATGGGCCAAAGTACCAGCAACAGTGAAAACCTTGTGAAGACTTACAAAAAACCTTTGACCTCTGTCATTGCCAACAAAGGGTATAACAAAGTATTGAGATGAACTTTTGTTGTTGACCAAATACTTATTTTCCACCATAATGTGCAAATCAATTCTTTAAAAATCAGACAATGTGATTTCCTGGATTCTTTCCCCCATTCTGTCTCTCATAGTTCAGGTATACCAGGATGAAAATTACAGGCCTCTCATCTTTTTAAGTGGGAGAACTTGCACAATTGGTGGCTGACTAAATACTTTTTTGCCCCACTGTATATATCAATATAATTACCATCATTACACTCGCTGCTATATATATAACTATTTGCAATATTGTTATTAATATTATTAATAATGCTATGATAACGTGAAATTACGTAACTGCCACTACGTTTTATTTTTTTGCACTACTAAATACTGCTAATAATTGCATTGCTTGTGTGACCATCTATGTTTCTATGTTTCATGTTGTCTGTAGATATTTAATTGCTCTTTTTGCTGCACTTTTAGTGTACAGTTTTGCTGTTGTGCTGTTTATTGTATTGTGTTGCTCTGGCACGACAATTTCCTTCGGATAAATAAAGTCTTATCTTTTCTTATCTAATTCATCTGTAAATATATTACTGATTGGATTTTCTTTTTATTTGTAACTAATATTTGTATTTGAGCTGTTTCTTTTGTTCTATGCTGTGATTTACCTATGCTATATGTACAAATATGAGTTTATATTCTGAACAAAGGGCTTCTGTTAATAAATAAAAAGCATTAAAACAAAGCGACAGACAAGGTGTTGACCGTGGAATAATGTCTGCTACATGGAGACGCTCAGGCTTACCTTTTACAGTGAGGTGCATTACCCTGGGCTCAGAGAAGATTTCTTGACTGAAATCAAAATTGTAGTCACATTGATAGGTGCCTTGGTGGGAATTCTCTGCAGCAGGGAAGAGGAAGATTGCTTCATTCTGTTCAGGGGCCTTGATCTGCTCAGAGGAGGGGTCACTGCCGTCCCCGGAGCGGAGGCGGATGGAGGAAACATTGTAGGGTGAAGCGTAGGAGCAAGAGATGGCAAAGCGATGGCCCTTCAAAAGCTCTCCGTTCTTGTCATCAACAGGCCCCTGAGAGGTATACAGCGTGGCAAAAGGTTGTCTTGGACGTTCTGAAAAAGTAAAAAAGAGAGTTAAGGGATTACCCACATTCTGTTCGAATAATATAAGGAAATATGTATGAATAGTGTATCTTAAAGTGTTACGTGTAACTTGCAAATCTACAATAAATTATAAAACATTTCTGCAAATGAGTTACTACATTGGAAACATAAACAATACTATTTTTATTTAAAAATAACATCAAAAATAAAGGGGATAAGTACCAACACAGTGTAGGAAAGTATTTCCACATTCACTCAGGTCAGTTTCCGTGGCGTTGAGCATAGTGGAAGGACAGTCCACGAGATGCTTCTCTGTGCCTTCACACTGAAGATTGGGCGCCAAGACCTCTCTCATAGAAAGTATCTGCGAACCCACAGCCGAGATCTCTACAGGCAACGAGAGCAGCCTCTGAGCTGAAGGAGACCGAACACACTGAAGCCCACGAGCCGGTGGACTTCAACTGGAGCTTCCCATAACACCTCTCAGGGCCGTCCACCAGCCTCGCCCCCTCTGGGGAGACAGACAGAAGCAAGTGAGGGTCAGAAGGGACAGTATCTTTAATTTGAGTACTCTGAAACAGTCCAATCACACGGCTCAGGGGATGAACACACGGTAAACAAATGAATTGTCAATACAAGATGGATACCAGGGGCCTATACTACGAACCCGGTTCAACCTAAACTGGATATGTTTGAGTTATCCGGTTGGCCTAATCCAAAACATACGCGCTCTCGCTAAACTGTACTACGACGCGGGTTATCAAGTGGATCGCTCAAGCCAGCCGTGTCCTATCGAGTTAGGTGCGCGTTCACATGAAAGGGGTGGTATCTGGAGCATTCGACCAATCACAGACATGGAGAAGCGCACTGACAGCGCAGCGTCATACTTCCTGAATGAAAAGTCAACTATAATATTAGACATATGAAGAAGTTAAACTTTAAACATCCATGACTTAAACACTTTATCCAGGATAAAAGCCACATAGCTGCACCTGCGAGGTGAATACAGCTGGGAACAGAAAAAGTGTTTGAATGCGTACATTAACAGGTTTATGATATCACTGCCCCGTCTAACACACGATCTGACTTTAATTACATTTGTCTCGAGTGTTTCGTCAACTTAATGTGTTGCTTAAAATAATACTTCTGCATCCAGTCTGTGACGCTGTGAGTGTTGCACGGCCAGATACGGCTCAGCTGACTCAGATAAGGAGATATATGATACATTATGAAGTGATGTGCCGCGGACTGTACTTAATGTACTCTGATCCAGTTACTTATGTTGTGGCCGATATGTAAGTAATTTTTCATAACGCTAATGTTATAACAGTCAGATTGCTCTGAAGATGGAGGTGATATTCTATTAATGTTCACGTTCACACAGTCGGTGATTTTTGCCGGCCGTCTTTCCTGCAACGGCAGCTTTTCTGTATTTTCTTTCTCCTGTAATATGACTTGAACGCTTTAAACTCCGCACACTGAGCTCTGATTGATCAGCAGGCGGTGCTTTCACTGAGTTGAGCTCTTAGCCTGCAACCTAACCTGCTCCCGATCAGGTTAGCTGCTTAGCATAAGTTACCATGGAGATCTAGCCTGCTAAAAAGAGAACCAGCTTCGGATGACCGGAAAGCCGGAGTTTTCCCTGAATTTAGCCGGCTTAGCGAAAATCCTGCTTCGCAGTAGCCTATACCCCCCAGGTCCGTGAGCAGTGTGCTGTGAAGACCGAAGGGTCAGAATAACACTGTTGAGCAGCTCCAAGCCTCACATTCTCACACACACATGAACTTCCTGCAACAATACTGCCATACTGCGTTAGAGGTCGATTTAAGGAAACCCAAAGTATGAAATAGATTAAAAACAACAGATGTCTAAAACAAATATTTAACTTTGAATAACACACAAATGATCACACAGAGATCATACTTCTTTGGTCTCACCACGTTTCATCAGGAAAGGTCAATACGGCGACTCAACCAGGAGAGGCTTGTTTTGATGTATTGCCAATAATACACGAATGTAATGGTGTTTGGCGATTAGACCATGTAGTGCGGGACACATTCTAGACACTGGTGGAGGTGGAGGCATGAAGGGGTGGATGGAGGTCTGAGGAGGGGGGGTTTAAGCTTGACACGAACCCAATTTGGACAAAAGTATTGGTACATTTAACCTCATATGAAAGTGTGACACAGGGTCTGCTCAATAGAATGGAGCATCCTGAAGAAGACCTTTGGACAGTGACCAAAAGAATGACATTTTGGATACAAGCAGTCCACATGAGGTTCCTCGTAGGGTGTCTTGGCTCAGCCTAATAGCACATTCATAATAGCCCAGTCCTCCTCATGACACACATGTTCCATCCACCGTCTCCAGGTTGTACACTTTTCAAGCGAGCATCTAGTTCTGTTCAAAGATCCAGTTGGTGAAGTAAGCAACTCGAGCTTGATTCCGAGGAAGAAGAAGAGGAGGATAATAACATATGAATAAGTGTTTTAGGAGAGGTTGTGTAGGAATTAAAAAAAGCCCAACGGTGTTGAACTCCTCATGAAAAACTTCACTGTGGCACAAATGGAGGAGTGAGGAATATGAAATGTGCATGGGTGGAATGCCAGACCCACGCTGACCATCAGATGTGGTGTGAGCATAACTGGAACATGATTGTGTGTCCGAGCCCAAAGAGAGAGAGAGGGTGCTGAGCTCCGAATGCTCTCCTACAGGTTCATTCCAGACACAACTCAGAGACCGGGTCAACCTGCGGGAGAGATTATATATGTTGTCCGGCATGGGTTGTAGGAGCCATGAAACATGTTTAGTATTGCGTTTTGTTTTAATATAAGACATTTGTTTGAGCACTATTGATTGGCTGGCTTGAGTCACATGGAGATGGGCGGCACTCATAATAATAGTGAGGTGTGTGTGGAGGAGAGGGTGACACAGCGTCGTTGTACTTTCTGTTGACCGCAAGTTGAAATGATTGTTTGATTAAATATATCGACGTCCAGGAGAATAAGTTGATCATCCCACTTTTCATTAAACCACATTATTTTGCAACAGAGTTTTTGACCTCAGCCAGTTCTTTTTTGTGGCGTGTCACACAATATCAAACCGGCCCGGCCTCTCAGCGACTTTGTTTGTTTCCTGCTGTCGCTACATGGGTTATAACACGTTGCTAGGGTTAGCATCAGATAATACGCAAAGTAGTCGTTGTGCAGATTGGTCCATTTCAGAAATATATATGATATGTTTTATAATGATTGACCATGAAAGTGTTCTCAAAGCCGGTGAAGGTTCACCATCACGATTTGCCCTTTTTTTCGTGTTGCACAGCACGACTTTAAAAGCAATGTATTTCTACTGGTAATGTGTTTCGTGCCTGCAGGCTGCAGCACGTCTTTTTCTCCATTCGGGTCGTGGAAGACCGGAAGCTGTGTGGTTCATAAAAACATGTTCTTACTCAATATCAAGCCACACTTATTGCTTTTATTTTAAATCGTATAATTTCGGACTTTTGTTGCCGTCTGTGAGGAAAATAAATGGGGCTCAGAGCCTCAGGATACTGAAATCTGTATTTTAAAATATTTTTTTCCTTCTAATTCGTTATTCTTTTCAAAATAACACACTGTTATTTACTCACCAATAACACACAATTATCCTTGCTTTTATTTATTGGTTTAATTCCATAATCTCTGGCTTTTTTGGCGTCCGTCAGGAACTCAATTTCAAAATAAAAATAACCGGAAACAGACGTAGGCCTATAAGGGACATTTCGAGCATCATTGAGATCGTCAACATTTCTGAGTTTAGGATGGCCGAAGACACTACACTAACCATAATCCCCAACTATCATTTAGGACTACTGTCCCGTGATTAATCTTCAAGCTCTGGGATTGGATGTTGAAGTGGCAGTGCGCCAAGGTTACGCCGAGCGTCAAACAGCTGTTTGAAATGGAACGAAACCACGCCAGATTATCCAAAACTGGAATCGAACGCCCCCCCCAGAACTACACATGCTGGCTATTGTGTTTCGCAAAATGTTCTATGGGACGTCTCTACTGAACGTTTTCGTTTTTCCCACAATTAGAAGCTGCCAGTATTAAACACATTGGTGTTATCAAATGTAAAACATATAATTAATAAATGGGTGAAAATCGCTTATGTCCATAATGCGCAGCATTAATATATACCCACATGCAGTGATGTACCTGAACGCGTTCAATGAACGATCGTTCATGAACGCGTTCATATTTTGGGCGAACGTGAACTGAACGTACTGTATTTCCGCTAGATGAACGTAATTGAGAACGCGTTCATTTTCAGCGCTGTATAACGGCGTTCAAAAGTGCATTCATTCTCAGCACTGTATTATAACGCCGTTCAAAAGTGCGTTCATTCTCAGCACTGTATTATAACGGCGTTCAAAAGTGTGCCAGATTTCATATGCCTTTCAGCCGAAAACCCAGTTAAAACACACCGTAAACAGGCTTCAAAATAATGCGGAAAACCACCCAATCTGGCAACAGCAAGCTGCCTGTGATGCGTACGCGCCTGTCACCCCTGGCTGTCGCACTAAAATATAAATATACTAAATATATCACACTCCTCACAACAAACAATGTGGAACCGCGGAACCGGCGAGCATTGAATGAATGAATGAATTAGTATGGACGAAGCCGAGAGCAGCTGCAGCAGCACTCGCTCAGAGTGAGACTCTACGGCGTCGACGTATGAGCATTTAAAAGAGTTTTACGTTAAAGTCAGTACTGACTCAGATGGAAAAATGAAACGTTTGCCTGTGAACTGTGTCCGCCCGGTTTGGAAAAGCAAGTCCGTACATCGACGACGTCGACAACAACCTTAAACGGCACATTGAGAATAAGCACACGACTAGCCTTTCACGGTATGTGTGAGTGGCGAATAAAAAAGAGAGCCAAAACAGATCCACTACCACCCAAATCCCATTAACATCGTACAGGAGACAAATAATAGCTCGCAGCAACGTATTGAAAAAAGAACTATAAACTATAAATTAGTTCATTTTTGAAACCATGAACACACATTCAACATTTTGAATTATGAACTATGAACTGAACTAGTTCATTTTAAAATGTGTGAACTGTGAACTGAACGAGTTCATGTAGAAAGTGAACTTTCCCAACATTGCCCACATGACAGCTCATTGCTACTTTGTAATTCTACTCCACTACAATTCAGAGGTTAACCTGGTATTTTTACTCCAATACACATATATAAGTCCTTTTCTATCAGCTGTGCACCTTTATGGTGTAAATATAACCTATCTATGAATTAGATCAAATGTAAAAGTCAGCCGAATTAGTGTTGATACTGCAAGGAAGCGTATTGTGTGAAGAGAAATTGAAGATGTTGTTTAATTGTTGATATATTTATGATCCACGTCAAGTATTCAGTTTCGGCGCCATTTCTTCAGTTTTTCCAAAGGTCTTCTCATCAGGGCACTATAAACAAAGAACTACGGCAGATCTGTAATATGTAATGCAGCCGAACCGTGTATTACAATGCCGTTATGTGATGACTTTCAAAGAGAAAAGCAAGAGCACTCGGAATTAAGTATTATTTTATTCTTTTAAAATGCTTTCCGGATTTCATATAATATAAACACCAAATCCCAGCAGGCATTGCGGCTAAAACATCCAATCAGCGAGCTTAAACCATAGCTGAGGATCTTGGGTAATCTCTCGAAATGCCTACGTCTGTTTCCGGTTATTTTTATTTTGAAATTCAGTTCCTGACGGACGCCAAAAAAGCCTGAGGTTATGGAATTAAACCAAGAAATAAAAGCAAGGATAATTGTGTGTTATTGGTGAGTAAATAACAGTGTGTTATTTTGAAAAGAATAACAAATTAGAAGGAAAGAAATATTTAAAAATACAGATTTCAGTATCCTGAGGCTCTGAGCCCCATTTATTTTCCTCACAGACGGCAACAAAAGTCCGAAATTATACGATTTAAAATAAAAGCAATAACTGTGGCTAGATATTGAGTAAGAACATGTTTTTATGAACCACACAGCTTCCGGTCTTCCACGACCCGACCGGAGAAAAAGACGTGCTGCAGGCAGTAGAAATACATTGCTTTTAAAATCGTGCAATATACTGTATACTGCAAATAAATACTTCCACCTTCAACACTCTGCAATCTCTAAACTGGTACTGGATGTTTATTTTGTATATTTTGTAATTTCTAGTTGTATCTTTAATATGTGTATGCATGCTTCTTAATTCATTTTAAGCTCTTTATTTGCTGTAACAAATGTACATCTTCCCTCTGAGACGAATAAAGGTATTCTCGTTTTGAAAAGACTGAACAGAAAGCAGAGTGCCTCAGCTTGAAAGCAGTCAGCGGTACTCACCAGGCGTCCTGCTCACATGCTTTTCTTCTGCTTTTAGACTGGAGATGTCTGTCATCTGCACCGCTAAACACCAACATACTGCTAACGGCCACCTGAAAGTGAGACTATGCTTGATCCAGAGCATTTTAAATGTTGCTCTGATTTCATGTAAACACAACTTCAGTTAGGGTTCAGTTCTGGCAGCTCGCACTCTGCCCTCTTTAAAGCACAGGTTTGTTTGCACAGCAGATGCAGCCTATGGGAGCATGCTCTGGTGGTCACTAAAGGTCAACTGTGGCTACACGGACTGTACAACACATTTACAGTACAGTATGTAAACAGACCAATGGCAATAACCTCGAGAGCATTTTTAATGAAGCTATATAAAAACAAATATCACTATGATAGTCCCGTCCGGGGCAGGACAGTGTGTTACTGTGAGGGGAGATGTGACACTCGCTTCACCTCAGACTGAAGTCCAAACTTTATCCTGAGCTTTTTGCCAATCACAAAGGTAAACAAAGGTGTGTTATGTAATGAGTGCAAAGAGGAGAGCATAGGGAATGAGTACTGAGAGAAGATGGAGCTTCACTATCCCCCGTGGGGAAATCAGGAGTTGAAGAAGCGTGGAGTAAGAGCGAAAGTACAGTACACATTCACCCAAGATGAATACCACTGAAGAAGACATTTAAATGATATACAGGTAAGTAGCTGTTAAAACAAGGCATGCATTAAATGGACATATATACATATTTGAGTCCAGATTGTTAAATATATTTGCATTGAGATTGTACAGTTCAGATTTTATGTACAATCCATGTTATTGTTGTGTGTGTCACGTTGTTGACCCCTTGTTGTGCAGCCTGATGGCCACCGGCACAACGGAGAGTCCGAGGCGCTTGGTGCTGTGCCGAGGAGGGGTGAGTCTGAGGCTGCACTCCTCATCCTCACTCTGCATGGATGGGGGGAGGGGCTCTCCAGGTTACACTCCAGCTTCCTCCTCGTCCTCCCCTCCGCCACCTCCTCCAGATTGTCCAGTTGTCCTCCAACTGCAGAGCTAGCCTTCCTAACCACTTGTTCAGCCTGTCAGTGTCCCTGTTGTTGTTATCTCCCCTCCAGCACACCCCAACGAAGAAGAGCCCACTGGCCACCACAGACTGGTAGAACATCTGCAGCAGCCTCGTGCTGAAGGGCCTGAGCCTCCTCAGGAAGAACAGCTGGCTCCGCCCCTTCCTGAAGAGAGCTTCGGTGTTGTCACTCCAGTCCAGTTGATTGTTGAGGTGCACTCCCAGGAACTTGTAGCTCTTCACCGCCTCCACCTCCTCCCCCCTGATGGTGATGGGGGTCAGAGGCCTCTTCCTGCTCCACCTGAAGTCAACCACCAGCTCCTTAGTCTTGCTGATGTGGAGCTGGAGGTGATTGTTGTCACACCAGCCTACGAAGTTCTCCACCAGGGCCCTGTACTCCTCCTCGTTGTCATCTGTGATCCAGCTGACGACGGAGGAGTCATCGGAGAACCTCTTTAGGTGGCATGAGCCGGAGTTGAAGCGGAAGTCTGAGGTGTCGAGGGAACAGGAAGGTGACAGCACAGTTCCTTGGGGGCTCCAGTGTTGCTCGGTCGCACGTCAGACACACTGGAAGCAGCTGCTGGATCGTGCTGAAGGCGCTGGAGAAGTCGAAGAACAGGATTCTTAGCGAGCTGTGCGGCTTCCCAGCTGCAGCGTAAAGATGATGGCGTCCTCTACGCGATGTCTGTCTGGTAGGCAAACTGTAGAGGGTCCAGGGAGTCACTCACAGGCGTCTCTCTCAAAGATCTTTGTGATGTGAGGAGTCAGAGCTACAGGCCACCCGATCAGGTTGTGGTCTGAACTGCCGAGGCAGGGGGGGGGGAACATGCTTCCTCCACATTGCCTACAGCAGGTCCAGCGTCGTATTGGTCCTCGTGCCACAGGTCACATGCACAGCTCAACACACCGTCAACATTACTTTACATCACAACAATGAAATCATTTAGCCTGTGAGCATGCTCATTTCAAAATAACATATTAATTTCACTGTGAACATTCTGTAGAATACAATAAACATGAGCTTATGAATCACGCTGACAGCAGGAATACATCAAACTGAAAGGTCACCTGAGGTCCAGGTGAGCGACTTGTGCTCAGCTCAGGAACCACTTCAGTTCACTCACACATGGTAATACTATCACAGAGGTTTTGTAGTTACTGTTCAGGTCATTCATGTGATTTCACACGTGGACAAAACAAGATGTGGGGAGAGCGAGCTGTGCCTCGAACAATGGCAGCCAATAAGTGCATGAAGGAGAAGGTCAAGGAGATGCAAAGTGCACGTTAACATACACACAGATCTCTGAGGCTTCCAGGACTGGGCAGCAGTTTGAAGCAAGCTGTGAACACATGTCATCTACTTGTTAGTCTGCTGTTTGCTGAGAAGGAAATGTACAGTGACTTTTCAAAGAAAGAGTTATTTGTCAAAAAAGCTAGAAAAAGCGTTCTGCGGCTCAGATTGTTATCTGGCCATGGAGGGGGAGGAGCTTGAGAACATTCCCTTCAGCGAAGTCTGTGGTGATATTCTGACGGTAAATACTAGGGATGTAACGATACATGCCTGGCGCTGTGGGAGGGCCAGGCCATTTCACATTCCTGCACTCCCCCAATAAACACGATTTGTATTATTTATAAAAAGAAAAAAATATGAATTTTTTTAATTATAAATAAACTGAACTTTTATGCTACGATGTATGTGATGTCAGTTAGTAACTAACACAAAAATCCAGGCTACGTCAAATAAATTCATGTGATTTGTGATTCGTCCACATTTAGACCAATCACAGCGTCACACTCTGCCGCCTATTCTGGATTTGTTTATTGTGCATTCTCTAGACTCCCATTTCTGTTTGAATTACACAATGGACCTCAGAAACTGGCTCAAAAGGTCTAAGGATTTATTAAAACGAAATAGTGATGAAAGAACTGCAGCCGATGCAGCTGCTGGCGACCCTCCTCCTCCTCCTCCTCCTCCTCCTCCTCCTCCTCCTCCTCCTCCTCCTCCTCCTCCTCCTCCTCCTCCTCGCCGGTGCCTCCACTACAGACGGCAACCGCTCAAAGACCAACAGCCCCAGATGATCTTGGGGTTAATAAACCCAAGCAGGTGAAACTGGATCGTTATCAGGGACATTGTTTTCAGGGAAGAAGCGCACTTTTGCCGCTGCACGGTACTACAACAGACCGGCTTGAAGATTCGTTCAAAGCAGATGCAGCCTTTTGTTTCCCCTGTAGTCAGTTTAAAGCAACAAGTCCTCCAACTCATACGACCAAATATGTCGCTTGTTCAAGCGCTTAATACGACCTATAATTACGTTTTAAAGTGTTCGCCCTCTAGTGCTCCCGTTGAATGCAAACTTTACAGATGGTCGTTTATTCACAAATAACCCTCTCTGTAAAATCCTAAATCGTAGGATAGTTTGACCATTAAACGCTTTATGATTAGATTTCTAGCGAGAAGTATATATTGTACTTTTAGAATCCACGTCCAGTCGATATGTAGGATCTATAGTTTGATAGATATTACGAAGATGAGGTTTCGTTGAAAACAGTATTTCCGGTCTCGACGTTTTCATAATAAATCCAATGATTAAATGATTTAACAGTGATATCTGCAGTACTCATCCACTAAAACACATCAGTTTATCCTAGTTAATTATACGACATGAATTGGTTTAAATTGTGTACAATGCTTTTGTGTTTTTCCCATAGGTTTTTCTCTTTCGATTCTGAGAGACACATTTCTTTTTTCAGAGGTGTTGACAGGCTAAAATCACGCCGCAATGCACGTTATGGTGTAAATACAGCCTATCTACCAATTGGATCAAATATAAAAGTCAGCCGAATTAATGTTGATACTGCAAGGAGACGTATTGTGTGAAAAGAAATGTAAGATGTTTTTTAATTGTTGATATATTTATGATCCATGTCACATCTTGTCTAGAAGTCTTTTCAGCAGGGCTCTATAAATAGAGAACTACGGCAGATATGTAACATTTAATGCAGCCGAACCGTGTATTACAATGCCGTTATGTGATGACTTTCAAAGAGAATAGCAAGCACACTCGGAATAAAGTATTATTGTATTTTTAAAAAACGTTTTCAGATTTCACATCACATAAACACCAAATCCCAGCATGCATTGCGGCTAAACCATCCAATCATCGAGCTGAGGATCTTGCCTACGTCTGTTTCCGGTTTCGTTTATGACCGATGTATTTTGTTATACACACATTCCTTCACATTTACATTTTAATTTGCATTAAAGTATTTTGTGAGTCCTTCTAACATGTTTTTAAATATAACTACGTTTGTAGTTGAAGAGTTTGTAAATTAACATGAACCGAAGCTGTTGCCTGGCAACTCAATTAACGTCACGTTCGTGAATTCCACATTCACACACACGGATTAACATCGATTTAATACATTAATGTAGCCTTTGTTTCTGCTAAAAGAGGTGTCGACCAGCTGGGGCAACAAGAAAATCGGCGTAATCGAGTGTGACTATTACAAAATAAATCATTACGTCAGAGTAGCATTTGGTTGGTATTTCCGGTTATTTCTCCACTGGTTAACATGGGTTAACAATACCGTGTAACTGTCACGTTTGAAATCGTGACATCTTCAAGTCTCCCAGCATGGTACATCGTCACATGTTCACGTCTTGCCGTGATACCGGGTTGCTTATTTATTTATGTTGGTGACGATCCGACCTCCATGCTGCGACTCTGTTCAAACTGCATCCACCAAACAATATGATTTATCTCCACCTCCCCAAAAGAACCAGAATCTGACACGGTGTGAGACGTCTGTTTTAGCTGCTCTGTCCTCATTTCCCGCGATCTTCTTCCTGCAGTCAGTCAGAATGAATGAATGAATGGGCGTTTCTTTGACTGTTTATAGGCAAATCTGGGCGTTACGTGAAGCCCGCAAAAGCTGCGCCGCATTTCGAGTCGAATGTGATTTATTCTCCTCTCTGTCTTCCTCTCTCTTCTCCTCTCTCTTCTCCTCTCTGTCTTCCTCTCTGTCTTCCTCTCTGTTCTCCTCTCTCTTCTCCTCTCTCTTCTCCTCTCTGTTCTCCTCTCTGTCTTCCTCTCTGTTCTCCTCTCTGTTCTCCTCTCTGTCTTCCTCTCTGTTCTCCTCTCTGTCTTCCTCTCTGTTCTCCTCTCTGTCTTCCTCTCTGTTCTCCTCTCTGTTCTCCTCTCTGTTCTCCTCTCTGTCTTCCTCTCTGTTCTCCTCTCTGTTCTCCTCTCTGTTCTCCTCTCTGTCTATCTCTCTGTTCTCCTCTCTGTCTATCTCTCTGTTCTCCTCTCTGTTCTCCTCTCTGTTCTCCTCTCTCTTCTCCTCTCTCTTCTCCTCTCTCTTCTCCTCTCTGTTCTCCTCTCTGTCTTCCTCTCTGTTCTCCTCTCTGTTCTCCCCTCACTCCTCCTCTCTGTTCTCCTCTCTGTTCTCCTCTCTGTTCTCCTCCCTGTCTTCCTCTCTGTTCTCCTCTCTGTTCTCCTCTCTGTTCTCCTCTCTGTCTTCCTCTCTGTTCTCCTCTCTGTTCTCCTCTCTGTTCTCCTCTCTGTCTTCCTCTCTGTTCTCCTCTCTGTTCTCCTCTCTGTCCTCCTCTCTCTTCTCCTCTCTGTCTATCTCTCTGTTCTCCTCTCTGTCCTCCTCTCTCTTCTCCTCTCTCTTCTCCTCTCTGTTCTCCTCTCTGTTCTCCTCTCTGTTCTCCTCTCTGTCCTCCTCTCTGTTCTCCTCTCTGTTCTCCTCTCTGTCTTCCTCTCTGTTCTTCTCTCTGTCCTCCTCTCTCTTCTCCTCTCTGTTCTCCTCTCTGTTCTCCTCTCTCTTCTTCTATCTCTTCTCCTCTCTGTTCTCCTCTCTGTTCTACTATCTGTCTTCCTCTCTGTTCTCCTCTCTGTTCTCCTCTCTCTTCTCCTCTCTGTTCTCCTCTCTGTTCTCCTCTCGGTCTTCCTCTCTGTCTTCCTCTCTGTCTTCCTCTCTGTTCTCCTCTCTGTTCTCCTCTCTGTCTTCCTCTCTGTTGTCCTCTCTGTTCTCCTCTCTGTTCTCCTCTCTGTCTTCCTCTCTGTTCTCCTCTCTGTTCTCCTCTCTGTTCTCCTCTCTGTCTTCCTCTCTGTTCTCCTCTCTGTCTTCCTCTCTGTTCTCCTCTCTGTTCTCCTCTCTGTTCTCCTCTCTGTCCTCCTCTCTGTTCTCCTCTCTGTTCTCCTCTCTGTCTTCCTCTCTGTTCTTCTCTCTGTCCTCCTCTATCTTCTCCTCTCTCTTCTCCTCTCTGTTCTCCTCTCTGTTCTCCTCTCTCTTCTCCTCTATCTTCTCCTCTCTGTCTTCCTCTCTGTCTTCCTCTCTGTCTTCCTCTCTGTTCTCCTCTCTGTGTTCCTCTCTCTTCTCCTCTCTGTTCTCCTCTCTGTTCTCCTCTCTGTTCTCCTCTCTGTCTTCATCTCTGTTCTCCTCTCTGTTCTCCTCTCTGTTCTCCTCTCTGTTCTCCTCTCTGTTCTCCTCTCTCTTCTCCTCTCTGTCTTCCTCTCTCTTCTCCTCTCTGTCTTCCTCTCTGTTCTCCTCTCTGTCTTCCTCTCTGTCTTCCTCTCTGTTCTCCTCTCTGTTCTCCTCTCTGTTCTCCTCTCTGTCTTCCTCTCTGTCTTCCTCTCTGTTCTCCTCTCTGTTCTCCTCTCTCTTCTCCTCTCTCTTCTCCTCTCTGTCTTCCTCTCTGTCTTCCTCTCTGTTCTCCTCTCTGTCTTCCTCTCTGTCCTCCTCTCTCTTCTCCTCTCTCTTCTCCTCTCTTCTCCTCTCTGTCTTCCTCTCTGTTCTCCTCTCTGTCTTCCTCTCTGTTCTCCTCTCTGTTCTCCTCTCTGTTCTCCTCTCTGTCTTCCTCTCTGTTCTCCTCTCTGTTCTCCTCTCTGTCCTCCTCTCTCTTCTCCTCTCTGTCTATCTCTCTGTTCTCCTCTCTGTCCTCCTCTCTCTTCTCCTCTCTCTTCTCCTCTCTGTTCTCCTCTCTGTTCTCCTCTCTGTTCTCCTCTCTGTCCTCCTCTCTGTTCTCCTCTCTGTTCTCCTCTCTGTCTTCCTCTCTGTTCTTCTCTCTGTCCTCCTCTCTCTTCTCCTCTCTGTTCTCCTCTCTGTTCTCCTCTCTCTTCTTCTATCTCTTCTCCTCTCTGTTCTCCTCTCTGTTCTACTCTCTGTCTTCCTCTCTGTTCTCCTCTCTGTTCTCCTCTCTCTTCTCCTCTCTGTTCTCCTCTCTGTTCTCCTCTCGGTCTTCCTCTCTGTCTTCCTCTCTGTCTTCCTCTCTGTTCTCCTCTCTGTTCTCCTCTCTGTCTTCCTCTCTGTTGTCCACTCTGTTCTCCTCTCTGTTCTCCTCTCTGTCTTCCTCTCTGTTCTCCTCTCTGTTCTCTCTCTGTCTTCCTCTCTGTTCTCCTCTCTGTCTCCTCTCTGTTCTCCTCTGTTCTCCTCTCTGTTCTCCTCTCTGTCTCCTCTCTGTCTCTCTCTGTCTCCTCTCTGTCTTCCTCTCTGTTTCTCTCTGTCTCCTCTCTTCTCCTCTCTGTTCTCCTCTCTGTTCTCCTCTCTGTTTCCTCTCTGTCTCCTCTCTCCTCTCTGTCTCCTCTCTGTCTCCTCTCTGTCTCCTCTCTGTCTCCTCTCTGTCTTCCTCTCTGTCTCCTCTCTGTCTCCTCTGTCTCCTCTCTGTTCTCCTCTCTGTCTCCTCTCTGTTCTCCTCTCTGTCTCTCTCTGTCTCCTCTCTGTTCTCCTCTCTGTCTCCTCTCTGTCTCCTCTCTGTTTCCTCTCTGTCTCCTCTCTGTCTCCTCTCTGTCTCCTCTCTGTCTCCTCTCTGTCTTCCTCTCTGTTCTCCTCTCTGTCTTCTCTCTGTCTCCTCTGTCTTCCTCTCTGTTCTCCTCTCTGTCTCCTCTCTCTTCTCCTCTCTGTCTTCCTCTCTGTCTCCTCTCTGTCTCCTCTGTCTCCTCTGTTCTCCTCTCTGTTCTCCTCTCTGTCTTCCTCTCTGTTCTCCTCTCTGTTCTCCTCTATGTCCTCCTCTCTGTCTTCCTCTCTGTCTTCCTCTCTCTTCTCCTCTCTGTTCTCCTCTCTGTCTTCCTCTCTGTTCTCCTCTCTGTTCTCCTCCCTGTCTTCCTCTCTGTTCTCCTCTCTGTTCTCCTCTCTGTCTTCCTCTCTGTTCTCCTCTCTGTTCTCCTCTATGTCCTCCTCTCTGTCTTCCTCTCTGTCTTCCTCTCTCTTCTCCTCTCTGTTCTCCTCTCTGTCTTCCTCTCTGTTCTCCTCTCTGTTCTCCTCTCTGTTCTCCTCTCTGTTCTACTCTCTGTTCTCATCTCTGTCTTCCTCTCTGTCTTCTTCTCTGTCCTCCTCTCTCTTCTCCTCTCTGTTCTCCTCTATGTTCTCCTCTCTGTTCTCCTCTCTGTTCTCCTCTTTCTTCCCCTCTCTGTTCTCCTCTCTGTCTTCCTCTCTGTTCTCCTCTCTCTTCTCCTCTCTGTTCTCCTCTCTGTTCTCAACACATCCTCACTCCCAGGTCGGCCTATGTTGACGTTATGTCAAGTCCCCTGCCGGCTTTTTCCAACGCAAGGGGGGGGGGCCTTAGCGTCCATTTTCAACGCCAGGGGGGGGGCCTTAGCGTCCATTTTCAATGCAAGGGGGGGGCCCTTAGCGTCCATGTTCAGCTTTCCGGGATGTCCATGTGCTTCTATGGACGCTCATGTAAGCACGGCATTCGTTTGTGTCAACTGCCCTTAAAGGCAATGAAGACACTACACTACCCAGAATCCCCAGCTATCGTTTGGCCTACACCATGTGCTCTGTTTGACGTCACGTGATTTCTCCCTGCAGAAAAAAAAACATGGCCGAACTTCGTTTTATTCTGGGTGTAAAATGCCTATTTAAAGTTACTTTGGCCATTAGAATGCGTTTTGATGTCATTTGATGCGAGAAATATGAGTTGTTATTTCAGACGATGTGTGCAGTGGATGTACATGATCTTTAGTTTGCTAGTTATTACAAAGATTACTTCAGGAAATTGCGTCCAACGTTTTCATTGTTACCAAGGTGGTTGCTAGGGACGCTGCTATCGATATTATTTCTGTTATGTTGTGTAACTGTTTAATGGTGTTATCTTTATTGCTACCCCCTTCCCCGTCAATGTATAGTGTTGGTCCACAGCGCAAACATATTAGTTTAACACAATCCGCATCTAAAGATACGTTATTTTCCCCTGTGCAATTCCAGTCTCACATCTCAGAGCACATCGTCATTAACAAATACCGGAAACAGACCGAAAATATTTTTAAAAAATAAAATAATACCTTATTCCGAGTGCTCTTGCTTTTCTCTTTGGAGGTCATCACATAACGGCATTGTAATACACGGTTCGGCTGCATTACATATTACAGATCTGCCGCAGTTCTGTATTTATAGCCCTGATGAGAAGACAAACATGAGGAACTGAAAACGTGACGTGGATCATAAATATATCAGCCATTAAACAACATCTTACATTTCTTTTCACACATTACGTCTCCTTGCAGTATCAACACTAATTCGGCTGACTTTTATATTTGATCCAATCGGTAGATAGGCTGCATTTACACCATAAAGGTGCACAGATGATATAAAGAGACACCTGGTGGTTAAAGCATGTTATTGAATTTCATTATTTTTATTATTAGATATTAATACGATCCCTATAAAGTATATTCATTACTCGTTATTCTCTACTAATAGTTAATTAAATACTGTATATAATGACTATTTTGCACATCCCGTTCAAGATTTCAAGATGTTCTAAGGTTTATTGACATATCATATCGGCCTACACAACTGTGGTGTAGTTCTGCACTGAATGAAAAACTTGGGTCGCAGGTTCCTCAACAGTGCATTACAAGACATCTATCAATATGTGTGCATACCTCAAGCAATGTTAACTATGTTGTATGTATACTATGATGTAACGCAAATGTTCCATTGGGATCAATAAAGTATATCTTATCTTAAGCTGATCGATGGCTACTGCCATATTTGCAAAATGTGCCTCTGAACCTTGACAAGTGCATGTTTCAGGCTTATCAATTAATGTAATGTAATGTAATGTAATCAATTAACAACAGGAGGGGTCACAAACACAAGTCCAGCTGTTAAATAAAGCTCTTCTGACCTTAGCTGGCATGGGTGTATATATATTAATACTGCCCATTATGGGCACAAGCAATTTTCACCCATTTATTAATTATATGTTTTAAATGTGAGTGTTTCCTGTCCCCTAAACCTCCAGGGATGTACACAGTTTAATACTGGCAACTTCTTATTATGGGAAATACGAAAACGTCTTTTAAAACTACAACTCCCAGTAGAGACGTGCCATAGAGAACATGTTGCGAAACAGAATAGCCAGCATGTGTAGTTCTGGGGACGGGGTGGGGGAGGGGGGGGGACGCGGTGGACCCGTTCAAATCCAGTTTTGAACAGTCTGCCGTGGTTCCATCCCATTTCAAGTGCTGTTCGAGGCTCGGTAACCCTCGGAGCACACTCTCCAATCACAGAGCTTGAGGACTATCACGGGGTTTGCCAAACAGAGCACATGGTGTAGTCCAAACGATAGCTGGGGATTCTGGGTAGTGTAGTGTCTTCATTGCCTTTAAGGGCAGTTGACACAAACGAATGCCGTGCTTACATGAGCGTCCATAGAAGCACATGGACATCCCGGAAAGCTGAACATGGACGCTAAGGGCCCCCCCCTTGCGTTGAAAATGGACGCTAAGGCCCCCCCCCCTGGCGTTGAAAATGGACGCTAAGGCCCCCCCCCTTGCGTTGGAAAAAGCCGGCAGGGGACTTGACATAACGTCAACATAGGCCGACCTGGGAGTGAGGATGTGTTGCTGTTCTCCTCTCTGTCTTCCTCTCTCTTCTCCTCTCTGTCTTCCTCTCTGTTCTCCTCTCTGTCTCCTCTCTCTTCTCCTCTCTGTTCTCCTCTCTGTCTTCCTCTCTCTTCTCCTCTCTCTTCTCCTCTATGTTCTCCTCTCTGTTCTCCTCTCTGTTCTCTTCTCTGTCTTCCTCTCTGTTCTCCTCTCTGTCTTCCTCTCTGTCTTCCTCTCTGTTCTCCTCTCTGTTCTCCTCTCTGTCTTCCTCTCTGTCTTCCTCTCTGCTCTCCTCTCTGTCTTCCTCTCTGTGCTCCTCTCTGTTCTCCTCTCTGTCCTCCTCTCTCTTCTCCTCTCTGTTCTCCTCTCTGTTCTCCTCTCTCTTCTCCTCTCTCTTCTCCTCTCTCTTCTCCTCTCTGTTCTCCTCTCTGTCTTCCTCTCTGTTCTCCTCTCTGTTCTCCTCTCTGTTCTCCCCTCTCTCCTCCTCTCTGTTCTCCTCTCTCTTCTCCTCTCTGTTCTCCTCTCTCTTCTCCTCTCTGTTCTCCTCTCTGTTCTCCTCTCTGTTCTCCTCTCTCTTCTCCTCTATCTTCTCCTCTCTGTCTTCCTCTCTGTCTTCCTCCCTGTCTTCCTCTCTGTTCTCCTCTCTGTCTTCCTCTCTGTTCTCCTCTCTGTTCTCCTCTCTGTCTTCCTCTCTGTCTTCCTCTCTGTTCTCCTCTCTGTCTTCCTCTCTGTCTTCCTCTCTGTTCTCCTCTCTGTTCTCCTCTCTGTCTTCCTCTCTGTTCTCCTCTCTGTCTTCCTCTCTGTCCTCCTCTCTGTCTTCCTCTCTGTCTTCCTCTCTGTCCTCCTCTCTGTCTTCCTCTCTGTTCTCCTCTCTGTCCTCCTCTCTCTTCTCCTCTCTGTTCTCCTCTCTGTTCTCCTCTCTCTTCTCCTCTCTCTTCTCCTCTCTCTTCTCCTCTCTCTTCTCCTCTCTGTCTTCCTCTCTGTTCTCCTCTCTGTTCTCCTCTCTGTTCTCCCCTCTCTCCTCCTCTCTGTTCTCCTCTCTCTTCTCCTCTCTGTTCTCCTCTCTCTTCTCCTCTCTGTTCTCCTCTCTGTTCTCCTCTCTGTTCTCCTCTCTCTTCTCCTCTATCTTCTCCTCTCTGTCTTCCTCTCTGTCTTCTCCCTGTCTTCCTCTCTGTTCTCCTCTCTGTCTTCCTCTCTGTTCTCCTCTCTGTTCTCCTCTCTGTCTTCCTCTCTGTCTTCCTCTCTGTTCTCCTCTCTGTCTTCCTCTCTGTTCTCCTCTCTGTTCTCCTCTCTGTCTTCCTCTCTGTTCTCCTCTCTGTCTTCCTCTCTGTCCTCCTCTCTGTCTTCCTCTCTGTCTTCCTCTCTATCTCCTCTCTGTCTTCCTCTCTGTTCTCCTCTCTGTCTTCCTCTCTGTTCTCCTCTCTGTTCTCCTCTCTGTCTTCCTCTCTGTCTTCCTCTCTGTCTTCCTCTCTGTTCTCCTCTCTGTCCTCCTCTCTGTCTTCCTCTCTGTTCTCCTCTTTGTCTTCGTCTCTGTTCTCCTCTCTGTCTTCCTCTCTGTCTTCCTCTCTGTCTTCCTCTCTGTTCTTCTCTCTCTTCTCCTCTCTCTTCTCCTCTCTGTCTTCCTCTCTGTTCTCCTCTCTGTCTCCTCTCTGTCTTCCTCTCTGTTCTCCTCTCTGTTCTCCTCTCTGTTCTCCTCTCTGTCTTCCTCTCTGTTCTCCTCTCTGTTCTCCTCTATGTCCTCCTCTCTGTCTTCCTCTCTGTCTTCCTCTCTCTTCTCCTCTCTGTTCTCCTCTCTGTCTTCCTCTCTGTTCTCCTCTCTGTTCTCCTCTCTGTTCTCCTCTCTGTTCTCCTCTCTGTCTTCCTCTCTGTTCTCCTCTCTGTTCTCCTCTCTGTTCTCCTCTATGTCCTCCTCTCTGTCTTCCTCTCTTTTCTCCTCTATGTCCTCCGCTCTGTCTTCCTCTCTGTTCTCCTCTCTGTTCTCCTCTCTGTTCTCCTCTCTGTTCTCCTCTCTGTCTTCCTCTCTGTTCTCCTCTCTGTCTTCCTCTCTGTCTTCCTCTCTGTTCTCCTCTCTGTTCTCCTCTCTGTTATCCTCTCTGTCTTCCTCTCTGTTCTCCTCTCTGTCTTGCTCTATGTTCTCCTCTCTGTTCTCCTCTCTGTTCTCCTCTCTGTTCTACTCTCTGTTCTCCTCTCTGTTCTCCTCTCTCTTCTCCTCTCTGTCTTCCTCTCTGTTCTCCTCTCTCTTTTCCTCTCTCTTCTCCTCTCTGTTCTCCTCTCCTCTCTGTTCTCCTCTCTGTTCTCCTCTCTGTCTTCCTCTATGTCCTCCTTTCTGTTATCCTCTCTGTTCTCCTCTCTCTTCTCCTCTCTGTTCTCCTCTCTGTTCTCCTCTCTGTTCTCCTCTCTGTCTTCCTCTCTGTTCTCCTCTCTGTTCTCCTCTCTGTCCTCCTCTCTGTCTCTCCTCTCTGTTCTCCTCTCTGTTCTCCTCTCTGTTCTCCTCTCTGTTCTCCTCTCTGTTCTCCTCTCTGTCTTCCTCTCTCTTCTCCTCTCTGTCTTCCTCTCTGTTCTCCTCTCTGTCTCCTCT